>LR738710.1:208100018-208375524 GCA_902687465.1 Secale cereale
CCCCCCATCCCGATGCCCCGACAGCCTCGGGCCTCTCCAGCAGGTCCCCGAGGTTGCCTCGACGTCTGGGACACGGCACGTCGCCGGCCCCTGCCTGACCCTCTCTCCTCTCCCCTTTGTGAAGCTCGCCCGTGCGCACCCTGGACCGCGCCCACGGTGCACCGAATGTGCGCACTATATATAGCCCCATTGGGCTCTCTCTCGACTCCTTTCGCTCTCTCACTTCTCCAGCAACCTCCCAGACACCCTCGAGCTCTCTCCCGTGGCCTCCTACCCCCTCCAAGGCCGGAGTGCCGCCGCCGTCCACCGCTCGGATTCAGGCGCCTCGGCCGCTCTCTCCTCCCCCTTCTCTGTTGGCCACCAGGAGGAAGACCCCAGGACCGCGGAGTCCCCCCCTACTCCTTCCTTCCTTTCCCCAAGCATCCCTGGCATCGCACCCATCTCGACCCGAAGCCGCCCGCCGGCGCCGAGGCTGCCGCCGCCCCCGTTCCCCCTCAGACCGCGTGAGGCCCATGGATGGGCTCGGCTTGATCTCCCAGAGCTCGTCAGTGTTTGGGACGCCGCCGGGGATGACCGGAGTCGCCGGGAAGGGCGCCGGCGCCTGCTCGGCCGGCCTCCCCCGCCCCTCCTCTGATTTAAGAGGGAGGTAGGAGGAGGGCCTGCCAGCAGGGCCCACCTGTAAGTGGCGAAGGCCCCGGGCCCCTGGAGTAAGTGGAGACGGCCTTCGGTAGAAGGCGCCTGCCCTGGTCGAAGGCGTACTCACAGGAGTACGCCAACAACGTCACCTGTGCCACCCCCGCGGCTGATGCCACTGGGCCGGCCCACGCCCACATCCTGCCTGAGCGCAAGATAAGGGTAAAACCCTTTTCCCTACCCTTTTTCTTTTACCAGACAGCTGCAAAAATCATCCAAATATTCAAAGAAAGTCCAAATTGGATGATTCAAATTTATGGTAGTCTCTAAAATCATGCTCTATCACATGGTGCAACATGCACATTTTTCCAGGAACTTTTCCTTCACAAATAATTATCAGATGCCATTATTTCATTTTCTGTGATGAACTTTAGAAAATCACAGAGGGCTCAAATTTGATCCAAATACAGTGGTTCAAATTCCTAGATGCTTTTCATATCAAACTTAGTTTTGGAACATTTTTATTAATACTTTCTGTACCCCACCAAATATTGAGCCATTACTTCATATTTATCAGCTTTGCAAAATCCTAGGAAATTCATTTGAATTCCAAATCCAGTGAAACCAACTCCTAGATGCTTCTAAAATCATGACTTGTTGATGGGTGCCTTTTCTCATCATTCAAGAAAATATTTATGTATACTTCTTTCAAATCCATAAACCCCTTGGTTCCATCATATTGAAATGATCCAAACTATCCGTTGATCCAATGCCTATCAGAACACCTTGGTCATTTCTCATATGACCAGAGGTATCCTAGAAAAGTCCAACTCCTATTTTTAGAGCACTTTTATTCTTTCTTTGATTGTGTTGCTTATTATGATTGTTTCCATCGTTAGTTGACGAAATAAACGAAGTACTCGGAGAAGGACCAGAAGGTTTGAAGACTCGGAAGAATAAGGCAAGCAGCCCTTTGACCATGTTCGAGAAACCCTTTTTATGCATGTCTCATAGCACCTTATTATCAATGCATCGGAATCATGTTGCGGTGGAGACCACTTTGGTTGCTACCTTTGTTACTTTACTATTCAAACTTGCATCAACATGACCCTACCTTCCTATGAGGGTTATGTGGGTGGGAGTAGATAGATATGCTATAGTAGTTGGCTACGCAAAATGGGTCAGGGATATGCATTGAGAGAAACAAGTGTGGTAAGACATACTTGCAGATAACCCAGTGGGTGCCACTAATGCCCCTGGGAGTTGATGAGGAACTAGGGCACTACTTGGTGAAGAAGTAGAGTACCGAGGCTTGATGAGAGTGTTGTTGACAGAGATGGATTAGATTTATGTGTGACTATCGTCCCAACCAAACATGTGCAACCACTCTACCCTTATATGGGAAAGGGCATTATTGATTACCTAGGTCGAAACTAGCATGGTGCCCGCATTACTAGTGACGGGGGTGACATGAGGTCACTCTCGGGACGGGGTCGTGCTTGGATAGGTGGCCATGACTGTCTTTACAGGGCACCGGACACACCGTTGGTACCCCGTGCTTGTGGTATGTGATGAATATGGGAGCGAGTCTCCACAATTATTAAGATGTGAAATGTGGGGAACGGGGGTTGCTACCAATCGAGTGGACTCTGTGTTAGTGTCGTCTAGGTAAAGATAGTGATCGGGTGCTTACCCCGGGTACTTGAGGTACCGCGGGTCGTGGATGACACGGAAGTTCCCCGGATCTTGTGGGTAAAGTGTGCAACCTCTGCAGAGTGTCAAACTATTCGAATAGCTGTGTCCGCGGTCAAGGACAGTTGGGTGGTGCTACTTAGACTATGTCCATAAGTTTCTGGAAAACAACACGGTATGGAGGATCCGTTGATGTGATCGTGAGAAAGTCACAATGAGTTTGAACATGAGTTGATTACAACTCTTTCTCGATAATGATGTCTGTGACCTCCTGATACTTGTTGCAGACACATGCATGTCCATGATATATGTTGATCATACTTGCATATGAAAAACTAGCTTTCCGCAAAATTGCCAATTTAGCAGTAGAGCTTTGCATAATTATTCTGTCATCACACTTGGGTTGCTTGCGAGTACATTCAAAGTACTCATTGGCTTGCCACTGGTTATTTTATTGGCCAGGCATGAGAGAACAGGATATGATGAAGATTTCGTGGTGACGAGCATGCGAGCTAGGACGCTTCCCAGTCAGAATGCCTGTAGGGTTAAGGCAGATGGCATGGGTCCAAGTTGTTATTGAAGATTTCCGCTGTGATGATATACTCAAATCTTGACCTTAATGGTCCTATTTGTGTAATACAGTATGTATGGATGTAAGACTCTTGTTATTCAGCTTCTGTGTGTTCAGTGAGCATTGATCTCTGGGATAACTGTACACGTGCATTCGGTGATCACGACTTACGAGTCGGGGTCCCCACAGAGCTGGTATCAGAGCCGTCCTGGCTGTAGGAAGCCTTAGTTAGCATGGTCGTTACTTAGGGTAAAACTATTTCCAAAACTATTAGGCCTTGTTTGGTACTAGTGTATTTTAGAGAATTGGTGGGGATTATCCTGGTTAAACCCCTAAATCCCCATATATCCCCAAACACCGTTTGGTTCTAGAGTATTTGACATGTTTTATCCCCACATTTCCCCACAAATCCCCAAGCTCTAGTGCATTTTTCTCAATACCCAATACACTACCCCTACCTAGTGTATTGGGGATAAATGGGGATTTGAAGGGATTGGGTGAAGGTTAGGGTTTCACCCAATCCCTGTGGGGATTATCCCCATCAATCCCCTCAAAAACCCTAGTACCAAACAAGGCTTTACTAGTTTTCAAAACTATCTATACTTCTCTTCCCTTCCCAGTTTATCGAAAACTAGGCCATACCTAATCTCTTCCCCCTTCAAAACTGTTGGTCGCTAGAACCCCTATGCCCCTGACCACTGGAATTTCTGTAATCCTCGTGGGGTGCGCCTTGCCAAACACTCAACCGCCACTTCTGCACCCAAGATTGGCAACACCACAGCAAGACGATGCCAACAAAAGATACATCCTCGAGGAATGAAGACATGAAGACCCAGAAGATGGTGACATCCACGGCACTGCCCCAGGATGGTGCAACCCTAGCCTACGATGACCATGGCATGAGTTGTGCAAAATTATGATATACATCGCTAATAGAGTAATCCTGTCACTATCTTTGTTATATCGGCAACCACCGGTGGATGTGAACCTCACCATTTAGTCCGCCTCACTATAGTGAGCAGGAAAACGGTTCTCTTCGTCCCCCGCTCTTGGTGTCCATGTTGTCATCAACGAAACTGACGTGTTGGGCCTCTATTATGCCTTGATATTGTCATTGCATACGGATTGCCCACCTGGTACCCTCGACGTCCCAGAAGGCACAAGGGGTCGTCATGATTAAAGAGACAAGAAAACACCAAGTCAACGCCAGCTACAAGGAGGCACCTTCACCACATCACCTCATCAGGCGGGAAGTTGTTGAAGATTCTTCAGGCTCAACCCGGATCGTTCATCAAGCAACTACAAGGGACATAGCAACACCTGAGGAAAACTCAGAAGACTGCACGAGGCACAAGTCACGACACTGAGTCCGAGAACCCCTAGGGTAGGATGAGTCGTGTACCCCCTATGCGCAGTCGAGTCCGTATGATGGTTCGAATAGAACCATGATTGTGTGTTGTTTGCTTTTATTTGTTTGTGTTTCGATATAAGTCGCACTTTTTCCCTAGGCAACAAATGCATGGCTATATCACCTTCCTTGCCTTGTTTCTTTTGTTTCGGCCTTTTTGCACCTGTTTGTTGCACCTGCACTATAGAACCCCCTTTAGGCACTCCCCTCCTCTATGCTACTTTTTCCCTCTCTTCTCCCTCCCCAACTGAAGACCCGCAAGACAAGATGCACCAAGGATTCTACCTCGGCAACCAACTAGCACTGAAGACTTCTCCTACAACCTCCACGGCAAAGTGCAACCCCGTAGAATTATGTTGAACCCTCCAGACTAGTAACCCATTCCTAGACCCTTTGAGACTTCACGAGACACTCCAGCACGAACCCTTAACCATGTGCCTAACCCATAGTGTTGCGAGAGAACCAGTTAAGCCTTTATAACCATGCACAACCGTGGGTTCATAATGGAACTAGTGGACATAGTGAGTGAGCACATTTTCATCCTAATGTAGCACAAGAACTGACGATGCCATGGATAGACCAATTTGAGGACATAAGACAGATGACTTGGTGGCTTTATATCAGTGACTTCGAGGAATTATCTGAGACCTTGATGGATTGTGAGGTTTTCATGTTGGTGGGATCATGACTTTGGGAAAGCATGTAGGAGTACTCGTTGGTCATGAGATTTGGATTTATGTAGGTGATTCTGGATGGTATAAATGCTAGATATGCCTGCATGGTTCGGAGTAAATTGGATTTAGACCGATGATCTTGATCATGATACCATGCTTCTCGATGGACAATAACCTAGGAGATTGGATTATTTGTCGGAGTTGATTTAGGGATTTATATAATCGTGATCTTGGAGTCTACTTGACCCGGATGATGGGAATTTGGTGGACTTACTATCGTAATGCATAGTCCTTCCAAGTATTTGGATATTATAGGGACTTGAGATCTTGTGGAACACCGTAGACCTCGGATTCATAGAATTGTTGGATTATGTGGCAGTTGATGGAAATTACCGGGCTATTGGAGTTGATCTATAGGAAGGAAACAAAATCTTGGAGTGGCATATGACGTGTTTCCTTAGAATAGAGATGCCTTATCATGAGCCTTGCAAGAATGGGTTGAGTGCTTGGATTGTGGTGTTTAATTTAAGCTCAGCAGCATGTGTGACCTACCCATGGATTTTAGGGGTAGACATACATATGGATTTGGGGATCGTAGGCAAGTACAATTTTGTTAGACCGTCTCTTGATAGTCATGAGGATATGCATGGCATGAGTGGTGATTGAAGCTGGTCTATGCTTTTTCGTTCGGAGTACTAGATAGAGCTATTGGCATCTCAGAAACTGTGCTTAAGGATAAGATAGTAAACGTTCACTCACTCACTAGAACCCTTGAAACCCTTAAGCCCCACCAAGCCACAACCTGGTCAGATTCCTACCACGGGCTTTCGCTCCAAGTCAGGAAGACCTCTGCCAATACTCAACAGAGACCACCACCAATACCCCAGCCTACCTTGCGTACGCCGTAGACCTCATGGAGTAACTGGACAAGTTGGGTAACATCATTAATTGATGGCCTACTTGTCTGCCCAAAGACAAAAGAAGAGACGGACAGCTGGATAGAAGACATTTTGAAGACCGCCCTGTCAAGAAGGAAGAACTACACCGACCACCATCATCAAGAAGTACACTTCCACGTCGAAGACCGGGCGTATCTGCAAACCACTCCTATCGAAGGGACCGAGCATTTCCGTGTCGAAGGAACGCTCCTACCAAGATTTATCCACCCTTCTTCAAGACCACCGCAAGCCAAATAGTAGACGGCTACCAGCTAGATTTACCACCTGAGTTACCCTCCGTGCACCAAATATTCCTCGGGTCACCACTCTGGGAGTACTTCTTACTTCCTAACTAGCCGGGTCCCCACAAGGACATCACCAAGCCTTTGACAGCTAACCCAACCTAACCTATGCAAGAGACCCCTCAGGCAACAAGCAAGAAGCCACACCACCAAGTACTTCAAGATTCCAGGGAGCGCCACTCGGAAGCAGAACCAACCAGAAGAAGTGAAGACTACCCCGTACCCAAGACTTCATAATCTTTTCCACGCCTAGTCTGGGAATCTCGGGGACGAGATTCTTGTAAGGGGGGTAGGTCTGACACACCCTGATTTTCATGTCACATTGCTTAAGCTAATTATCATGTTAAAAATGTGGATTTACAAAAAACTTTTGAGTGTTTTTGGCTTTGCTTGATTGATTTTATGTCTGCTGTTTGCTAGTGCTCTAAAAATCAAATAAATCCTCCAACTCTTATACTTCATCTCCTTGATCCAAAACCTTTTCCCAATGATCATGCCATGTGTATAGACCAGTATAGAATTTTCTTATAAAAATATTTTGGCCAAACAGTATTTTCTAAAATTAGTTTTCCAAAAACCCCTGAATTGAGGTTTGCACTACAAGTACCTTATTTAGGGTGTGAAAAAACTTTCAAAAAGTATATTTGAATCCTATTAGGTAGAGGACTCCCAGAAACCACAAAATTATAATTTTAAAAGTTATTTTTATATTTTATTTAAAAGTTTTTCTTAAGGCCAGAAATGGTCTTTAATAGGAAACAATTAATTAATTATTTCAAAAATATTTGCCAAAATTCAGGGAGACTCATAGGACATATATTGTCCATATATAAGAGTTTCAACACATGGTTATGTTCAAAATATTGGACAAATCCTTCCAAAACCCTTTCTGGATATTTCAAGCTTTTGAAATATTTACAAAAAAAATATTCTCCAAACATTCCAGGGAAATTCTATCATGTCATATATGACATATTTGATGATCTTGCAAAGCCTCATGCCTTGAAGATCAAGGAATCATCATATAATCCCCTCAAAACCAATTCTGTCCATTTTGAAGTTTGAGCAACTTTACATTGCCAAACTTGTCCAAATGCTCTCAAACTTGGTGCACATGCTAAAATGATGTAATTATGCATCTATGCCAAATGTTACAAGTTTTGGAGAAGCATAACTTGATCTAAGTGCCCCAAAACCATTTCTGTTCAAATTCAAATTTGAACAACTTTACATTACCAACTTTTTATCTGGAGCTTCAAACTTTGTGAGCATGTTCATAACCCCAAATGATGATACTACACCAAGTGGTGCATCAAGGGGTGATGAATAGCTCAACTCAAACAAGGTGAAACCATTTCTGTTGATTTCTAGGGTTCACCAAAGTTACATTGGCAACTTTGCCCAAATGAGCTCAAATTTGGTGGAAGGGCCTAATTATATGTGACATGTGATCCTGTTAAGTCTCATGTCAAGTGGAGCTATTTTGCTTGCCCAAAACATGATCAAACACCTTCTGCCATTTTTCTTAAACCATTGTTTTGACCACTTTTACTTTTCCCCTTTGCCTCAAATTCTTACCACAGCTTCTCCTGATCATCTTCTACCCCCACTAACTTCCCCATGTCCTCAGCTCAATGATTGGAGGGGTGAAAACCCCATTTTTACTCTTGTGGACAGCAACACTCTTCTCCTCTTTCACCTCCCTCCTCACTCCAGTGGCTCTCAGAGCATCCAAGATCACCTCCCTATAGTTTACTACTCCCTCTACCCCCTGGACACCATTGGCCACGCCCTGGACGCCAAGCAATGCCAATGGCAGCCAAAAGCATGCTCTGGAGCGCGCTACAGTGCTCTGGAGCACTGTAGCCGCCCCCCCATCCCGATGCCCCGACAGCCTCGGGCCTCTCCAGCATGTCCCCGAGGTTGCCTCGACGTCTGGGACACGGCACGTCGCCGGCCCCCGCCTGACCCTCTCTCCTCTCCCCTCTGTGAAGCTCGCCCGTGCGCACCCTGGATCGCGCCCACGGTGCACCGAATGTGCGCACTATATATAGCCCCATTGGGCTCTCGCTCGACTCCTTTCGCTCTCTCACTTCTCCAGCAACCTCCCAGACACCCTCGAGCTCTCTCCCGTGGCCTCCTACCCCCTCCAAGGCCGGAGTGCCGCCGCCGTCCGCCGCTCGGATTTGGGCGCCTCGGCCGCTCTCTCCTCCCCCTTCTCTGTTGGCCACCAGGAGGAAGACCCCAGGACAGCGGAGTCCCCCCCCCTACTCCTTCCTTCCTTTCCCCAAGCATCCCTGGCGTCGCACCCGTCTCGACCCGAAGCCGCCCGCCGGCGCCGAGGTTGCCGCCGCCCCCGTTCCCCCTCAGACCGCGTGAGGCCCATGGATGGGCTCGGCTTGATCTCCCGGAGCTCGTCAGTGTTCGGGACGCCGCCGGGGACGACCGGAGTCGCCGGGAAGGGCGCCGGCGCCTGCTCGGCCGGCCTCCCCTGTCCCTCCTCTGATTTAAGCGGGATGTAGGAGGAGGGCCTGCCAGCAGGGCCCACTTGTAAGTGGCTAAGGCCACGGGCCCCTAGAGTAAGTGGAGACGGCCTTCGGTGGAAGGCGCCTGCCGTAGTCGAAGGCGTACTCACAGGAGTACGCCAACAACGTCACCTGTGCCACCCCCGCGGCTGATGCCACTGGGCCGGCCCATGCCCACATCCCGCCTGAGTGCAAGATAAGGGTAAAACCCTTTTCCCTAACCTTTTTCTTTTACCAGACAGCTGAAAAAATCATCCAAATATTAAAATAATGTCCAAATTGGATGATTCAAATTTATGGTAGTCTCTAAAATCATGCTCTATCACATGGTGCAACATGCACATTTTTCCAGGAACTTTTCCTTCACAAATAATTATCAGATGCCATTATTTCATTTTCTGTGATGAACTTTAGAAAATCACAGAGGGCTCAAATTTAATCCAAATACAGTGGTTCAAATTCCTAGATGCTTTTCATATCCAAACTTAGTTTTGTAACATTTTTATTAATACTTTCTGTACCCCACCAAATATTGAGCCATTTCTTCATATTTATCAGCTTTGCAAAATCCTAGGAAATTCATTTGAATTCCAAGTCCAGTGAAACCAACTCCTAGATGCTTCTAAAATCATGACTTGTTGATGGGTGCCTTTGCTCATCATTCAAGAAAATATTTCTGTATACTTCTTTCAAATCCATAAACCCCTTGGTTCCATCATATTGAAATGATCCAAACTATCCATTGATCCAATGCCTATGAGAACACCTTGGTCATTTCTCATATGACCAGAGGTATCCTAGAAAAGTCCAACTCCTATTTTTAGAGCACTTTTATTTTTGCTTTGATTGTGTTGCTTATTATGATTGTTTCCATCGTTAGTTGATGAAATAAACGAAGTACTCGGAGAAGGACCAGAAGGTTTGAAGACTCGGAAGAATAAGGCAAGCAGCCCTTTCACCATGTTCGAGAAACCCTTTTTATGCATGTCTCATAGCACCTTATTATCAATGCATCGGAATCATGTTGAGGTGGAGACCACTTTGGTTGCTACCTTTGTTACTTTACTATTGAAACTTGCATCAACATGACCCTACCTTCCTATGAGGATTATGTGGGTGGGAGTAGATAGATATGCTATAGTAGTTGGCTACGCAAAATGGGTCAGGGATATGCATTGAGAGAAACAAGTGTGGTAAGACATACTTGCAGATAACCCAGTGGGTGCCACTAATGCCCCTGGGAGTTGATGAGGAACTAGGGCACTACTTGGTGAAGAAGTAGAGTACCGAGGCTTGTTGAGAGTGTTGTTGACAGAGATGGATTAGATTTATGTGTGACTACCGTCCCAACCAAACATGCGCAACCACTCTACCCTTATATGGGAAAGGGCATTATTGATTACCTTGGTCGATACTAGCATGGTGCCCGCATTACTAGTGACGGGGGTGACATGAGGTCACTCTTGGGACGGGGTCGTACTTGGATAGGCGGCCATGACTGTCTTTACAGGGCACCGGACACACCGTTGGTATCCCGTGCTTGTGGTATGTGATGAATATGGGAGCGAGTCTCCACAATTATTAAGATGGGAAATGTGGGGCACGGGGGTTGCTACCAATCGAGTGGACTCTGTGTTAGTGTCGTCTAGGGAAAGATAGTGATCGCGTGCTTACCCCGGGTACTTGAGGTACCACCGGTCGTGGATGACACGGAAGTTCCCCGGATCTTGTGGGTATAGTGTGCAACCTCTGCAGAGTGTCAAACTATTTGATAACTATGTCCATAAGTTTCTGGAAAAAAACACGGTATGGAGGATCCGTTGATGTGATCGTGAGAAAGTCACAATGAGTTTGAACATGAGTTGATTACAACTCTTTCTCGATAATGATGTCTGTGACCTCCTGATACTTGTTGCAGACACATGCATGTCCATGATATATGTTGATCATACTTGCATATGAAAAACTAGCTTTCCGCAAAACTGCCAATTTAGCAGTAGAGCTTTGCATAATTATTCTGTCATCACACTTGGGTTGCTTGCAAGTACATTCAAAGTACTCATTGGCTTGCCACTGGTTATTTTATTGGCCAGGCATGAGAGAACAGGATATGATGAAGATTTCTTGGTGACGAGCATGCGAGCTAGGACGCTTCCCAGTCAGAATGCCTGTAGGGTTAAGGCAGATGGCATGGGTCCAAGTTGTTATTGAAGATTTCCGCTGCGATGATATACTCAAGTCTTGACCTTAATGGTCCTATTTGTGTAATACGGTATGTATGGATGTAAGACTCTTGTTATTCAGCTTCTTTGTGTTCAGTGAGCATTGATCTCTGGGATCACTGTACATGTGCATTCGGTGATCACGACTTACGAGTCGGGGTCCCCACAACGAATCAGTTAGCATAGGAAGGAAAAACAAGTGCAACTTCAAAACAATCAACATATAGAGAAGAAACTTGATATTATTGTGATATGTAAGAGCGTAAGTTCCTCCCTCATAATAATTTTCAGGAAAATCATGAATCGATTCAACAATATAACTATCACATATATCACTTTTATCATGATGCACAAGCATAGAAGATTTACCACTCTTTGTGGCATACATATCATCATAATAATCATCATAGATAGCAACTTTATTGTCATAGTAAATTGAAACTTCTTCCAAAATAGTGGATGTATCACTAAACAAAGTCATGACCTCTCCAAATCCACTTTCATCAATATTGTAATAATATTCAACACCCTCCAATATAGTGGGATCACTACCACCTAGAGTTGACACTCTTCCAAACCCACTTTCATCATTGTAATCATCATAAAAAGGACACATGCTAACATCATAATAAATTTTCTTATCGAAAGTAGAAGGAATCAAAGGATCATATTCATTATGCAAAGCATCCCCAAGCTTGGGACAAGCATTATTTTTAGAAAATAAATCTTCAAACATTTCATACTCATCAAACATATTATCCCCAAGCTTGTGGTTTTGCATATCATCATAAGCATTCATATCAATAGCATGAATGGCACCAATAGTATATCAAAAATAATTATTATATTCTTCCAAGCAAGTGCCAAAAATATTTTCAAGATCATAAAAGACATCATTGTCTTCCCGAGCATAATCATTACAACAACTATTAGGCATCACAAAATCATACTTATTATCATCATCTTCCCTCAACATATTTGATTCACTTTCATGAGGCACAATGGTGATAGGAGAAATGTTACTATGGAGATTTACCTTTTTATCTCTACTTTTTCTTCTTTTCTTTTTCTTCTTTTCTTTTTCTTCTTCACCACCTCACATGTGGGTTTAATCAATTTTTTCGAGCTTCTTGTTGAAGAGATTGATTGGATAGGAAGCTCCTCCTCGTTACCTGATTCATCATAATAAACACTAGGAGGGTGTTGGGAAACATTTTCCCTTTCATTAGTACTCTCTTCATTTTCCATTTGTTTTCTTGTCTTGAGGTAGTTGGCAATATAATGATTCTCAACGCAATTTACCGCACAAAACATACACATTTCTTCTAGATCAAAATCAAGAAATCTCTCGGGATTTGGAAAACCCTTAGTTATACATTTGATTTCTTCATACCCCAAAAGAATACTAAGCTCTTTATGATGCTCAAGGGTAATCAAGTTATCACAATTTTTGGACACAATTTAATCATGAAATAATTTTCATTGGAGATTTAAATGACCACGTTCCTTGCAAAGTTCACAAGGATGGCGAAAAACATTACATCTTTCAGCACAATCATCTAGCCTCTCTTGCAACTTTTTTGTTTCTAAATATTTATGCTTATTACAAAATCTATCTTCCCGATGAGGCATGTCTTCATAAAGTCTTTCTACACTAGAAAAACTGACATGCTTGTAAGAAACATTTTTCTCATGACTAGTGCAACAATCATTAGCATTTTGGATATTCAAGGAATTCATAATAACGACATTGCAATCATGCTCATCATTGAAAAAATTTGTGCCAAACATTTTATTGACTTCTTCTTCTAACAATTGAGCACAACTTTCTGATCCATCATTTTCAAGAAAGATACTATAATGATGATCAATAATATCATGCAACCTAAATTCCGTTTTTTTAGTTTTCTTTTACAAAACCAAACTAGTGATAAAACAAGAAACTAAAAGATTCGATTGCAAAATCTAAAGATATACCTTCAAGCACTCACCTCCCCGGCAACGGCGCAAAAAAATGATCTTGATGTCTACTACACAACGTGTTCTTGTAGACTCGTGTTGGGCCTCCAAGCACAGAGTTTTGTAGGACGGTAGAAAATTTCCCTCAAGTGGATGACCTAAGGTTTATCAATTTGTGGGAGGTGTAGGATGAAGATGGTCTCTCTCAAACAACCATGCAACCAAATAATAAATGTCCCTTCTGTCCCCAACACACCAAAAACAATGGGAAATTGTATAGGTTCACTAGTTCGGCGAAGAGATGGTGATACAAGTGTAATATGGATGGAAGATATGAGTTTTTGTACTGCGAAGAATAAAAAATAGCAAGGTAGCAAGTAAGAAAAGTGAGCATAAATGGTATTGCAATGCTTGAAAATGAGGCATAGGGTCCATACTTTCGCTCGTGCAATCTCTCAACTGTGCTAATATAATTGGATGATATAACCACCCCTCAACGAAATCACCTCAAAGTTATTCTTTCCGTTCAATGTATCAAGAGTTCGTACTAAAACAACATAAAGTTACCCTTTCCGATCTATCTATCAAGAGTCCGTACTAGAATAACACAAGGTTATCTTTTCCGATAGATCTTTCAAGAATTCGTACTAAGATAACACAAAGTTATCCTTCCCGATCGATCTATCAAGAGTTCGTACTAAGATAACACCAAAACATATTCAAAGAGTGCCCCAAGATTTCTACCGGAGAAACAAAGACACGAACGTTCATCAACCCCTATGCATAGATTACCCCAATGTCACTTCGGGAATCCGCAAGTTGAGTGCCAAAATATATATCAAGTGGATCAATATGATACCCCATTGTCACCGCGAGTATTCAATTGCAAGACATATATCAAGTGTTCTCAAATCCATAAAAGTATTCAATTCAAAGAAATGTCAAAGGGAAAACTCAATTCATCACAAGATAGAGAGTGGAAAACACCATATGATCCGACTATATTAACAAAGCCCCCGATACATCAAGATCGTGCCATCAAGAACATGAGAGAGAAAGAGAGAGACAACACGTAGCTACTAGTACAAACCCTCAGCCCCGAGGGTGGACTAGTCCCTCCTCATCATGGTGGGTGCCGGGATGACGAAGATGGCCACCGGTGATGATTTCCCCCTCCGACAGAGTACTGGAAAGGGTCTAGATTGGTTTTCAATTGCTACAGAGGTCTGCGGTGGCGGAACTTCTGATCTATGTCCACCCCGAAGGGTTTCAGAATATTTGGGAATTTATAGGGTAAAGAGGCGGTGCGGGAGGTCACCAAGGTGGGAACAACCCACCTGGGCACGCCTCGGGGGGGCGGGCTAGCGCACCGTGGTGGGCTATGCCCCCCTTGGGGCACCCCCTAGGTGTTGTTTCAGCCCATTGGGTGTCTTCTGGCCCATAAAAAATCTCCAAAAAGTTTTGCGGTGTTTGGACTCCGTTTGATATTGATTTTCTACGATGTAAAAAACATGCAAAAAACATCAACTGGCACTTCGCACTATGTCAATATGTTAGTCCCAAAAAATTATATAAAATGATTGTAAAACATCCAAGAATTATATTATAATAGCTTGGAACAATCAAAAAGTATATACATTGGAGACATATCAAGTTCTCAGCTCCTTTTCTATCAGTGATGTGCAAATCAAATTCTTGTAGAAAGAGAACCCACCGAATAAGTCTAGGTTAAGCATCTTTCTTTTCCATATGATATTTAATAGCAGCATGGTCAGTGTGAACAATTACCTTTGAATCAACAATGTAAGATCTAAATTTGTCACAAGCAAAGACCACTGCTAGGAATTCCTTTTCAGTAGTAGCATAATTATTTTGAGCGCTATTTAGAGTCTTACTAGAATAATGAATAACATGTACTTTCTTATGAACTCTTTGTCCTAGAACAACACCAACAACACAATCACTAGCCTCACACATAATTTCCAAAGGCAAGTTCCAATCAGGTGGTTGAACAATAGGTGCAGAAATTAAGGATTTCTTGAGTGTTTCAAAGGCTTCAAAGCAATCATCATCAAAAACAAAAGGAACATCCTTTTGCAAAAGATTTGTAAGAGGCCTAGAAATTTTAGAAAAGTCTTTAATGAATCTCCTATATAAAGCAGTGCTACTTCTCGAGCTTGCGTTGTATTACCTCGAAGAGGAAAGGGAGATGCAGCATAGTAGCGTAAGTATTTCCCTCAGTTTTTGAGGACCAAGGTATCGATCCAGTAGGAGACCACGCCCGAGTCCCTCGCACCTACACAAACAAATAAGAACTTCGCAGCCAACACGATAAGGGGTTGTCAATCCCTTTACGGTCACTTACGAAAGTGAGATCTGAAATAGATGATAGTTTATATTTTTGGTATTTTTGATTATAAGAACAGAAAGTAAAAGCGGAAATAGTAAAGCAGATGTAGATTGATATGTTGAGAATAGATCTGGGGGCCATAGTGTTCTCTAGTGGCTTCTCTCATGATAGCGATATTCTACGACGGGTAAACAAATTATTGTCGAGCAATTGATAGAAAAGCGAATAATTATGAGACTATCTAGGCACACTCATTATATAAAGGCATCACGTCCGAGACAAGTAGGCCGAAACGATTCTTCATCTACTACTATTACTCCACACATCGACCGCTATCCAGCATGCATCTAGTGTATTGAGTTCATAAGAACAAAGTAATGCCTTAAGCAAGATGACATGATGTAGACGGATAAACTCAAGCAATATGATATAAACCCCATCTTGTTATCCACGATGGCAACAATACAATATGTGCCTTGCTGCACCTACTGTCACTGGGAAAGGACACCGCAAGATTGAACCCAAAGCCAAGCACTTCTCCCATTGCAAGAACTATAGATCTAGTACGCCAAACCAAAACAATAATTCGAGGAGATTGCAAGGATATTATAATCATACAAAAAGAGTTTAGAGAAGAACCAAATATTTCTCATAGATAATATTGATCATAAACCCACAATTCATCGGATCTCGACAAACACACCGCAAAAAGAGATTACATCGAATAGATCTCCTTGAAGTCCGAGGAGAACTTTGTATTGAGATCCAAAGAGAGAGAAGAAGCCATCTAGATACTAGTTATGGACCCGAAGGTCTGTGGTAAACTACTCACAACTCATGGTGAGGCGATGATGATGATGTAGAAGCACTCCGTGGAAGATCCCCCCTCCGGCGGAGCTCCGGAACAGGCCCCAAGATGGGATCTCACGGGGACAGAAGGTTACAGCAGTGGAACTACGGTTTTCTCTGTTGCGTGCGTGATTTTCTCCAAAAATATCTCTCCCGAAGGTTTCATTCCGTTTGGACTTCGTTTGATATTCCTTTTCTGCAAAACCCTGAAACAGGCAAAAAAACAGCAATCTAGACTGGGCCTTTGGGTTAGTAGGTTAGTCCCAAAAATAATATAAAAGAGTATGACAAAGCCCATTAAACATCTAAGACATCATAAATAATAGCATGGAACAATCAAAAATTATAGATACGTTGGAGACGTATCAAGCATCCCCAAGCTTAATTCCTGCTCGTCCTCGAGTAGGTAAATGATAAAAACAGAATTTTTAATGTGGAATGCTTAACGAACATAGTTTTTCAATGTAATTCTCTTAATTGTGGCATGAATGTTCAGATCTGAAAGATTCAATACAAAAGTGTATATTGACATAAGAAATAATAATACTTCAAGCATACTAATAAAGCAATCATGTCTTCTCAAAATACTATGGCTAAAGAAAGTTATCCCTACAAAATCATATAGTGTGGCTATGCTCCCTCTTCATCACACAAAATATTCATATCATGCACAACCCCGATTTCAGCCAAGCACTTGTTTTCAATACTCTATTCTTTGAAACTTTTCAACTTTCACGCAATACATTAGCGTGAGCCATGGACATAGCACTATGGGTGGAATAGAGAGGTGGTTGTGGAGAAGACAAAAAGGAGGGAGATAGTCTCACATCGACTAGGCGTATCAACGGGCTATGGAGATGCCCATCAATAGATATCAATGTGAGTGAGTAGGGATTGCCATGCAACGGATGCACTAGAGCTAAATATGTATGAAAGCTCAACAAAAGAAACTAGTGGGTTGTGCATCCAACTTGCTTGCTCACGAAGACCTAGGGCGTTTGAGGAAGTCCATCGTTGGAATATACAAGCCAAGTTCTACAATGAAAATTCCCACTAGTATATGAATGTGACTAAACATGAGACTCTTTATCATGAAGAACATGGTGCTACTTTAAAGCACAAGTGTGGAAAAAGATAGTAGCCATTGTCCCTTTTTCTTTTCTTTTTCTTTTGTTCTATTTTTTTTAATTTTTTTGTGGAGGGGCTTTACTGATTTAACCTTTCCTCACATGGGACAATGCTCTAATAATGATGATCATCACACTTTCACTGAATTACAACTCAATATTACAACTCGAAACTAGAATAAAGGATGACTCTATATGAAGGCCTCCGGCGGTGCACCGGGATGTGCAATGAATCAAGAGTGACATATATGATAAATCATGCATGGTGGCCCTGCCACAAATACGATGTCAACTACATGATCATGCATGGCAATATGACAATATGATGCATGTCATATGAATGGAACGGTGGAAAGTTGCATGGCAATATATCTCGGAATGGCTATGGAAATGCCATGATAGGTAGGTATGGTGGCTGTTTTGAGGAATAATATGGTAGCTGTTTTGAGGAGGGATATATAGTGGGTGTATGGTACCGGCTAAAGTTGCGCGGTACAAGAGAGGCAAGCAATGGTGGAAGGGTGAGAGTGCGTATAATCCATGGACTCAACATTATCCATAAGAACTCATATACTTATTGCAAAAATCTACGAGTCATCAAAACAAAGCAATCAACGCATGCTCCTAGGGTGGAGGTTGGTAGGAGTTAACCATCACGCGCCCCCGACCTCCACACAAAGGTTGACACTTTACAAATACCTCATGCTCGAACTTCGTCACATAGCGGTTCACCATACGTGCATGCTACGGGAATCACTAACCTTAACACAAGTATTTCTCAATTTCATAATAACCCCACTAGCATGACTCTAATATCACTATCCTCATATCTCAAAACATTTGTCAAGCATCCAACTTCTCATCATATTCAATGCACTTAGTGTGAAAGTTTTTACTACATTGATATTGGAAGTCTATCATGTGAAGACTAGTTTTATAGCCTAAACACATTACTATGCTATTTTAATAGACTCTCAAATAGGTATAAGTGAAGCATGAGAGTTCAAAAATTTCTTCAAAATATTATCACCACCGTGCTCTAAAAGATATAAGTGAAGCACTAGAGCAAAAACTATTCAACTCAAAAGATATAAGCGAAGCACATAGAGTGTTCTAACAATTCCTAGGCCATATTTAACTCTCTCAAATAGGTGTGTCCCACAAGGATAATTGTCGCAAACTATCAAGCAAAGACTCAAATTATAAAAGACGCTCCAAGTAAAACACAAATCATGTGGTGAATAAAAATATAGCTCCGAGTATAGTTACCGATGGATGAAGACGAAAGAGGGGATGCCTTCCCGGGGCATCCCCAAGCTTAGGCTTCTGGTTGTCCTTGTATTTTACCTTGGGGTGCCATGGGCATTCCCAAGCTTAGGCTCTTGCCACTCTTTGTTCCATAGTCCATCAAAGCAATACTCAAAACTTGAAAACTTTACAACAAAAAACTTAGACAAAAATCTCGTGAGCTCCGTTAGTATAAGAAAGCAAAGCAGTACTGAAAGGTACTGCAATGAATTCATTATTTGTTTATATTGGTGTTAAACCTACTGTATTCCAACTTCTGTATGGTTCATACCTCCCAATATTACTCATAGATACATTGAAATAAGCGAACAACACACGAAAAGCAGAATCTGTCAAAAACAGAACAATCTGTAGTAATCTGCAGGTTTCGCATACTTCTGTAACTCCAAAAAATTCAAACTAAATTGGTAAACGTGAGGAATCTGTAAAAAGAATCAACTAAATATCACGCTCCAGTAAAATCTAATGACCATTCTAGCGAGCGCTAATGATTCTGTTTTTCAAAGCAAGATCACATAAACTTCACACAAGTCTTCCCAAAGGTTCTACTTGGCACAAACACTAAACAAAACACAAAACCACCTCTAAACAGAAGATAGATGCAATATTTATTCCCTAACATCAGCAAAAACAAAAAATATAAAATTGGATTGCCTCCCAACAAGCGCTATCGTTTTACGCCCCTAGCTAGGCACGATAATTTTAATGATGCTCACATGAAAGATAAGACTTGAAGCACAAAGAGAGCATCATATAGCATGTGACAAACACATCTAAGTCTAACATACTTCCGATGCATAGGCATTTTATACGTGAACAAATTATGAAGGCAATCAATTTCTAGCATATGCAAGGAAGAAGAAAGAAACAATAGCAATCTCAACATAACGAGAGGTAATTTAGTAACATGAAAAGTTCTACAACCATATTTTCCTCTCTCATAATAATTGCATGTAGGATCGTAAGCAAATTCAACAATATAGCTATCACATAAATTACTCTCTACATGATCCATATGTATGCAAAGTTGACTCTCATTTAAAATAGTGGGATTAACATGGACCAAAGATATTACTTCTCCAAGCCCACTTTTATCAAACATTTCATAATATTGATCAATATCCAAAGTAGTGGGATCAAGAGTTGACATTCTTTCAGACCCACTTTCAATATCATGGCCAACATTATTATCTATCTCATATTCATCATGGGGATTAAATAAATTTTCAAGACCTTAAGAAGCATCACCCCAATCATGATCATTGCAACAAGTAGTGGGCATAGCAAAATAAGCATCCCCAAGCTTAGGGTTTTGCATATCATTAACACAATTGTCATCAATAGAATTTATAATAACATCATTGCAATCACGCGTTTTACTCAAGGAGCTATCATGAATCACTTTATAATTTTCTTTCAATATTTCATCACAATTTTCAGACTCTAATTTCAAGCAAAACCTTATAAAGATAATCTAGTGCATGCAGCTCACTAGCAATAGGTTCAACATAATTGGATCTCTTAAAGAGATTATCAAGTGGATGAGGATCCATAATTTAGCAAGCGAAGATGCAAGCTGATAGAGGGAACATAGCAACATAAGCAAACAGAAAGTCGAATGGTAAACACACAGCAAAAAGAAGGGAAAATAAAACGTCAAGGGTGAAGTGGGGGAGAGGAAAACGAGAGGCAAATAAATGTAATGCGAACAATAAGGGTTTGTGATAGGTACTTGGTATATGTTTCGGTAGCCTCCTCGGCAACGGCGCCAGTAGCGTAAGTATTTCCCTCAGTTTTTGAGGACCAAGGTATTCCCTTGAAGAGGAAAGGGAGATGCATCACAGTAGCGTAAGTATTTCCCTCAGTTTTTGAGGACCAAGGTATCAATCCAGTAGGAGACCACGCGTGAGTCCGTCGCACCTGCACAAACAAATAAGAACTTCGTAGCCAATGCGATAAGGGGTTGTCAATCCCTTTACGGTGACTTACGAAAGTGAGATCTGAAATAGATGATAGTTTATATTTTTGGTATTTTTTATTATAAGAACAGAAAGTAAAAGAAGAAAAAGTAAAGTAGATGTAGATTGATATGTTGAGAATAGACCCGGGGGCCATAGTGTTCTCTAGTGGCTTCTCTCATGATAGCGATATTCTACAACGGGTAAACAAATTACTGTCGAGCAATTGATAGAAAAGCGAATAATTATGAGACTATCTAGGCATGATCATTATATATAAGCATCACGTCTGAGACAAGTAGACCGAAACGATTCTGCATCTACTACTATTACTCCACACATCGACCGCTATCCATCATGCATCTAGTGTATTGAGTTCATAAGAACAGAGTAACACCTTAAGCAAGATGACATGACGTAGAGGGATAAACTCATGCAGTATGATATAAACCCCATCTTTTTATCCTCAATGGCAACAATACAATACGTGCCTTGCTGCCCCTACTGTCACTGGGAAAGGACACCTCAAGATTGAACCCAAAGCCAAGCACTTCTCCCATTGCAAGAACTATAGATCTAATAGGCCAAACCAAACCAATAATTCGAAGAGACTTGCAAGGATATTATAATCATACATAAAGAGTTCAGAGAAGAACCAAATATTTCTCATAGATAATCTTGAGCATAAACCCACAATTCATCGGATCTCGAAAAACACACCGCAAAAAGAGATTACATCGAATAGATGTCCTCGAAGACCGAGGTGAACTTTGTATTGAGATCCAAAGAGAGAGAAGAAGCCATCTAGATACTAGCTATGTACCCGAAGGTCTGTGATAAACTACTCACAACTCATGGTGAGGCGATGATGATAATGTAGAAGCACTCCGTGGAAGATCCCCCCTCCGGCAGAGCTCCGGAATAGGCCCCAAGATGGGATCTCATGGGAACATAAGGTTACGGCGGTGGAACTAGGGTTTTCTCTGTTGCTCTGATGGTTTCGGGGTACGTAGGCTTATATAGGAGGAAGGAGGGCACCGGGGGCCTTACGTGGGACCCAAGAGGCAGGGGCGCGCCCTAGGGGGGCGCCCCCACCCTTGTGGGCACCACGTGGCCCCTACTCTGTGGTTCTCAAGTCTCCCGTGCGTGATTTTCTCCAAAAATATCTCTCCCGAAGGTTTCATTCCGTTTGTACTCCGTTTGATATTCCTTTTTTGTAAAACCCTGAAACAGGCAGAAAACAACAATCTAGACTAGGCCTTTGGGTTAGTAGGTTAGTCCCAAAAATAATATAAAAGTGTATGAAAAGCCCATTAAACATCCGAAACAGCATAAATAATAGCATGGAACAATCAAAAATTATAGATAAGTTGGGGACGTATCAACCAGCATGACCTAGGAAACTATGAATACCATTGATATCCTTAGGACATGGCATTTTCTCAATTGCATCAACCTTAGCTTTGTCCACTTCAATACCTTTTTCAGAAATCTTATGGCCCAATACAATACCTTCATTAACCATAAAGTGGCACTTCTCCCAATTCAAGACAAGGTTTGTTTGTTCACGTTTGTGCAAAACTCGATCAAGATTGCTTAAACAGTCATCTAACACTTTCCATAAACAGAGAAGTCATCCATGAAAACCTCTACACTCTTTTCACAAAAGTTACAGAATATAGTAGTCATACATCTTTGAAAGGTAGCAGGTGCATTGTATAAACCGAAAGGCATACATCTATAAGCATAAGTTCCAAAGGTACAAGTAAAAGTGGTCTTTTCTTGATCAGGTTTAGAAACATGTATTTGCGAAAAACCAGAGTATCCATCAAGGAAGCAAAAGTGTGTGTGCTTAGATAATATTTCTAGCATTTGATCAATAAATGGCAGAGGGTAATGATCTTTCCTAGTTTCTTTATTTAGTTTTCTAAAATCAATTACCATTCTATAGCTTGTGACAATTCTTTGTGGAATATGTTCATTGTTATCATTAGGAACAACAGTAATACCTCCCTTCTTAGGAACACAATGAACAGGAATTACCCATCTACTATCAGCTATAGGATAGATTATACCTGCTTCCAGAAGTTTTAATATTTCTGTTCTTACCACTTCTTTCATCTACGGATTTAACCGACGTTGATGATCAACAACAGGTTTAGCATCAAGTTCCATGTTGATCTTATGCTGACATAAAGTGGGACTAATGCCCTTAAGTCATCAAGAGTATATCTAATAGCAGCTCGATGCTTCCATAGGTCATTCAATAATCTTTCTTCTTCATGTTCTGAAACATTTGCACTAATAATAACATGATATATCTTCTTTTCATTAAGATAAGCATATTTCAAAGTGTATGGCAATAGTTTTAATTCAAACACGGGATCACCTTTAGGTGGAGGAGGACCCCCTAGAGTTTCAATAGGTAGATTGTGTTTAAGTAGAGGAAGTTGTTCAAAGAAAATATCATCTCATTCATTTATTTCATGCTCATGTAAATCATTTTCATGGTCTAGAAAATATTGTTCTAGAGGATTAGTGGGAGGAACAACAATAGAAGAAAGACCAACTATTTCAACCTTACTAGGCAAATCTTTTTCATGAAGCTTTCTATTAAACTTGGAGAAATTAAATTCATGTGACTCATCACCAAAACTAACACCGACAGTTTGTTTCTCACAATCTATTTTAGTATTAGCGGTGTTCAAGAAAGGTCTACCAAAGATAATGGGATAGAAGTCATCTTGTGGGGACCAAGAACAAGAAAATTAGTAGGGTATTTTATTTTCCCACACAAGACTTCAACATCTATAACTATCCCAATTGGTGATATAGTATCTCTGTTAGCAAGTTTAATAGTAACATCTATATCTTCTATCTCTTCGGGTGCTATGTCATTCATAATTTCTTGATATAAAGTGAATCACTCACACTAGCATCTATGTAACATAAACCACGATAACAATGATCTCCTATTTTAACTGAATCAACGGGCATGCCAACAATAGGTCTATGTTTATCCTCTTTATCGGGTTTGGAAATTCTAGCAGCTTCTTCACAGAACTAAATAATATGCCCGTCTACATTTTCTTCCAAGAGATCCTTAACCATAGCAATGTTAGGTTCTACTTTAATTTGTTCATCTGTTTTAGGTGTTCTAATATAACTTTTGTTAACCATAGTTGAAATTTTAGCATGTTCCTTTATCCTAACAGGGAAAGGTGGTCTTTCAATATAAGCAGTAGGAACAACTGGATCAACAATATAAAGTATAATTTCTTCCTTAGCTAGTACGGCTCTTTAATTTCTTATTTAATAGGTGGGTGATATTTAAACCACTTCTCTTTAGGGACATCAACACGAGTAGCAAATGATTCACAAAATGAGGCTACTTTCTTAGAGTCAGGTCCATATTAAGTGCTAAACTTTTGAAAAGCATCGGCATCCATAAAAGATTTAACACAATCATACTTAAGCTTAATACCCGACTCTATACCAATGGAATTCAATAGTCTTCTTCATGAAGGAACCAGTACAAGAAGTATCAAACATGGATTGATCATTACAAGAAAGCTGGGCATAGAAATTCTGGATAATAATTTATCTTGAGAGCTCATGATTGGGGCATGAATATAACATTGACTTAAGCCTCCCCCAAGCTAGAGCAATACTTTCTCCTTCATGAGGCCAAAAATTATATATATAATTCCGATCACGATGAACTAGATGCATAGGATATTTTTTTGGTGAAACTCCAGTTTCCATCGGTTCAAGTTCCAAGGTCCAATATCATCGCATAGCCTATACTATGCTAATGCTTTTCCCTTCAAAGATAAAGGAAAAACCTTCTTCATAACTTGATCTCTAGGTAAACCTGCAAGCTTAAACAATCCACAAATTTCATCCACATATATCAAGTTCATATCAAGATGTTCGGTTCCGTCTCCTGCATAAGGATTAGCTAGCAGTTGTTCTATCATACCTGAAGGAATTTCATATTCAATATTTTCAGTAGGTGCAGCAGGTTGAGGGGTAGATAATTGTGGTTCAGGTCGAGGTGAAGATACAACGAACAAACTCCTCGTTGGATTGTTCTCCATAGTAACAATTGAGAATAAATTTCAGCACGCTGCATAAATGTTTCCTTACCAATTTCCACTTACCAAAGGCGCTTCACTCCCCAGAAGCGATGCCAGAAAATAGCCTTGGTGACCCACAAGTATAGGGGATCAATTGTAGCTCTTTTCGGTAAGTAAAAGTGTCGAACCCAAAGAGGAGCATAAGGAAATGACAAGATGTTTTTAACAAGGTAATGTCTGCAAGTGCTGAAATTGTAAGTAACAGAGTAGTTTGGTAGCAAGATATTTTTGTAACGACCAAGTAACTATAGTAGTAGCAAAAGTGCAGCAAGGTATCTGAATCCCTTTGATGCAAAGGACAGGCCAAGGCAATCTCTTATAATAAGCAAAGAGTTCTTGAGGGTACACGGGAATTTCATCTAGTCACTTTCATCATGTTGGTTTGATTCGTGTTCGCTACTTTGATAATTTAGTATGAGGGTGGATCGGTGCTTAGTTGCTGTTCTTACTTGAACAAACCTCCTGCTTATGATTAACACTCCCGCAAGCATCCGCAACTATGGGAAAAGTATTAAGAATAAATTCTAACCATAGCATTAAATTTTTGGATCCACTCAGTCCCTTACTGAATACTGCATAAACTGGGGTTTAAGCTTCTGTCACTCTCGCAACCCATGATCTAATTACTAATGCACAATGCATTCCCTTAGGCCCAAATATGGTGAAGTGTCATGTGGTCTACGTTCACATGACACCACTGTGGGAATCACAACATACATACTATCAAAGTATCGAACACATATCAAATTGAGATGACTACTTGCAACATGATTTCTCCCGTGACCTCATGAACAAAGGTAACTACTCAAAAATGAAAAGCATGCTCAAGATCAGAGGGGTATTGAATAGCATATTGGATCAGAACATATAATCTTCCACCAAGTTAACCATATAGTAATCAACTACAAGATGTAATCGACACTACTAGTCAACCACAAGCACCAATCTATAGTACCTGTAAGAAGATTGAATAGAAGAGATGAATTAGGGTTTGAGATGAGATGGGGTTGTTGAAGATGTTGATGGAAATATCCCTCCCCAAGATGGAGAGTTGTTGGTGATGATGATGACGATGATTTCCCCCTCCGGGAGGGAAGTTCCCCTGGCGGAATTGCTCTACCGGAGGGCAAAAGTGCTCCTGCCCAAGTTCCGCCTCGAGACAGCGGCGCTCCATCCCGAAAGACTTCTCCTTATTTTTTATAGGTGATAAAGACTTATATACCAGAATATGGGCACCAGAGTTTGGCTTGGGTGAGCACAACCCACCAGGGCGTACCTCGGCTCCCTAGCACGCCTAGGTGGGTTGTGCCCACCTAGTGGGGCCCCTCTAGTGCTTCTTTGTTCCAATATTCTTCAAATATTTCATAAAAATTATATGTGAAATTTCAGCTTGTTTGGAGTTGTGCAGAATAGGTGGCCTGATGTAGCTTTTTGGTCCAGATTTCTAGCTCCCGGAATTCTCCCTCTTGGTGCATACCTTGCAAATTATGAGAGAAAAGGCATTAGAATTACTCCAAAAAGCATTATTATACATAAAAGATCATAAATAATAGTTAAAAACATGATGCAAAATGGAAGTATCACCAAGCTAAGACAAAATACATTGCTAAATATGTTAGGAAGCATTCCACATAAAAAAATCTATTTTTATCATTTACCTACTCAAGGGGAGTAGTAATTAAGCTTGGGGATGCTTGATACGTCTCCAATGTATCTATAATTTTTTATTATTCCATGCTATTATATACTCAACTTTGGATGTTTTATATGCATTAATAAGCAATTTAATATAATTTTTGGGACTAACTTATTAACCAGTGCACAGTGCCTCTTTCTGTTTTTCCTTGTTTTTGGCTTTCGTCGAAAAGGAATATCAAACGGAGTCCAAACTAAATAAAACTTTACGATGATTTTTCTTGGACCAGAAGACACCTACGAGACATGGAGTGGGGGCTAACGGACCCATGAGGCGATGACAAGCCGGAGGGGCAAACCCGCCCCCTTGGCTTGTGGCCCCCTCGGGGATCCCCTCCACCGCCTCTTTGGCCTACAAATAACCAATTATTCCAGAAACCCTAGAGGAGTCACCAAAAATACTTTTCCATCGCCGCACGTTTCTGTTCTTGCGAGATCCCATCGTGGGGCCTTTTTCGGTACTTCTCCAGAGCGGGATTCGATCACGGAGGGCATCTACATCAACCTTGCTGCCCCTCTGATGATGTGTGAGTGGTTTACCACGGACCTACGGGTCCATAGCTAGTTGCTAGATGGCTTCTTTTCTCTCTTTGGTCTTCAATACATTATTCACCTCGATGTTCTTGGAGATATATTCGATGTAATCTTCTTTTGCGGTGTGTTTGTTGAGATCCGATGAATTGTGGATTTATGATCAGATTATCTATGAATATTATTTGAGTCTTCTCTGAATTCCTATATGCATTATTTCAAAGCTTTGTATTTCTCTCCAATCTATCGATTTGGTTTGGCTATGTAGATTGCTTTTCTTGCAATGGGAGAGGTGGTTTGTGATGGGTTAAATCTTGCGGTATCTGACGGTGTTTTGGGAATGGGGGTACCCACACTTGCCTGCCTGCGGCCCAGGGTGTGGCTTACCAGGCGGCCTGGTACGGCCCAACATCTTCAGCGGCCACTCAAGACCCTCGCAAGGGGCCGAGCCTCGCGAGGCGGACGACCCAAGGCATCCCCTGGGGCAGCCTCACCGAGCCGGCTCACTAGGATCAGAGATATCGAGGCGAGGGGCACCTCACGAGGTCCTCGTGACATGAGCAGGGACGACCAAGGCCAAGCGGGCGCAAAAATGCTAGTTTCCTCTTTGGTGCTAAAGGAGCAGGTACAGGCGAAGAGCCACGAGGCATAAGGCAAAGGTTTCCATATCGGTGCAACAAGACCAAGACCAGCAGGACAGCAGAATGGAGGTCCTCGCGGAGCCCACGGCGGCCTCACCACCAGAGACTTTGGCAGGAGAAGACGACCTTTTGTCAGGATAGCTTGTACTAGTTGTCCCCCTTCATATTTGGCCGTTGTGGGATTCCTTCCCGCTCAATATTTGGGAAGAGGACCCGTGTCACTATAAATAGGACTAGCCACCACCATTGGGATCATCTCATCAGATTGGGAGTTGATCTCATCTTAAGTAGATCAGATAGAAGGCCACACACCACCAGTTCACTCGAGCACAAGAACTCCTCTCCTCAGGAGGCAGCTCATCCATGTATTAGTTCTTCCTCAGCCTACAAGGCAATCCACCACACCACACTGGATTAGTGTATTACACCACAATGGTGGCCCGAACCAGTATAAATCTTGTGTCACTTGTTCTTCGGATCTGACGGGCTAGGCCTAGGGTTGTTGGGTAGACGAGCTAGGGTGGAAGGAGAGATCTTCGTGCGCACCCCAGAGTTCGAACCTTAAGGGTTTTGCTGGAACCCTAGATCCGACATTTGGCGCGCCAGGTAGGGGTGTGCCGAAACTTCCCTTCCGCCGATCAGTGCTTCGTCGTTCTAGCAGTTCCATGGATGATGCTCGCAGAGCCCACGCTGAGCGGAGGGCGGCCCTTGCTGCCCGCGTCGCTCATAATGCTCCTTTTGGCGGACCATCCCGCCGCTCTCAATCGCCTGCCGCCAACGCCGCCACCGGCCCGGCGCAACATGAACAGCAGGAATCGTCCCTGGACCCCTCCATGTGGGGTGATGGATGCACCGCTACCCCGTCACTGACTCTAGCCGTCTCTTCATACCAAGCTCGACGCGGACCCGCAGATGCGCATGCTACATTGCTCATGGCATGCGAGGTCCTGCGCTACCACCCCGTCGACCACTTCTACGAAGAATTGCTTGACCGCATCGCCGAGCTCGTCAGCGCCGCTGGGGGCTCTCCAACGCCGTCCCTATCCCTGCCTCGCCTGCCTCCCATCAGGATGACGAGGCCCATGAAGCTCCACTGCTACGCCCGCGTCAAGGCATCGTCCAAGACCCAAGGCAGGTGGCCCCATGGCGTGACCGCCCATGCTGTGCCAGTGCACGAAGAAGGAAGCTACCAAGAGATCCAGCGGCCCCATGGAGGAGCGCCCGCACTCCCTCCACTGCTCCGCCGAGACCGTGCGCCACCCGCTGTGGTAGCGCGCGAGGACCGAGATCAAGTTCCACCTCCCCAACAAGCTCCGGTGTCGACAGCAGGCTGCAAGGCCATCGCCCCCGAGTTGCGCAACGTCAACTGGCCTGGGAAGTTCAAGCCCAACCTGCCTCCACGCTATGATGGCACCCCCGTCCCTGCAGAGCTCCTGCAGCTCTACGAGCTGAGCATCAAAGCGTCTAGCGGCAACGAGAAGATCATGGCGAACTAGTTCCCCATGGCCCTCAATGATTGCGCGCACTCATGGATCTTGAACCTGCCCGCAAGATCGATCTCCACCTGGAGTGAGATGCGTGATCGGTTCATCGCCAACTTCCAGGGCACCCGAGACCGTTCCCCGACTGCAAGTGACCTGCGACGTATCAAGCAACAACCAGGAGAAACCCTACTGAAGTTCATCCAACGCTTCAACAATGTCTGTGTCAAGATCCCCAAGGTCACGGACAAGGCCATCATTTCGGCATTCTCAGGTGGCGTCCGCGACATCAAGATGAAAGAGGAGCTCGCCATCCATGAAGATTTGTGCACGTCCTTGGAGCTGTTCAACCTCGCGACTAAGTGCGCCAGGGCCGAGGAGGGGCGCCTCTCACTCGTCGAGCTCCCCATTGCTGAACCCGAAGACAAGAAGGCCAAATGCAAGGACGTAAAGTGCAAGGGAGCGGCGGTGTTTGCAGCCGAACCAAAAATGAAGCACGGTCGCGACTACCCAGAGCCACCCAAGAATGGCCGAGCATTTTGTGCCTTCCACAACGTGCATAGCCACAACACTCATGACTATCAAGAGCTCAGGGCCCTCCGCGAAGGACACGTCATCCAACACCCCAAGCGCAGCAACCGTGGCTACGGCCGCGGGGGAAGTCGGACCTGGGGACGCTGGGACGACCGCGGCCCCCGCCAGGAGTGGCGTGACCAGCCTCGGGAGAACCGTTGGTGCGGCCAGCCCCGCGAGGATGCCTAGAGGGACCATCCCTGGTAGGACCGTCCTCAGGGCAGGGCCGGCCTACCACCTCTGCCACCGCCAAGGAGAAATGATGACCAGGAAGAGGGGGCTGGGGGCTTCCAGGAGCCGCGTGCCATTGCTTGTGTCACACCCTGCATTTTGTAACATGTTATTTGCATCAATGAAGCATAAAAATTTGGAGTAGCAAAATTTTTTGGCATCATTTGGCTTTTATTTGGAATTGAGTTTTTCTTCCTATGCTTTTCATGTGCTCATTAAAGTCAAGTATTACCTCTTGTAGAATTCATCTCCATACCTAAAACTTCTGCCCAATGATCATGCCAAGTGTTATATAGCAGTATAGCATTTTCTTATAAAAATAATTTGGTCAAAATGTATTTTATAAATTTAGTATTCCAAAAACCCCTGAATTGAGGTTTGCACTGCAAGTACTTGATTTAGTGTGAGAAAATTATTTCAAAAAGTATATTTGAGACCTAGTAGTCATAGGACTCCAAGAAACCACAAAAGTATAATTTTAAAAGTTATTTTCCTATTTTATTTAAAAGCTTTTTCTTAAGGCCAGAAATGGTCTTTAATAGGGAAAAATTATTTAAGTATTTCAAAAATATTTGCCAAAATTAAGGAGACTCATAGGACATATATTGTCCATATATAAGAGTTTCAACACTTGGTCATGTTCAAAATAATGGGCTAATCCCTCCAAAACCCTTTCTGTTCAAATGCAAATTTGAACAACTTTACATTACCAACTTTTTATCTGGTGCTTCAAACTTTGTGGGCATGATCAATACCCCAAATGATGAAACTACACCAAGTGGTGCATCAAGGGGAGATGATTAGATTGACTCAAACAAGATGAAGCCATTTCTGTTGATTTCTAGGGTTCACCAAAGTACACTGGCTAGTTTCTTCAAATGAGCCCAAATTTGGTGAAACACCCTATTTTCATATAACATTCAATCCTGTTAAGTGTCATGGCAAGTGGAGATCATTTGCTTGACCAAAACATGATCAAACACCTTCTGCCAAATTACCAAAACCATCTTCTTGATCACTTTTACTATTTACCTTGGCCTCAACTTTCTACCATAGCTTCATCTAGTTACTATCTACCTCCAGTAACTCCCCTATGTCCCCAGCTCCATGATTGAGGGGTGAAAACCCTAGTTCACCTTGCTGGACAGCCATTTTCTACTAAGTTACCAGCTTCCCTTCTCTCTCACAGCATCTCCAGAGCATCCAAAGCCACAGACGAGCTGCTTGCATCACCCTGGACCCCCCAGACACGGCGGACGCGCCCAGAGGGCCAATGGCATGCCATGGCATGCGATAAGGCCGCTCCAGAGGCTTCGCCCAATCGCCTGCCCTTGACAGCCTCGAGCTCTCCCCTCGCGCCAGTCGATGCCCCTCGACGTCCGCGACCTTCCCCGGTGCTGTCCCCCTCCTCCTCCGCCCTCCATTGGTCGCCTTCACACGCGCGCTGGCCGCCCGCAGCCTCCACTCTTCGGCCTTGCACGCGCGCGCTGTCTGGAGCTCTCCCTGCTCCTCCTCTCCCCTTGACTAGGCGTAGGACTCGTCCATGAGCCCCCCCGGCTCAATCACAGGCACCAGAACCGCCTCTGGCCTCGCCTGCAACCTCGCTGGCGCACGAGTCCATGGTGGACCGTGGGCTCGGCTATATAAGCTCGCCCGAGCCTCTCCAACGGCACCAACAGCCTCCCCTCACCTCCTTTAGCCCTCCAGCACCACTCGCTCATTCCCAGAGAGCCCCTGTGCTCGAGATCGACCGGAGCTCCTCCGCGTCGGGCAGCCGGAGATCTCACGGTACAGGCCCTCTCCGCTCCACCCCTTGCTCGATCTGGAACCGCCGCACCATACTGATGCTTTCCCCTCTCTTCCCCCTCTCTGCAGCGGCCAGAATCAAGCTATCCAGCAACCTCCCGACGACCCTCCGCCGTCCCACCTCGCCGCCGGTGAACCAGACCTCCCCAGCAAGTCACACCACCACCACTACATCCGCGACTCGCTGCTGAGTCCATCCTTGCCCTCCGTTTGCCTCGCCGTGCCCGGAATCATCGCCGGTGAGCTCGCCGTTGCCGTGGCCGCAAGGTTGAAGCTCACAGGCAGGCCCCGCTTATCATCCTCACCGCTCTCTCTCTCCCATCGCAGTCAGTGACAGCCAGGCCCCACCCGTCAGGTTTAAAATCCTGACGTGCGCGCGCTGGCTCCCGAGCGGCTGGGCTCTTCGCCCTGGGCCGTGCACTGTGGCCATTCTGGCCCAGTAGCACAGGGCCATTTCTTCTTTTTCTTTTCTGTAAATATTTCAAATAATTTTACAGAAATGAATATTTGTCCAAATAAATTAATTCCAACTCCTAAAATCTTGTAATATTCCAACCTATTTAATGGTGTCACTTTCACACATATCCGTGAAACTTTTCTGTTCTGTTCAAATTTAAATTCAAATTTGAGCATTAAAACTCATGTTCAAAAATCCTTATATTCCATTCTGTCACTCCAAAACTCCAACTAAGAATTTTTTGCCATCTTAGTTTTCCCTCTAGTATTTAACAAAAATAAGATGACATTATTCTGAGCACTTTGATTTTTCTGTTTTCATTGTAGTCTTATTTTCTCGTTGTTATTTTGCGACGATTAGATCCCGTATTTGACGAAGTTGCTGAAGAAGGAGAAGGAGAAGGATTTGAAGACTTTGAAGACCAAGCCACTCCAGGCAAGCAGCCCTTTCACCATGATACACTTGTTCTTCGGAACCCGTTTGTTTCCGATGCATGATGATAGAGTTATGATGGTGACCTAGTTTGAAACCACCACATGATGCATGCTTACTCATGATGTTGCTATGTGCTAGATGTCATGCAAATGGTTAGTAGTGATGCTTAGTGATGCATGTGTGACATGAACCTTCGTGGTTGAAATCTTTTCATGAACCCCATCGGGTGCCCCTAATGCCCGAGGGAGATGTTGAGTTAGGTCATCACTTGAGAAAGAAGTGATGTGCCGGTAAAATCTTATGCATGGATGAAATAATGGATTAGATTTATGTGTGACTACCGTCCCAACCAATCATGTGCAACCACTCTACCCCTTATGGGACGGGGCTTTATTGATTACTTAGGTCGATACTAGCATGGTGCCTGCATTACTAGTGATAGGAAGACTTGAGTTCTTTCCCGGGACGGGGTCGTGCTTGGATAGGCGACCATGACTGTTTTTACAGGGCACCGGACACACCGTTGGTCCCTTCGGGTACGCGTGACATTGAAATTAGGGCAAGTCCCATGATCTATTGTTTGTACCCGAGGGCCGTGTACCAACGAGTGGACTCTATGTTAGTGTCATCTAAGGAAAGATAATGACCGGGTGCTTCCCCCGAGTACTTGAGGTACTGCGGGATTGTGGGTGACACGAAAGCTTCCCGGATCTTGTGGGTAAAGTGCGCAACCTCTGCAGGGTGTAAAACTATTCAAATAGCCGTGTCCACGGTCATGGACAGTTGGGTGGTGCTACTTAAACTATGTCCAGAATTTTACTACATCGGTGAAAGTTTGTGTGTGTGATGAGTTAAGGTGGTGACTTGACTCATCGAGTTGAATCATATTCATGTTGGTATCGGTAACCTGTCTTCGAGGTTACGTGAGTTTATTGATGCATATACTTGATGGCAGAATATTTGTTCTAGCTCATAGCTAGACTGCTCATTGTTGTTTAATTGCATTGTTACTTTGAACCAAATCATGGGTTGCTTGCGAGTACATTCAAAGTACTCATTGGCTTGCCATTGGTTATTTAATTGGCCAGGCATGGAGGAACAGGAATATGAAGAAGAGTTCTTCGGAGACGAACATGCGAACTAGGACGCTATCCCAGTCAGAATGCCTGTAGGGTTAAGGCGGATGGCATGTGTTCTACCTACCATCGAAGACTCCCGCTATTTGAGTTATTTGCTATTCAGCCCTTGAGGCTTTATCTATGTAAGACTTGGCCATAATGGCCTTAATTTGTGTAAGACGGTATGTATGGATGTAAGACTCTCGTTATTCAGCTTCTGTGTGTTCAGTGAGCATTGATCTCTAGGATCACTGTACACGTGCATTCGGTGATCTCGACTTCTAAGTCGGGGTCCCCACAGAGCTGGTATCAGAGCCATCCTGACTGTAGGAAGCCTTAGTTAGCATGGACGTTAGTTAGTTGAGACCCCTTTTCAAAAACCTTCTGAACCTCTCCTCTTTTCTAAACCTTTCCAACCTGAGATTTCATCAGCTTATTAAGCTCTCCTATTCTACCTTTGTAGATGGCCGATGTACCCGAAGAGCACTTGACCACTGGGTTCCCCTTGCTTCTCCAGGATAGCCTCCAGGAGTGTCAGTTCCACCGAGCGCCCATCCTCACATACCTTGAGCATTGGGTTAGCGACACTGAGGTGGAGTACCATGTGGAAGTGATCGTGAAGGCAAACGATCCTCCCACAAGTTGGTTCTTTGAGGGACACCAGATGGCAACACTACCTCTCGCTGTCGAGGCTGCTGCACTCAAGGCACTAACCCGTCTCCGCGAGCTTCTTCCGGAGATGGCAGCCAAGATGACGACCCGCTTCTTACCTTACCGGCAGGAAGGTGAAGATGAAAGCAGCGCACTAGCCCCTCCATTGAAGGAAGGACTCTCGCTTCGATTCCAGACCTACTTCAGTCTATGTGCCGACAGCTTGGCACAAGATTTGGCCGCGGAATCAATGAAGCTCCGAGAAGGACTTCACAAGACCAAGGCACTTCTTCGTCGAGCTCAAGAGAAGACAAATAGGATCAAGAAAGAAGGAGCACCTTCCGGATAGTTCGCTATCGCATACCGAGGCGGAAGGACCTCCGGAGATGTATCTTCCAAGGATGAAGAACCACCTCGGTGACGCCGGATGACGGCAAGGGAATATCACAAGCTTTTCCCTGCACCACCGACGAAGCACCGTCATATCCAACTCCTCCACTCCCCCACACCCTCAAGTGACAAGGGGGCCCAGACAGATGAAGACAAGGAGGAAGACCCAGAAGAGCCAGAATACGCGACCGAGCATTCCGCCGCTTAGGCATTATTCGCAACTCGAATATGCCAGTTAGTGACCTCTACGGTAGGATAGGTCGTGTAACCCCTATGCGCAGTCGAGTCCTTGTATGGTTCATATGAAACCATCTAGTGTTCGCTTTTGTTGTGTTTGGATGTATGTCGTACCCTTCCTTCGGGAATATGTAAACGACTGCATCACCCATTTGGATTTTAATGGATGTGTTTGGCCCTTTCGGCCCTTGCATGATTTGATTAGTGTCACACCCACCCCCTTACTAGGCACCCATCTATCTTGCTTTCCCTCTTTCAAGTCATGAGACCTTTTACCGCTCCAACAGGATGCCTGTTGTAACTCGTACTGGTACCTCTACCCAGCAGCCTGAAGCCAGAGCATCCGCTCAGTCAGAGGCAGGCCGCGACCAAACCAACGACCAAGCTCCACCACCACCACCTCCTCCGAACATGGACATGGCTCAGCTTCTCCAAGCTTTCCGAGAGGAACGCCAAGCCAACACTGCAGCCCTTCAGCTGATTGCTCAAGCTGTCACCAACAACCGCTAGCCAGCGGGGAATGGCAATGGACGTTCCACGTTGGCAGAGTTCAAGAAGCATGCACCGCCAACTTTCATCGAGACTGCTGAACCCCTGGATGCAGACGACTAGGTCCGCACCATTGAGGACTTGCTGGAACTAGTCGGATGCACCGAAGACCGCGAGAAGGTGGCTTATGCAGCCCACTGCCTCGGGGGGACTGCTAGAGCTTGGTGGGATGGATTCAAGGTCATGCATGCTGAACAAGACATCACTTGGGTCAACTTCAAGGCAGAATTCCGCAAAGCCCACATTCCTTCCGGAATCATGGCTATCAAAAAGCGTGAGTTCCGAGCCCTGAAGCAAGGAAGTGGCACCGTCAAGGAGTACATGCAGAAGTTCAGTGTTCTGTCAAGGTATGCCCCTGAAGATGTCAGCACTGATGCTGCAAAAAGGGAGCGCTTCATGGAAGGCCTCAATCAGTCTCTGCAATACTCGCTTGTCGTGTGCGACTGCCCGACCTTCCCTGACCTGGTGAACAAAGCACTTATGCTTGAAGACAAGCGGCGTGCTTTGGAAGACACTCGCAAGCGCAAGATGGTCAGCAAGGGAAGTTCCAGCAACCAGAAGCCTCGTCCGTGGCAGCCGGCCCTGGCCAAGCCAACCTATCGGCAACCAAGAGCTCCTGCACCTCGCACCAACTTTCAGCCTCAGCAGTATGCCAACCCAAGGCCAGCTTTCAACCCCAACAACAGTGGTGGCAACAAGATCAATAATCCAAACCAAGTCACTTGCTTTGGATGTGGTCAGTCTTCACACATCTCAAGGGTGTGCCCCAACAAGAAGCCTGATGCCCCGCGCCCCAATGCGCATAACCCAGGACAAGGCCGCGGGATGCCACCAAGGAACCTAGCTCCTCGCAACCCGCCTAACCATGGGAAGGGGCGTGTGAATCAAGTCACTGCTGAAGAAGCCCAGGAAGACCCGGACGTCGTGCTGGGTACGTTCCTTGTCAACTCAGCACCTGCAACTGTCTTGTTTGATTCTGGACCAACGCATTCTTTTGTCACTCAAAGATTTGCATTAAAAAGTGGCATGACCCCTACACACCTGAATAGCCCTATGGTGGTACAAACCCCCGGAGCCGAGATGAGAGCCAAGATAGGCTGTAAAGGAGTCAGTATTACCATTAACGGTATAGACTTCCTAGCAGACCTTATCATCCTAAGATCACAAGGCTTGGACGTGATACTAGGGATGGATTGGCTCAGTAAGCACCAAGGCTTGTTAGACTGTGCCAATCGGACAGTCACTATGACCAATGACCAAGGAGTCGAAGTCAAGTTTGCTCCCAACTCCTCTTCCGCTCAAGCCATTCAAGTCAACGGTCTGTCTGAAGTTGGGCTAGAGCAAGTACCGGTGGTATGCGAGTATCCTGATGTCTTTCCGGATGAACTACCGGGAATGCCCCCTGACCGTGACATTGAGTTCATCATCGAGCTCGTCCCCGGAGCAGGACCCATCTATAAGAAGCCTTATAGAATGGGGACGGAAGAATTAGCCGAGTTGAAGAAGCAACTGGAAGAGCAGCTGAGGAAGGGATTTATCCGCCCAAGTGCCTCCCCTTGGGGATCACCTGTTCTGTTTGTGGCAAAGAGGGACGGTACCATCCGCTTATGCATTGACTATCGTTCCCTCAATGAAGTTACAATCAAGAACAAATATCCACTTCCCAAGATTGAAGATTTGTTTGATCATCTCAGCGGAGGCAAGGTGTTCTCCAAGATCGACCTCAGATCTGGGTACTACCAGCTGAAGATCAGACCCCAAGATATTCCGAAGACGGCATTCGTAACCAGATATGGCCTGTACGAGTGCACGGTCATGTCCTTTGGGTTAACCAATGCCCACGCTTACTTCATGTATCTCATGAATAAAGTCCTCATAGAATATTTGGACAAGTTCGTTGTTGTCTTCATCGATGACATTCTTGTCTTCTCGAAGACGGAGGAAGAGCATGAGCAACATTTGAGGATGGTCCTAGACAAGCTTCGGGAGCACCAACTTGTTGGGGAACGTAGCAGAATTCAAAAAATTTCTACGCTTTCACCAAGATCCAACTAAGGAGACATCTAGCAACGAGCAAATAAGAGTGCATCTACATATCGTTATGTAGATCGCGTGCGGAAGCTTTCGAAGAAGCGTGGATGAAGTAGTCGTACTCTTCGCGTTCTTCGTCACCGATGATCTAGCGCCGAACGGACAGCACCTCCGCGTTCAACACACGTCCGGTACAGCAACGTCACCTCCTTCTTGATCCAGCAAGGTGGGAGGAGAAGTCGTCAGAGATCCAACAACACAACGGCGTGGTGGTGGATGCAGTGGAGATTCCTGCAGGGCTTCGCCGGGCGCCCTGCGTTGAGGAGACGGATGTGTGACGGGAGGGGGAGAGGCGCCAGGGCAAGGGTGCGGCTGCCCTCTCCCCCCCACATATATATAGGGGCCGGGGGGGTGCGCCTGCCCCTGCAGATCCAATCTGCAAGGGGGGGCGGCGGCCTAGGGGGGAGACTTGCCCCCCAAGGCATAGGGGGCGCCTCCCTCCCCTAGGGTTTCAACCCTAGGCGCAAGAGGGAGGGCCCAGTAGCGTGCGCTAGCCCACCAAGGGCTGGCCCCCTTCCCCTTGCGGCCTAGGGGCCCCACCGGGATGGGTGGCCCCACCCGGTGGACCCCCTGGGGCCCCTCCGGTGGTCCCGGGACACTCCCGGTGACCCCCGGAGATCACCCGATGGCCGAAACCTGACTTCCTATATATCATTCTTTACCTCCGGACCATTCCGGAACTCCTCATCACGTCCGGGATCTCATCCGGGACTCCGAACAACTTTCGGGTTTCCACGTGCATGTATCTCTACGACTCTAGCGTTACCGAACCTTAAGTGTGTAGACCCTACGGGTTCGGGAGACACCTAGACATGACCGAGACCACTCTCCGGTCAATAACCAACAGCGGGATCTGGATACCCATGTTGGTTCCCATGTGTTCCTCGATGATCTTCATCGGATGAACAACCGTGTCAAGGATTCACTCAATCCCGTATGTTATTCTCTTTGTCCATCGGTACGGTACTTGCCCGAGATTCGATCGTCGGTATTCCCGATACCTTGTTCAATCTCGTCATGGCAAGTCTCTTTACTCGATCCGTAATCCATCATCCCGTGACTAACTACTTAGTCACATTGAGCTCATTATGATGATGTCTTACCGAGTGGGCCCAGAGGTACCTCTCCGTCATACGGAGTGACAACATCCCAGTGTCAGTTCGTACCAACTCAACAGATACTTACGGAGATACCCGATGCGTACCTTTATAGCCACCCAGTTACGTTGTGACGTTTGGCACACCCAAAGTATTCCTACGGCATCCGGGAGTTGTACAACCTCATGGTCTAAGGAATAAATACTTGACACCAAAAAGCTTATGCATTATGAACTATACGATCTCGTGCTATGCTCAAGATTGGGTCTTGTCCATCACATCATTCTCCTAATGATGTGATCCCGTTATCACTGACATCACATGTCCATGATCAGGAAACCGTGATCATCTGTTGATTAACGCGCTGGTAACTAGAGGCTCACCAGGGACTCATTGTGGTCTATATATTCACACATGTATCGCTGTTTTCGTACAATACAATTCAAGCATGAATAACAGACGATTATCATGAACAAGGAAATATAATAATAATACTTTTATTATTGCCTCTAGGGCATATTTCCAACAGTCTCCCACTTGCACTAGAGTCAATAATCTAGTTACATTGTGATGAATCGAACACCCATAGAGTTCTGGTGTTGATCATGTTTCGCCCGTGGAAGAGGTTTAGTCAACGGGTCTGCGACATTCAGATCCGTATGCACTTTACAAATATCTATATCTCCATCTTGAACATAATTCCGGATGGAGTTGAAACGGCGCTTGATGTGCTTGGTCTTCTTGTGAAACCTGGGCTCCTTGCTAATAGCAATAGCACCAGTGTTATCACAGAAGAGAGTCATCGGGCTTGACGCGCTTGGAATGACTCCTAGGTCGGTGATGAACTCCTTCATCCAGACTCCTTCATGCGTTGCTTCAGAAGCAGCTATGTACTCCGCTTCACATGTAGATGCTGCCACGACGCTTTGCTTGCAACTGCACCAGCTGACTGCCCCTCCATTCAAAATATACACGTATCCAGTTTGGGACTTAGAGTCATCCAGATCTGTGTCGAAGCTAGCATCGACGTAACCCTTTACAACGAGCTCTTCGTCACCTCCATAAACGAGAAACATATCCTTAGTCCTTTTCAGGTACTTCAGGATGTTCTTGACCGCTGTCCAGTGTTCCACACCGGGATCACTTTGGTATCTCCCTACCAAACTTATGGCAAGGTTCGCATCAGGTCTGGTACACAGCATGGCATACATGATAGAACCTATGGCTGAGGCATAGGGAATGACACTCATCTTTTCTCTATCTTCTGCCGTGGTCGGCGACTGAGCCTTGCTCAATCTCATACCTTGCAAAACAGGCAAGAACCATTTCTTGGACAGATCCATATTGAACTTTTTCAATATCTTGTCAAGGTATGTACTTTGTGAAAGACCAATGAGGCGTCTTGATCTATCTCTATAGATTTTGATGCCTAATATGTAAGCAGCTTCTCCAAGGTCCTTCATTGAAAAACTTTTATTCAAGTAGGCCTTTACATTTTCCAAGAATTCTATATCATTTCCCATCAGCAATATGTCATCCACATATAATATGAGAAATGCCACAGAGCTCCCACTCACTTTCTTGTAAATACAGGCTTCTCCATAAGTCTATATAAATCCAAACGCTTTGATCACATCATTAAAGCGAATATTCCAACTCAGAGAAGCTTGCGCCAGCCCGTAAATCGAGCGCTGGAGCTTGCATACCTTGTTAGCATTCTCTGGATCGACAAAACCTTCCGGTTGCATCATATACAACTCTTCCTTGAGGAAGCCGTTAAGGAATGCTGTTTTGACGCCCATTTGCCATATCTCATAATCATAGAATGCGGCAATAGCTAACATGATTCTGACTGACTTCAGCATCGCTACGGGAGAGAAAGTCTTGTCGTAGTCAATCCCTTGAACTTGTCGATAACCCTTAGCGACAAGCCGAGCCTTATAGATGGTCACATTACCATCCGCGTCTGTCTTCTTCTTAAATATCCATTTGTTTTCTATGGTGTGCCTATCATCAGGCAAGTCCACCAAAGTCCATACTTTGTTTTCATACATGGATTCTATCTCGGATTTCATGGCTCCAAGCCATTTATTGGAATCCGGGCCCGCCATCGCTTCTTCATAGTTCGAAGGTTCACCGTTGTCTAACAACATGATTTCCAGGACAGGGTTGCCGTACCACTCTGGTGCGGAACGTGCCCTTGTGGACCTTCGAAGTTCAGTAGTAACTTGATCTGTTTCTTCATGATCATCATCATTAACTTCCTCCCTTGTCGGTGCAGGCACCTCAGGAACAATTTCCTGCGCTGCGCTACTTTCCGGTCCAGGAGGGGTGACTGTCACCTCATCAAGTTCTACTTTCCTCCCACTCACTTCTTTCGAGAGAAACTCTTTCTCCAGAAAGCATCCATTCTTGGCAACAAAGACTTTGCCTTCGGATCTGTGGTAGAAGGTGTACCCAATCGTTTCCTTTGGGTATCCTATGAAGACGCATTTTTCCGATTTGGGTTCGAGCTTTTCAGGTTGAAGTTTCTTGACATAAGCATCGCAACCCCAAACTTTTAGAAACGACAGCTTCGGTTTCTTGCCAAACCAAAGTTCATACGGATTCGTCTCAATGGATTTCAACGGAGCCCTATTTAAAGTGAATGCGGCAGTCTCTAAAGCATAACCCCAAAAAGATAGCGGTAAATCGGTGAGGGACATCATAGATCGCACCATGTCCAACAGAGTACGATTTCGACGTTCGGACACACCGTTACGTTGAGGTGTTCCGGGCGGTGTCAATTGTGAAACAATTCCACAGCTCCTAAGGTGTGTGCCAAATTCATGACTTAAATATTCACCCCCACTATCTGATCGTAAGAACTTTATTTTTCTGTCACGTTGATTCTCAACCTCATTCTGAAATTCCTTGAACCTTTCAAAGGTCTCAGATTTGTGTTTCATCAAATAGATATACCCATATCTACTCAAGTCATCTGTGAGGGTGAGAACATAACTATAGCCTCCGCGAGCCTCAACACTCATTGGACCGCACACATCGGTATGTATGATTTCCAACAAGTTGGTTGCTCGCTCCATTGTTCCGGAGAACGGAGTCTTGGTCATCTTGCCCAAGAGGCATGGTTCGCACGTGTCAAATGATTCATAATCAAGAGACTCTAGAAGTCCATCTGAATGGAGCTTCTTCATACGTTTGACACCAATATGACCAAGGCGGCAATGCCACAAGTATGTGGGACTATCATTATCAACTTTACATCTTTTGGCATCTACACTATGAATATGTGTACGATCACGTTCGAGATTCATCAAAAATAAACCATTGACCAGCGGGGCATGACCATAAAACATATCTCTCAAATAAATAGAACAACCATTATTCTCCGATTTGAAAGAGTATCCATCTCGCATAAGACGAGATCCAGATACAATGTTCATGCTCAAAGCTGGTACTAAATAACAATTATTGAGGTTTAAAACTAATCCCGAGGGTAGATGTAGAGGCAGCGTGCCGACGGCGATCACATCGACCTTGGAACCATTCCCGACGCGCATCGTCACCTCATCCTTCGCCAGTCTCCGTTTATTTCGCAGCTCCTATTTTGAGTTACAAATGTGAGCAACTGCACCGGTATCGAATACCCAGGAGCTACTACGAGTGCTGGTAAGGTACACATCAATAACATGTATATCATATATAGCTTTGACGTTGCCGGCCTTCTTGTCTGCTAAATATTTGGGGCAGTTCCACTTCCAGTGACCCGTTCCCATGCAATAAAAGCACTCTGTCTCAAGCTTGGGTCCATACTTTGGCTTCTTCCCGGCAACAGGCTTGCCGGGCGCGGCAACTCCCTTGCCGTCCTTCTTGAAGTTCTTCTTTCCCTTGCCTTTCTTGAACTTAGTGGTTTTATTGACCATGAACACTTGATGTTCTTTCTTGATGTCCACCTCCGCTGATTTCAGCATCGAATACACCTCGGGAATGGACTTCTCCATCCCCTGCATATTGAAGTTCAACACGAAGCTCTTAAAGCTTGGTGGGAGCGACTGGAGGATTCTGTCAACGACCGCTTCATCTGGGAGATTCATTCCCAGCTGAGACAAGCGGTTGTGCAATCCAGAAATCTTGAGGATGTGCTCACTGACAGAACTGTTTTCCTCCATCTTACAGCTGTCGAATGCGTCGGAGCCATCATATCTCTCGACTCGGGCATGAGCTTGGAAAACCATTTTCAGCTCTTCGAACATCTCATATGCTCTGTGGTGCTCAAAACGTTTTTGGAGCCCCGACTCTAAGCTTTAAAGCATGCCACACTGAACCAGGGAGTAATCATCACTACGCGACTGCCAGACGTTCAAAACGTCTTGGGCCGCATCGGGAGCAGGTGCATCACCTAGCGGTGCTTCAAGGACATATGATCTCTTGGCAGCTATGAGGATAATCCTCAGGTTACGGACCCAATCCGTATAGTTGCTACCATCGTCTTTCAGCTTGGTTTTCTCTAGGAACGCGTTGAAGTTGAGGGAAACTGGAGCGTGGGCCATTTGATCTACAAGAGATATTTTAAAGAATTTAAACTAAGTTCATGATAATTAAGTTCATCTTAATCAAATTTTAATGAACTCCCACTCAGAATGACATCTCTCTAGTCATCTAAGTGATACACGATCCGAATCGACTAGCCCGTGTCCGATCATCACGTGAGACGGACTAGTCATCAACGGTGAACATCTTCATGTTGATCGTATCTTCTATACGACTCGTGTTCGACCTTTCGGTCTTCCGTGTTCCGAGGCCATGTCTGTACATGCTAGGCTCGTCAAGTGAACCCTAAGTGTATCGCGTGAGTAAATTTGGCTTACACCCATTGTATGCGAACGTTAGAACCTATCACACCCGATCATCACGTGGTGCTTCGGAGCAAAGAACTTTAGCAACTGTGCACAGTTAGGGGGAACACAATTCTTGAAAAAAAAATTGTGAGAGATCAACTTATTTACTACCGTCGTTCTAAGTAAACAAGATGCATAAACATGATAACCATCACATGCAATCAATTAAAGTGACATGATATGGCCAATATCATCTTGGTCCTTGGATCTCCATCTTCGGGGCACCATGATCATCTTGTCACCGGCTCGACACCATGATCTTCATCATCATGATCTCCATCATCGTGTCTTGAAGAAGTCGTCACGCCAACTATTACTTCTACTAATATAGCTAACGTTTAGCAATGAAGTAAAGTAATTACATGGCGTTCTTTAGGGACACGCAGGTCATACAATAATTTAGACAACTCCTATGGCTCCTGCCGGTTGTCAAGTTCATCGACATGCAAGTCATGATTCCCTATTACAAGAACATGATCAATCTCATACATCACATATATCATTCATCACATATATCATTCATCACATCTTCGTTTTGGCCATACCACGTCACATAGCACATGCTGCAAAAACAAGTTAGACGTTCTCTAATTGTTGTTGCAAGTTTTTACGTGGCTTCTATAGGTTTTCTAGCAAGAACGTTTCTTACCTACGCCAAAACCACAACGTGATTTTTCAATTTCTATTTACCCTTCATAAGGACCCTGTTCATCGAATCCGATCCGACTAAAGTAGGAGAGACAGACACCCGCCAGCCACCTTATGCATCTAGTGCATGTCTGTCGGTGGAACCAGTCTCACGTAAGCATACGTGTAAAGTCGGTCCGGGCTGCTTCATCCCACAATACCGCCGAATCAAGATTGACTAGTAACGGCAAGAAAGTTGAACAAACTCAAACGCCCACAACTGTTTTGTGTTCTACTCGTGCAAGATGCTACGCATAAGACCTAGCTCTGATACCACTGTTGGGGAACGTAGCAGAATTCAAAAAAATTCTACGCTTTCACCAAGATCCAACTAAGGAGACATCTAGCAACGAGCAAATAAGAGTGCATCTACATACCGTTATGTAGATCGAGTGCGGAAGCTTTCGAAGAAGCGTGGATGAAGTGGTCGTACTCTTCGCATTCTTCGTCACCGATGATCTAGCGCCGAACGGACGTCACCTCCGCGTTCAACACACGTCCGGTACAGCAACATCACCTCCTTCTTGATCCAGCAAGGGGGGAGGAGAAGTCGTCAGAGATCCAACAGCACAACGGCGTGGTGGTGGATGCAGTGGAGATTCCTGCAGGGCTTCGCCGGGCGCCCTGCATTGAGGAGACGGATGTGTGACGGGAGGGGGAGAGGCGCCAGGGCAAGGGTGCTGCTGCCCTCTCCCCCCCCCCCCCACATATATAGGGGCCAGGGGGGTGCGCCGGCCCCTGCAGATCCAATCTGCAATGGGGGGCGGCGGCCTAGGGGGGAGACTTGCCCCCCAAGGCATAGGTGGCGCCTCCCTCCCCTAGGGTTTCAACTCTAGGCGCATGAGGGAGGGCCCAGTAGGGTGCGCCAGCACACCAGGGGCTGGCCCCCTTCCCCTTGCGGCCTAGGGGCCCCACCGGGATGGGTGGCCCCACCCGGTGGACCCCCGGGGCCCCTCCGGTGGTCCCGGGACACTCCCGGTGACCCCCGGAGATCACCCGATGGCCGAAACCTGACTTCCTATATATCATTCTTTACCTCCGGACCATTCCGGAACTCCTCGTGACGTCCGGGATCTCATCCGGGACTCCGAACAACTTTCGGGTTTCCACGTGCATGTATCTCTACGACCCTAGCGTTACCGAACCTTAAGTGTGTAGACCCTACGGGTTCGGGAGACACGTAGACATCACCGAGACCACTCTCCGGTCAATAACCAACAGCGGCATCTGGATACCCATGTTGGTTCCCACGTGTTCCTCGATGATCTTCATCGGATGAACCACCGTGTCAAGGATTCACTCAATCCCGTATGTTATTCCCTTTGTCCATCGGTACGGTACTTGCCCGAGATTCGATCGTTGGTATTCCCGATACCTTGTTCAATCTCGTCATGGCAAGTTTCTTTACTCGATCCGTAATCCATCATCCCGTGACTAACTACTTAGTCACATTGAGCTCATTATGATGATGTCTTACCGAGTGGGCCCAGAGGTACCTCTCCGTCATACGGAGTGACAACATCCCAGTCTCAGTTCGTACCAACTCAACAGATACTTTCGGAGGTACCCGATGCGTACCTTTATAGCCACCCAGTTACGTTGTGACGTTTGGCACACCCAAAGTATTCCTGCGGCATTCGGGAGTTGTACAACCTCATGGTCTAAGGAATAAATACTTGACACCGAAAAGCTAATGCATTACGAACTATACGATCTCGTGCTATGCTCAGGATTGGGTCTTGTCCATCACATCATTCTCCTAATGATGTGATCCCGTTATCACTGACATCACATGTCCATGATCAGGAAACCGTGATCATCTGTTGATTAACGAGCTAGTAACTAGAGGCTCACCAGGGACTCATTGTGGTCTATATATTCACACATGTATTGCTGTTTCCGTACAATACAATTCAAGCATGAATAACAGACGATTATCATGAACAAGGAAATATAATAATAATACTTTTATTATTGCCTCTAGGGCATATTTCCAACACAACTATATGCCAAATTCAGCAAGTGTGAGTTCAGGCTGCATAAAGTTGGATTCTTAGGTCATGTCTTGACAGAAGAAGGATTGTCAGTTGATCCCGCAAAGATCGAAGCTGTGACCCAATGGCAATCTCCAACGACCGTCAAGGAAGTCAGAAGCTTCCTCAGACTTGCGGGTTACTACCGCAAATTCGTGGAAGGATTCTCTAGCATTGCCCGGCCAATGACTCAGCTCCTCAAGAAGGACAAGAAGTTCGAGTGGACGCCAAAATGCGAAGAGAGCTTCCAAGAGCTCAAGAAGAGGTTGACCACCGCCCCAGTTCTGGCAACACCCGATATTCACAAGGAGTTCGTGATATATTGTGATGCCTCTCGAACCGGACTGGGAAGCGTTCTGATGCAAGAAGGCCGAGTCATAGCCTACCTCTCCAGGCAGCCACGACCTCATGAGGAGAACTACGCTACTCACGATCTTGAGTTAGCGGCAGTGGTTCATGCCTTGAAGACATGGCGGCATTACCTCCTAGGGAAACGGTGTGAGATATACACAGACCACAAAAGTATGAAGTACATTTTTACCCAAAAGGAATTGAACATGAGGCAGCGAAGATGGTTGGAACTCATCAAAGACTATGACCTCAGTGTTCAATATCACCCCGGGAAGGCTAACATGGTGGCCGATGCCTTAAGCAGGAAGGCTTGCTCTTTGAATGCCATTATTCAAGAGAGGCAACCAGCCTTGTTTAAGGAACTCGAACAATTCAGTTTGGAATTGGTCACCCCTGGATTTCTGGATCATTTGGAAGTCAGACCGACCCTGATGGATGAAGTCAAGAAGGTGCAAGGTGGACACGCAAGCATTGAAGGCATCAAGAAGAAGATGAAGCTAGGCAAGGCCCCAGGATTCTCTGAAGACGAGCACGGGATTGTTTGGTACAAAGGCCACATCTGCGTACCAAACAAGACGGAGCTGAAGAACCTGATCCTACAAGAAGCCCACGACACTCCGTATTCCATCCACCCTGGAGGAACCAAGATGTACCAAGACTTGAAGGCAAGATTCTGGTGGCATGAGATGAAAAGAGAGATTGCGACCTATGTTGCAAGGTGTGATGTATGCCAAAGGGTCAAGGCTGAATATCAGCGACCCGCTGGATTGCTCCAACCACTCAAGGTTCCTGAGTGGAAGTGGGATAAAGTCGGAATGGACTTCATCACTGGATTACCGAGGTCAAACAGAGGACATGACTCCATCTGGGTCATAGTCGACCATTTGACCAAGGTGGCCCATTTCATTCCTGTCAAAACTACTTATGATGGCAACCGGCTGGCAGCTCTCTACATCGACAGAATCGTAAGCCTTCACGGCGTTCCCAAGGAGATTATGTCAGATCGAGGAACCCAGTTAACCTCGAGGTTCTGGAAGAAGTTCCAAGAAGCCTTGGGAACCAAATTGTCTTTCAGCACAGCTTTCCACCCACAGACCGGAGGTCAGACGGAACGAGTAAATCAAATTCTCGAAGACATGCTCCGAGCCTGTGTCTTGGCATATGGAGCCAAGTGGGAAGATTGTCTCCCTTTTGCCGAGATCTCCTATAACAACAGTTATCAGTCGAGCCTTCAGATGGCACCATTTGAGGTGTTGTACGGACACAGATGTCGCACACCCCTCAACTGGTCAGAGACTGGAGAAGGGCTAGTCTTTGGACCGGATATTCTCCGCGCAGCAGAAGAGCAAGTCCAACTAGTCAGAGAACGTTTGAAGGCAGCCAAGTCAAGGCAGAAGAGCTATGCTGACACTCACCGTCGGGACATGAGTTTCCATGTCGGGGACCATGTATACCTGCGAGTAACCCCTCTAAAGGGAACCAAGCGTTTCCATGTTAAAGGGAAACTTGCACCAAGGTTCATTGGCCCTTTCAAGATCACCGACCGACGAGGAGAAGTGGCTTACCAGTTGGAACTACCACCTGAGCTATCCGATGTGCACAATGTGTTCCATGTGTCACAACTTCGGAAATGTCTCCAAGTTCCAGACAAGCCTAATCTCTACAAGGATGTTGATCACCAAGCCATTGATCTGCAGCCTGATTTGACCTACCGCGAGAAGCCCATTCGCATTCTAGATGAAGAAAAACGACGGACGCGAAGCCGCACCATCAAGTACTTCAAGGTCCAATGGAGCAACCACACGGAAGCAGAAGCAACCTGGGAACGTGAAGACTATCTTAGATCCGAGTTTCCCGATCTCTTTTAAGACCTAGTTTAGGGATCTCGGGGACTAGATTCTTGTAAGGGGGGTAGGTCTGTCACACCCTGCATTTTGTAACATGTTATTTGCATCAATGAAGCATAAAAATTTGGACTAGCAAATTTTTTTGGCATCATTTGGCTTTTATTTGGAATTGAGTTTTTCTTCCTATGCTTTTCATGTGCTCATTAAAGTCAACTATTACCTCTTGTAGAATTCATCTCCATACCTAAAACTTCTGCCCAATGATCATGCCAAGTGTTATATAGCAGTATAGTATTTTCTTATAAAAATAATTTGGTCAAAATGTATTTTATAAATTTAGTATTCCAAAAACCCCTGAATTGAGGTTTGCACTGCAAGTACTTGATTTAGGGTGAGAAAATTATATCAAAAAGTATATTTGAGACCTAGTAGTCATAGGACTCCAAGAAACCACAAAAGTATAATTTTAAAAGTTATTTAGCTATTTTATTTAAAAGCTTTTTCTTAAGGCCAGAAATGGTCTTTAATAGGGAAAAATTATTTAAGTATTTCAAAAATATTTGCCAAAATTCAGGGAGACTCATAGGACATATATTGTCCATATATAAGAGTTTCAACACTTGGTAATGTTCAAAATAATGGGCTAATCCCTCAAAACCCTTTCTGTTCAAATGCAAATTTGGAAAACTTTACATTACCAACTTTTTATATGGTGCTTCAAACTTTGTGGGCATGATCAATACCCCAAATGATGAAACTACACCAAGTGGTGCATCAAGGGGAGATGATTAGATTGACTCAAACAAGATGAAGCCATTTCTGTTGATTTCTAGGGTTCACCAAAGTTACACTGGCTAGTTTCTTCAAATGAGCCCAAATTTGGTGAAACACCCTATTTTCATATAACATTCAATCCTGTTAAGTGTCATGGCAAGTGGAGATCATTTGCTTGACCAAAACTTGATCAAACACCTTCTGCCAAATTACCAAAACCATCTTCTTGATCACTTTTACTATTTACCTTGGCCTCAACTTTCTACCACAGCTTCATCTAGTTACTATATCTAATAACTCCCCCATGTCCCCAGCTCCATGATTGAGGGGTGAAAACCCTAGTTCACCTTGCTGGACAACCATTTTCTACTAAGTTACCAGCTTCCCTTCTCTCTCACAGCATCTCCAGAGCATCCAAAGCCACAAACAAGCTGCTTGCATCACCCTGGACCCCCCAGACACGGAGGACGCGCTCAGAGGACCAATGGCATGCCATGGCATGCGATAAGGCCGCTCTAGAGCGCGCTACAGTGCGCCCCCGCACTGTAGCTTCGCCCAATCGCCTGCCCCCGACAGCCTCGAGCTCTCCCCTCGCGCCAGTCGATGCCCCTCGACGTCCGCGACCTTCCCCGGTGCTGTCCCCCTCCTCCTCCGCCCTCCAGTGGCCGCCTTCACACGCGCGCTGGCCGCCCGCAGCCTCCACTCTTCGGCCTCACACGCGCGCGCTGTCTGGAGCTCTCCCCGCTCGTCCTCTCCCCTCGACTAGGCGTAGGACTCGTCCATGAGCCTCCCTGGCTCAATCACAGGCACCAGAACTGCCTCTGGCCTCGCCTGCAACCTCGCCGGCGCACGAGTCCACGGTGGACCGGGGGCTCGGCTATGTAAGCTCGCCCGAGCCTCTCCAACGGCACCAGCAGCCTCCCCTCACCTCCTTTAGCCCTCCAGCACCACTCGCTCATTCCCAGAGAGCCCCTGTGCTCGGGATCGACCAGAGCTCCGCCGCGTCGGGTAGTCGGAGATCTCACGGTACTGGCCATCTCCGCTCCACCCCTTGCTCGATCTGGAACCGCTGCACCATACTGATGCTTTCCCCTCTCTTCCCCCTCTCTGCAGCGGCCAGAATCGAGCTATCCAGCAACCTCCCGACGACCCTCCGCCGTCCCACCTCGCCGCCGGCGAACCAGACCTCCCCGGCGAGTCGCAGCACCACCACTACATCCGCGACTCGCTGCTGAGTCCATCCCTGCCCTCCGTTTGCCCCGCCGTGCCCGGAATCGTCGCCAGTGAGCTCGCCGTTGCCGTGGACGCATGGTTGAAGATGACAGGCGGGCCCCGCCTGTCATCCTCACCGCCCTCTCTCTCCCCTCGCAGTCGCTGACAGCCAGGCCCCGCCCGTCAGGTTTAAAATCCTGACGTGCGCGCGCTGGCTCCCGAGCGGCTGGGCTCTTCGCCCTGGGCCGTGCACTGTGGCCATTCTGGCCCAGTAGCACAGGGCCATTTCTTCTTTTTCTTTTCTGTAAATATTTCAAATAATTTTACAGAAATAAATATTTGTCCAAATAAATTAATTCCAACTCCTAAAATCTTGTAATATTCCAACCTATTTAATGGTGTCACTTTCACACATATCCATGAAACTTTTCTGTTCTGTTCAAATTTAAATTCAAATTTGAGCATTAAAACTCCTGTTCAAAAATCCTTAGATTCCATTCTGTCACTCCAAAACTCCAACTAAGAATTTTTGCCATTTTAGTTTTCCCTCTAGTATTTAACAAAAATAAGTTGACATTTTTCTAAGCACTTTGATTTTTCTGTTTTCACTGTAGTCTTATTTTCTCGTTGTTATTTTGCGACGATTAGATCCCGTATTTGACGAAGTTGCTAAAGAAGGAGAAGGAGAAGGATTTGAAGACTTTGAAGACCAAGCCAATCCAGGCAAGCAGCCCTTTGACCATGATACACTTGTTCTTCGGAGCCCGTTTGTTTCCGATGCATGATGATAGAGTTATGATGGTGACCTAGTTTGAAACCACCACATGATGCATGCTTACTCATGATCTTGCTATGTGCTAGATGTCATGCAAATGGTTAGTAGTGATGCTTAGTGATGCATGTGTGACATGAACATTCGTGGTTGAAATCTTTTCATGAACCCCATCGGGTGCCCCTAATGCCCGAGGGAGATGTTGAGTTAGGTCATCACTTGAGAAAGAAGTGATGTGCCGGTAAAATCTTATGCATGGGTGAAATAATGGATTAGATTTATGTGTGACTACCGTCCCAACCAATCATGTGCAACCACTCTACCCCTTATGGGACGGGGCTTTATTGATTACTTAGGTCGATACTAGCATGGTGCCCGCATTACTAGTGATGGGAAGACTTGAGCTCTTTCTCAGGATGGGGTCGTGCTTGGATAGGCGACCATGACTGTTTTTACAGGGCACCGGACACACCGTTGGTCCCTTCGGGTACGCGTGACATTGAAATTAGGGCAAGTCCCATGATCTATTGTTTGTACCCGAGGGCCGTGTACCAACGAGTGGATTCTATGTTAGTGTTGTCTAAGCAAAGATAATGACCGGGTGCTTCCCCCGAGTACTTGAGGTACTGCGGGGTCGTGGGTGACATGAAAGCTTCCCGGATCTTGTGGGTAAAATGCGCAACCTCTGCAGAGTGTAAAACTATTCGAATAGCCGTGTCCACGGTCATGGACAGTTGGGTGGTGCTACTTAAACTATGTCCAGAATTTTACTACATCGATGAAAGTTTGTGTGTGTGATGAGTTAAGGTGGTAACTTGACTCGTCGAGTTGAATCATATTCATGTTGATATCGGTAACCTGTCTTCGAGGTTACGTGAGTTTATTGATGCATATACTTGATGGCAGAATATTTGTTCTAGCTCATAGCTAGACTGCTCATTGTTGTTCAATTGCATTGTTACTTTGAACCAAATCATGGGTTGCTTGCGAGTACATTCAAAGTACTCATTGGCTTGCCATTGGTTATTTAATTGGCCAGGCATGGAGGAACAGGAATATGAAGAAGAGTTCTTTGGAGACGAACATGCGAACTAGGACGCTATCCCAGTGAGAATGCTTGTAGGGTTAAGGCAGATGGCATGGGTTCTACCTATCATCGAAGACTTCCGTTATTTGAGTTATTTGCTATTCATCCCTTGAGGCTTTATCTATGTAAGACTTGGCCATAATGGCCTTAATTTGTGTAAGACGGTATGTATGGATGTAAGACTCTCGTTATTCAGCTTCTGTGTGTTCAGTGAGCATTGATCTCTCGGATCACTGTACACGTGCATTCGGTGATCTCGACTTCTAAGTCAGGGTCCCCACATCTTGCATCTTGGGCGGAGCACAAGCCCCAGCTTCTCAGCGCCTCTTCAAGCAATTTGCCCATGAAGTGAACGCGCTCTCCCCAACCTCGAGGCTACTCGCCCACTCAGGTGGTCTAGATGCCCCATCACCTTCAGTTCAGCAGACCGGCTCAAATGTGCAGCTACGGCTGGCGCCCTCCCGATGCTTTGTTCACCCGTTGTCAGCAACATCCAAGTTACCAAGACCCTCATTGACGGTGGCGCAGGATTCAACGTCCTGTCCATTGAGACATTCGATAGACTCCAAGTACCCTACGATCAACTGCTGCCTACCAAGCCCTTCTCCGGAGTAAACGACGGCTCCATGTAGGATCGAAAGTATGTCTAGAGGGGGGGGTGATTAGACTACTTGTAAATATAAAAATTCTGCCTTTTGACAAAGAACAGTTTTTGGTAGTTTCACAATTATGATCAAGTCAAGTATCACCCTACACATGCAATTCTAGAGTATAGGCAGCGGAAAGTAAATTGCACATGTAGTAAAGAGAGGTGGAGAAGAGCAAACGCAATTTTGGAGACACGATGATTTTTCCCGTGGTTCCGATAGGTGGTGCTATCATACATCCACGTTGATGGAGACTTCAACCCACGGAGGGTAACGGCTGCGCGAGTCCACGGAGGGCTCCACCCACGAAGGGTCCACGAAGAAGCAACCTTGTCTATTCCATCATGGCCTACGCCCACGGAGGGCTAGCCTTACTCGGGGTAGATCTTCACGAAGTAGGCGATCTCCTTGCCCTTACAAACTTCTTGGTTCAACTCCACATCTCGATGACGGAGGCTCCCAAGCGACACCTAACCAATCTAGGAGGCACCACCCTCCAAAAGGTAATAGATGTTGTAGATGATGATGAACTCCTTGCTCTTGTGCTTCAAATGATAATCTCCCCAACACTCAACTCTCCTCACTGATTTGGCTATGGTGGAAGAAAGGATTGAGTGGAAAGCAACTTGGGAAGGTTAGAAATCAAGTTTCATATGGTGGGAGTGGAGCAACTTGATCTTAACACAAGGATAGGTAGTTCTCTTCTCAGAAAGTGTAAGGTAGGAGTGGTAGTTCTTTCTGATGGCTCTCTCCACGAATGAAGAGGGGGTGGAGGGGTATATATAGCCTCCACACAAAATCCAACCGTTGCACATATAATTGAGCAATCTCGGTGAGACCGAAGTGGACAACTCGGTCAGACCGAAAGTTCAAATAATGTGAACGTTGGGGTTTTCGGTGGGACCGAAAATACCATCTCGGTTATTCCGATTTGAGCAGAGACAGGAACATGCCAGTTTCGGTGGGACCGACTTCATCAACTCGGTGACACCGATTTGATGACAAACGGTTACAGAAGCTTGGCAGCCCATGTTTCGGTGAAACCGATTTCAAACTCGGAATATCCGATTTTTCTAGGGTTTGGCTTATGGCTGAGGTGGTTCATCTCGGTGTGACTGAGTTTGGATAATCGGTGGGACCGAGATTACTTATGAGTGAATTTTGTAGTGAAGGTTGCTGATAGTTTGAGGAGATATATCACTAAGCACTTGAGCAACCAGATCATCAACACATCCCCTTTTAATAGTATTGGCTTTTCCTATGGACTCAATGTGGTCTTGGATCACTAAACCAAAAATGGAGTCTTGAGCTTTTGCCAATGCTTGCCTTAGCATTTTGAGGGGTCCGCTTCTTCAGTCATTGCCATACCCATATCACTGAATTCTCTGAAATGATTCTCAAGTAACTATTAGTTCAATGATATATATGTTGTTATTAATTGCCAAAACCACCCGGGGATTAGTTGCACTTTCACTCCACCACCCCTATAGGGCAGGTGCGCCTACCTATAACCTTCGGCAAACGCGACAACTACCACACTGAGCTCATCGGCTTTGATGTCGCCCATATCCACCTCCCTTACAATGCCATCCTCGGGTACCCAGCCCTGGGCAAGTTCATGGTAGTGACTCACCACGACTACAATGTTCTCAAGATGCGGGGGAGCGGCAGCGTCATCACCATCGCCTGTGAGGAGAAGGACGCAGTGTGCTCACTCGAGCGTGCTTACCAGGCGGCAGTAGTCGAGGATCCAGACAACGATAGTGTCATCTACTGACCTGAGGTTTTCCCCAAGAATAAGAAGCAGCTGCTCACCCTAGAGCCTCATGGGGATGCAGTGCAGGGTGGCAGCACCTCGGGACCTGCACCAAGGGAGGGGGCTCCTCCCTCTCTCGCATAGGAAAGCGTGCCCGACGCCCCCCTCAGGCTGGGCTTGGGTGATCTCCTCTGGAGGGCCTCTGACTGAGCCAATGTCACGAGGGAGGCGCTCGGGCTCCATGTCGAGGAGTGCTTCGCTGCACACTTTCCTCCAGAGGCCTCAAGGCGTGAGGCACCAAGCGCTCAGGAGTTCATCAGCCAGACCGTTGAATACCTACACGAGCCAAGAGCCATGCAGGGTGAGCATCACCCACCTCCTCTAAGGGCAGCTGTCGGCCCAGGCTTAGGAGACCCGCTCCGTGTTTGCGTCAACGTCCCTGCACTCAACATGATCGCATCTTAGGAGCTCTACTGGCCTTCCTAGGTGAGTCGGCGCCAGGTTACCCCTCACATCTACGCACGCATGCCCTTCGGCCTACCGAACTAGGCGGCCCTACACCAGCACCACATGCAGGAAGTCCTGGCGGCTCGCGAGGCCAGGCACAAGGAGTTCCAGGCAGAGTTGGACTCGGACCTCTGCGAGATCTGGGGAAACCCCAAGCCTCGCAAGGGGCCGGAGCCAGGCGGGACGTAAGGAACAACATTTGCGTCGAGCATCTTCAACTACACCAACACTACTTCAGCAACTATGCCAAGTGACATCTTCTGGTTTTTGTTCAACTGGGAGCGCCCCTCGGGCTGCATTATTCCCAGGTCGCACGGGCCTGTCCCTGTGATGTGTATCCTTTTGCATCTCAAATCACCTTGTGGGGGACGCCCCTCGGGCTACATTATCCCCAGGCCGCACAGGTTCGTCCTGGTGGCCTGTATTTCCCTCGCATTTTACCTAAGCTAGTGCTGCCATCTTTTTCAGTTGCATTTGAATCATTCATATGTCTGACCATCAGCCCTTCGGGTCTACTTTGCCACCTAATGGACTTCTGTTCATCTCACAACGGGGCTGCATACGTTGGCACGGCGCTTGTGCTTGGGTCCGTCCCTGCAACGCTGACAAATGCGAGGGACCGTGCTCTGACCCGCGACCCGCTTCTCAAGTGCCACCTCACCAGTCCTCGGTCCCTTCGTCTCCCCACGGAATTATTGGAAGCCCAGCGCGGGCGCGACCCTAAGTCGTTCTGCTACAGGCAGTCCCGCCGTTCTCCCCTCCTCACATAGTCTTCTTGCGCGTTAAAGGGGGGTCCCTGAGCATCGCGTCTCAGGGGATCTTACTGATTCTCCAGCCCTCACCCCTTGGCCTTGACCACGGCATCGCGACCTGGCATACCAACAGTGGCGGAGCTTCGCTCGAGGGTCGGGACCCGAGGACGCAGAGCATTAGGAAGGATGAAGGGGGGAGCCGGCTCATAGAGCTTGGGCCTGTTCATACATCAAGGGGGACCCTTGGGCATCGTGACCCAAGGGCCTAACTGGTTCCGTAGCCCCACACTCCATGTTCTTATCATAGTTTTTGGTCAAGGCCATCAGCGGCGGAGGTACGCGCGGGGCCAGGCCCTACCGACGCAGAATATCAAGGCCGGAGTCCAGCATTCCCTTCCTTCAAGTCCATTCATACATCTAGGGGGACCCTTGGGCATCGGGACCCAATGGCCTAACTAGTCACATAGCCCCTCACCCCCTGGTCTTGTCCTGGTTTCCGGTCAAGGCCAGCGGCGGCTGAGGCACGCGCGGGGCCGGGCCCTGCCGACGCAGAACTCTAGGACCGGCAGGAGGGAATCGCGAAATCTTAGCCTCGTGAACAAACTAGGCGCGCCGTTTGGAAAAACACCTCACGATCATCAAGATAAGGTGATAATTCCTATATGCCCCATCCTCGCTCGCAGAGCTGGATTCGGTAGTCGCACGTCAGTAATGCCGCCTTGATTTCTTAGCCTCCGGAAGCCTCTTGCACGCCAAGGGGGACCTCTTGGGTATCGCGCCACAGGAGATCTTACCGGACCTCGGGCCGCTCACCTCCTGGCCTTGACCACGACATAGCGACCTAGCATACCAACGACGGCTGCAGCTTGCCTTGGGACTGGGGCCTGTCGGCGTACAACACTATGCAACCGAAAGGGTAACAATGGGCGATATTGCTGAAACGACGCTCCTGAGTAGGGTGTGCTAGCAAAACAGCAGGACAGAAGGAAAACCATTACAAGTTTTTTACATACCCCCGTGGGGTTGGCTTTGAATCCTCGCAGGGAACACTGCAAAAGGCCGTCAGGGGATCCTATCTACGGCCACCATCGCCGATGCCACCATTAACAGTGGGCCATGAAGGCCCACCTCCGACCCTGGGCGGGTCACCACTAGCAATGTGCTCGCGAGCCCGACACGTTTTAGGCGCGCTGCAAGCTCGAGGGCGCGTAGCTGTCGACACTCGTCTCCGGGGACTCGATAGACTCAGAACAGCTACTGGCCCTCCAGAGGCCATCGCTGCTGTTGGATGAGCTAGTGGCGGGATTGACGTCTGGCGCAGCACCAGCCACAGCATCACCCCAGCGGTCCCCTCCAGGGCAACGTACCAGGCGGCATCCCTCCTCATCGAACACCTTGAAGCACAGCATGGAGGCGTCGTCGTACTCAAACTAGATGGTGAGGCCTCCTTCCGAGCCGCAGCCGCGGGCATGCTCTCCCCATCCACGAATCATGAAGACCTTGCCTGGGGAGACGACCTTAACCTCGGCCCTCGTCGCCGGGGCCCGGCACTAGGCATGTCGCGACCACAGCTCGAGCGGGCCCCTCGGCGGCACCTCTGTTGCGAAGAATGGCGGGATGCGAATCCAAGATCTAGGAGGCATCACCACCCACACCACGAACTCACGCGAGGAGCCTCCAGCATGTGCTCGCTGAACGGCAGCGTGCACCACTACGGCAAGGTCGATGCGGCCATGGCGTGGGCGGCGCTGGGCGCCAACTCCCTCGCCATGGCCCGCCCTGGAGTAAAGGTGCAATGGATAGCCATGGGTAGGCCGCTCGTGCCAAGTCTCGTCACTTCCGATCTCGTGGCGGTGCCTTGAGGACGGAGTGGTCTTTTCGTTGGAGGGGTACCTCTAGCTCCTCGCGAGGAGTCTTCCCCTTCTCAGCGGCGGAGAATCGTCGGATGGGCGCCATGAGCGGCTCGGCCGAGCACAGGGCAAGGAAGAAGAAGAGGCGAGAGGAATGAAGGAAGAAGATGGGTAGCGAGGATTCCGCTTGCCTCCTTCTTTATAGTCAGGAGAAGGCCAACCGCCAGCCTCCGTAATCGCAGGTAATGATGATCTGCTATGCATGCAAGGACTTGTCAAGTCGTGGAGTCGCCAAGGCTGCATGGGGAAGTGGAGCCGCCCACATTCCATCAATCGCCACGCGTCAGACAAGGCCGCTTCGCGCTTGGCCATTGGTTTCGCCGCGAAGCCAAGCCCGAGCACACCTTTGGCCCGGGGGCTACTGTCGGTGTTCTGGTAACGTGGGTACCTAGACATGCCTGCCAGTGGCCCAGGGCATGGCTCACCAGGCGGCCTCGTACGGCCTAGCATCTTCAGCGTCCACTCAAGACCATCGCGAGGGGCCGAGCCCCGCGAGGCGGACGACACAAGGCATCCCCTAGGGCGGCCTCACCAGGCCGGCTCTCGAGGATCGGAGATACCGAGGCAAGAGGCACCTTAGGAGGTCCTCATGACGTGAGCAGTGATGACCAAGGCGAGGCAGGCGCCAATGGGCACAGAAGTGCCAGTTTCCTCTTTGGTGCTAAAGGAGAAGGTGCATGCGAAGAGCCCCGAGGCATTAGGCAAAGGTTTCCATGTCGGTGCAACAAGACCAAGAACAACAAGACAGGAGAACGGAGGTCATCGGAGAGCCCACGGCGGCGTCACCACCAGAGCCTTTGGCAGGCGAAGACCACCTTTTGTCAGGATAGCTTGTACTAGTTGTCCCCCTTCAAATTTGGCCGTTGTGGGATTCCTTCCCGCTCAATATTTGGGAAGAGGACCTGGGTCACTATAAATAGGACTAGCCACTACCATTGGGATCATCTCATCAGATAAGGAGTTGATCTCATCATGAGTTGATCAGATAGAAGGCCACACACCAGCAGCTCACTCGAGCACAAGAACTCCTCTCCTTAGGAGGAAGTTCATCCATGTACTAGTTCTTCCTCAGCCTACAAGGCAGTCCACCACACCACACTGGATTAGGGAATTACACCACAACGGTTACCTGAACTAGTATATATCTTGTGTCACTTGTTCTTCGGATCTGAGGAGCTAGGCCTAGGGTTGTTGGGTAGACGAGCAAGGGCGGAAGGAGAGATCTTCGTGCGCACCCCAGAGTTCGAACCTTAAGGGTTTTGCAGGAACCCTAGATCCGACGGTGTCCTCACCCAATGACAGAAGGGGTGCCGAGGCACGTATTGTATTATTGCCATTCACGATTATAAGATGGGGTTTATATCATATTGCATGAGTTTATCCCTCTACATCGTGTCATCTTGCTTAAGGCATTACTATATTTTTATAACTCAATACTCTAGATGCATGCTGGATAGCGGTAGATGAGTGGAGTAATAGTAGTAGATGCAGGCGGGAGCTTGTCTACTTGTCACTGACGTGATGCTATATTCATGATCATTGCCTTGGATGTCGTTATAACTTTGCACTTTTCTAACAATTGCTCGACAATAATTTGTTTACCCAGCGTATGATTTCTTCGAGATAGAAGACTCCAGTGAAACCTATGGCCCCGGGTCTATCTTCTATCGTATATTTTCAGATCTATAAAACCAAAAACCAAAAAATGCATTGATGTAATTATTTTGTCTTTACTTTATTTTGTCTTTTACTTTTATTTTAAATCTCTCTCTTTTATATCTCACCCTTGCAAATAACCGTGAAGGGATTGACAACCCCTTTTTCATGTTGTGTGCAACTGTTTGTGTGTTTGTGCAGGTGCATAGATTGGAGACTTGCTTGTGCCTCCTACTGGATTGATACCTTGGTTCTCAACTGAGGGAAATACTTATCTCTACTTTGCTCCATCACCTTTTCCTCTTCGAGGGAAAAATCAACACAAGCACAAGAAGTAGCATGGAGTGATTAGACTACATGACTGAATAAAAATCTAGCTTTTGCCCAATTTTAGTTGTGGGTAGATTTTAGAAAGTTGTACAAGTCAAGTAATCTTCCTACACATGCAATTCTAAGAGTCCCTACAAAAAAATACACTTCTGTGATGATACGTGTTTGTCACAGTAGGTCACGTTTTCTGTCATGCATGTACATCCATGACAAATTTATGACAGAATCAAGATAGTCATACATGTGCTGTCGTAGAAGTGTTCCATGACATTACCAAAATTTTCATCACAGAAGTGTCCACTTCCATGATGATAAATTGCGCATCACATAAGTGCTTTCATCAAGGGTGACCGACACATGGCATCCACCGTAACGGAATGTCGTTAAGCTATTGGGTCCGGTTTTGGATCCGATAACCCATTAACAGCCCCGACCAATGGGGATTTTCCATGTGTAAAATCATCATTAGCTGAAGGAAAGATGTGTTGGCTCACCGTTGGGACAGATGTCATCCACTCATTGGACCCAACGCGCCTATGATACGTCGACACATGGCACGGCCCAACAGAGGCCCATTCCTGTGAAAAGGCCAGCCCGTTTGACTTGGTCAAAAGGTGGCGGGCCGGCCCACGGGAAGCCTGTTAACAGCCTGTTCGCATATAGCCCATTTACAGCCCGCTAACCCAGGACCCGTTACGACCTATTCGAATTAGGCCCAGTAGCGTCATCTGGGCCGTCCAATATGATTCCAGCCCATTTTAAGTTCTGGCCCATGTATGTCCCATGACGTCTTTTGGCCCATATGAGGCCCTTTGTAAATCTTGGCCCATTAACAGCCCGTGGTAAAACTGGCCCGTAATGAACTATGTATCACTTTAAACCCATTAACGGCCCATTAATCCATTGGGCCGTTTGCAGCCCATGTTATCTTTCGGCCTTCTCAGGGCCCATTTATTCTTGGCCCATTGACGGTCTGTGGTGAAACTGGCCCGTAATGAATAGTGTATCACTTTATAACCATTAACGGCCCATTAATCCATTGGGCCATTTGTTGCACATGTTATCTTTCGGCCTTCTCAAGGCCGATTTATTCTTGGGCTCATTTCCAGCATTCGGTTACTTACGGCCCGTTATTGCCATTTTCTTTTTGTGGGCCAAATTCAGCATGTGGTTACAGTCGGCCCGTTTGTGGCCCGTTAATACGTTGAGCCGTTTTCATAGCGTCATCAAATACGGCCTATTAGCGACGGCCCGTTATGGTCGGCCCATGATCGGACGACTCCAACTCTAGCCCGTTTACGGCCATAATGCGGTCTGTTTTTGGCCGATGTTTGGCCAATCGATCATACGGCCCATCTAAGGCACATTGATGATACAGCCCGTAGAAGGACCATTGTTTCTACAACCCGTAGAAGGCCCATTGTTTCTACGGACCGTAGATAGCCAAATTGTTTCTACGGCCCGTAGGAAGCCTAGTGTCACTATAGTAAATATGTAGCCCATGGCCTGTTAAAGGCAGGAAACTACCATAGGTTTAGACCTGCTAATGGCCCAACATAATTATAGGCCCACATTTTGGCCCATATGAGTAACGGGCCGGCCTGAAGACCGACAACACTGAGATCCACTAAACCCTCCGGCCTAAATTACAGCATACCGACCAAAGAATAAACCTAGACTATACAACACAGAAATTACGACATATTACAACCACTGGGAATCAAAGTTCTTTACCGGTGATAATAAAGCGTAACATGACCGCGGATTACATACACTGGGCATCAAAGGTCACCACCAGTGCATATAAACGCGTCGACAAAAGAATATACAAAACTGAGAGCACTTCAGACGGTACTAGACCTAGCAAGCTCGGGCCCCTCAAGCAGCCGAACAAGCTGATGAGACCTCAGTTGTGTCAACGATATATGCTTCATCCCTAGCTGTATGGCACCATAGTGCGCAAGGCAGTCGCCTGACATATTCATTACATCTTTGACTTCAAGTCGGATCTTAGCTGAAGCAAGCCTTTCCGCTTTATGTTGAGACTGAATAATTCGAACTGATTGAGGCAGCAACTGCACAGAGGTTGTCTCACATCCGCTGGTGAGTAGCTTCAACTCACTGTCTTCATGAAGACAGGACCTTGGGGTCATCTTGTTGTCCTCAAGATGGTTTGGCTCACTATCTTTCCTAAAGTTCTGCCTGGCATAAGAGATACGACTCTGAAAGAGAAACAAGGAGACACGTAATAGGTTTCACAATTATATAAGCAAATAAATGGATCTGTTCTGCATAAGGAACATGTTTTTACAACTACAATTTAAAACTGGTAGTTGTTGCAAACATCCAATTAGATGTAAACGGCAGTGGAGGAAATGATGCCTATCCAAATCTTTACTAGAACAAAGTTTGAAGGCTTGTGAAGGATGAACTTACATTACATGTTAACACGGGCTGGATAAAGCCCTTCTCCATGTTGATGGAAAGATAATTCAATAAATTCCCCAAAGAAACTTGTTTATAAGCGTTGCCATTATTCTACATTTTGCAAAGAGTAAATATAGATCAAATAATATTTGAAGAAATAGAGGATAATGAAGCTCAGGTGCAGACTGATGATACATAATCAAATAGCAATTAATTAAGTACGGCGTTACAAGGCAAAAGGTACTGACAAGAGGAATGTAGACATCAACGTGTGCAGTGGCATTGGCTTTATTCAACATTTTGGTAAGAGCAAATGTAGATATGATAATTCGGAGAAAGTGGAGGGCAGGGCAGATTAGATGCAGAGTAATGCTAGACAATCAACTATCTCGCGATGCATGTACAGTAATACCACCACCGTCCATTATTAGTTGTCGCTCAAATGGATGTATCTAGCACTATTAAGTTACAAATACATCCAATTGATCAACAATTAATTCAATACAGAGGGAGTACATGACAACAGGTAATTACATGAGCAATCCAAAACTTCATAACAATTGTGTTAATTCTACATTTATCTAAGAGTAAATATAGATCTTATAATTTCAAGCAAAGGGAGGATAAAGAAGCGAACATTTACAGTGATGCTACATAATCAAACAGCAATGAGTGTAAGTATGCTGACAAAGGGCAAGAGGTATTGACAAGAGCAATGTAGAGCCTAGTATTGTCGTGAGATCCTATGATCCTTTGAGCAAGGAGATTCATCTGACATTAGTTTTCATACAAGAGAGAAGGTAACGCACATGCAGAAATTTAGGAGTTCAAATTTTGAATTGATATCATAGACAGTACCTAACGCTGGGCTGTGAGCAGTTCTAATAGGATTTGGCCACTGGAGTAGGGGTAAAGTCTGTTACAGTTGGGCCTGTGTTTTCTGTGGCTGCTGATCTATCTGATTTAACAGGTATCACTACCTTCTCCAAATATCTAGTTTGTACTCCTTGAGGATCTGCAATCACCCTCTTCCTTTTGGACATCTATTACGAAAGAACAACATTTGACTGAAAAAACATAGTATGACGACACATGGAATAGGTAGAGAAAATGGATAGGTATGGTATATACTCATATATGATGCTTAAACTAAGTAGATGGTGTAACAAAGTAGAAGTAATGTAAGAGGTTAGATGCAAAATATGTGTGACCAATACAACCTTGCCAAGTTAGAGCATGCACCTTGATGGGTGAATAAGATAGGCCATCCTCCACCATGCCAAGTTTGTTAGCCAGTGGATTGTTCTGCAATATTCCTCTCGTGCGCCCATTCTCATATTCATTTTGATAATGTTCAATACCTGACATGCATGAAAACATAAAAACAAGTGAGATTATCTTTGTAATGCAGAAGTGATTCTATTCCAGTACTTCCTCCCTATAAACCCCTTTGAGCTATCTCTGCAATTCTTCTAAGAGGTGCCATGCATGATGTAATTTGGTGTGTGCATTAATATAATGTGGCCTACTACTCAAAATATGAGAGCTCCAGAAGTGATGATACTTCGCAGATGACAGCTTCAACATATAGTAAAGAAGAACAAGTCGACCTGACTTGACAGATTCAAAATATACTAAGCGAGAATAACTCGACCTGACCAGTCGACCGCAAGAGAAGAGGATCATCTTAAAGAAGAGCAGAAGAGCAAGCAGATTGAATATATTACAAGTCTTTCTATACAATGTCGGTTGGCCACCCATGATGAACCAGAGCGCATAGAGAAATATTATTCCTTCCGGTCTCTCCATATGTGGCTCACATGCATTTCGGAACTAACGTAGGAACATTTAGTTGACCAATTAAACATATCCCAATTTTACTAATATCATCATAATATCAAATTTGTATTTGTACAACTAAGCTTGTTTAGCTTGATGGGTGGAGCAGTGCTATTAGAACGCGAACCACGTAGGCTGACCGTGGTCATCATAAAATGGGGAAACCGCAAGCATGATGAGTATAGTGTTAACCGTGGCAGTGGGATGGAAGATCTGAAGCTGCAAACTTCGCAAAGGGTAGTTAGCAAGCGATATTTGCTTTGAAATAACAACTAAGATTTGGTATGGACAAGAAAGTGCAGTCAACAAGTGACAAAGAAATGCAATTCTGATGTCTCTCTATATGTCGCGACATGCATTTGGAAACTCAAGTGGGACCTTTAACTAACCAATTAAATGTGTGTGTTAACTAATATCAGTATCATATCACAATCATATTTGAACAACTAAGCTTTGGAATTTTCATTGTTGTGTTGTTTAGCATGAAGGGTGGAGTACTGCTAGTATGACAGAAAGCACCTACGCAGATCATAGTAAAATCAGGAAACTGGAACTAGCTGGACCAGTGGGTGGCACACATGCTTTTGGAAATGAATATAGGAACATTAGGTGACCAATTAAACATTCTCTGTTTTAGTAATATGAGCATCATATCAGATTTGTATTTCAACACGTAAGCTTTGGAATTATGATTGGCATGTTGTTTCGCTTGATGGGTTGAGGTCTTGAGGAGCAATGCTAGCACGACACGAAGCAGTGAAGCACCTACAATGATGGTAGTGAATATAAAGGGGGTAAACCATAGGATTTACAAGTATAGTGACCATGACATGGCGGATCTGAAGGTGCAAAATGGACAAAGCTACTTCGCAACCAATGTTTGCATTCAACTAGCCGCTACGATTTGGTACGGACAAGAAAAGTACAATAAACAATTTAAGATCTATTTTCCGGGTGAGATCAATAACTTAAGCACATAAGGAAGAGTACCACCCCTCATGAAACGCCGTGTAGGCCCCTGCTAATACATTGAGGGTGCTGCAGGTGCGATGGCTATTGGTGGCGAGGAAGAAGACTTTAGATGGCAAACGGCCGGGTTGGGGGGCTAAATCATGTTGCCGTGGACGAGGCGGTCGTAGGAGCGGCAACGGAAAAGTGGCTGACGGTGCCGATGAAGCGAGATATGAAAGGATCCTGGCCGGCGCCGTGGATGATAGACATCCATCTCTTGAAGTGGACGACGGGGTAGGGTGTAGCGGTTCCGGCAAGGTGCAGGATGGGGTGGCGGATGGAGGAGGCTGGCCGCAGTGGGGAGGTTGTCGTGGTGGCGACGGTGTATGAATGGGGAAATGGAGGGGGAGGGGGGATCTCAAACTTTGGGACGCGCTTGTCTGAAATGTGGCAAAGTTACGAACTTATCCCCCGTTTAAAATTTCGGACATCACGTCGGTTGGGGATAGGATGGTAATCTCGCATCTCCCAAATATTTGCCGGTAACGATTTCAGGCGATGAGAGGGTGTTTTGCCGCCCACGGTTGGCGCCCACGATGTATGAACGGGGCTGACAAGTAGGGCGGTTGTGTCATGTCTGAGGGAAGTTACACATCTGCCCCTATTTAAAATATTAGCCTACATCGATTTCGGACGAGGAGAGTTTGTTTTGCCGCCCATCGTGGACGAATGGGGAAATGGAGGGAGAGACACATGTCTTTCGGACGAGCTTGAATCATATGTATTTTGCCGCCCACGCCTGGCTCCGACCGTCTCTGAATGGGCTCAGAGGCCATCGTGCCACGTCTAATTGAAGTTACTAGTCTACCCCTATCGATAGCAGTGTAAATCCGGTCGATAAGGATGTCAAGTGTCAGGGGTAGATAGTAATTTCCATCTCGCAAACACTTGCTTCGGGCTGCCCACAAATGATAGTGGGTGTTTAGCCGCTTCATTCAAAACTTGGGAGAATTAGCATTCACGTTTTCCCTGGGCGCTGGCAACTAAATCCAAATCCAACTTTTATTCGATTACGAATATCCACTGATAATTATATGTTTTGTTATTTATTTCTTCAAAACCACAACAAACATTTATTCCACCTTTATATATGGTTATTATTTAGAAATGTCATGATCTTCGAATTTAGTAGGTTGGATACACTTTGAGTCAAACAGTTATTTCATCCAATACAATATGCTCACACGAAAAACAGTTCACCTTATGTCAATCATACAAGTATTGTGGATTGCCTTGCCTAAAAAATTCGGATCATTACAACACATGGACAACATAGGGGGTCTTACAACATAATCCATTCTGAGACATGACACAACATGCAATACTATAATCTAATGACAATTTCAACTGCTATCTAAAGAAGAACTGGGATTACTCTGGGCTTCAGATAGTAGAAGCAGCAGGATCTCCTCCGTCTTCAAATGCAACATTCTTGCTTCCTCCCGTTCTTGGGTTGCTTGCATAATGCGTGCAGCAAATTGCATAATTTCCAGCTTCAAGATAGAGATTACCTCATTCATGGCAGCCACACCATCTCTTTCTGCCTCTAGTAGAGCCTCAAGAACTCTAATATATGTGCTCAGACTGCTCTCCAATGGTGTTGCCTCTGAACTGCTACCATTTGGTAACATGGATGGCGCACTGCTTCCACAAATAGATTCTGGGGTTGTACATTGTGTCCTAGTGTGAACGGCATCCTGAAAGGTTTCCGCTACACATAAGTAAGAGATGGTTATCGCATGATCCAGGCAGTAAGCTTACATGGTAAACGGCGTACGAATTATTGCCGAGCATGGCAAGCTATACTTAGATGGTTCGAAGCAGCATCAGTCAAAAAGAAATTAAAATGGTAAGATGAAAACTTGAAGGGAAGTGTATGTGGCACCCTGGCTTAGAGAAAACAAGAACGCCCCGTATTCCAGCCCGGAGATCAAGGTGAAGTCTTCTGGAATACGACACTGCTTAGTATAGAACAAACCAGCTCTTTATTAAACCACGAATATGAATACAAGGGTTCCGGTATTACAATGAATAACATCGGCACGTCGACACTACGCCAACACGGATGCACTATACAAGCAGCATAACAACTTAAAGCAACGGAACAACTAGTGGCAGCGGAAGAATGAACGGCGATGATGAACTCCACTCCGCAGGGACTCTGGCTGGAACGCTTATCCTAGCTCACGAACACAGGAACCACACCAAACGAGCAAGCAATCCAGGCACGACCTGCAAACTGGCATGACACGCCAGGTCAGTACATTGAATGTAATTGCAAGCTCACAATAACCAGAAGCATTCAAGACAAACAACAGCATGGCAATTACAGGTTAAGCAGGAATTATCATGGGATATCAGAATAACATAGCATGAACAGCATGAACATGATACAGCTAGACAATATGAGCATGGCCTGAACATATACATCTTAAGACACTAGCATGCAACATGATGACACTATATGCAACACTTATACTGCTTGGGTTACCTCATAACCTTCACATGCATCACTTACCAACCTCGGACATCACACGATCATCTTAGAATCAAATCAAGTTTGGTATAAACAATACCGTAGTAATCATCAAATGACCACAAGGAGCTTGATCTTTACCCAAGATTCTCGCACAACGTCACAAATATCCAACAACTTGGCATCCTCGATACCACCGTGATCGTTCCGGCGATCACAACCAGGACCAACACCTGGTCACAAAACGGTGATCTTTTCGGCGATCACAACCAACTTATCTCATCATCGAACCGGGTATTAAGGACATTATTATCATTATTACTGTTGACTCATAGTGTGACCGACATGAACTGGGCCCTTATCCGCGGGCACATCTATTGATAGATTAAACACAAACACTCTACAGAGGTAGTACACTGTACCCACACCACGGAACCCATGGCTTCGCATTCCATTAGGGTGCAGCAACGGCGTTCCGACAAAACCGTCCTACTGCCATGACACTCTCCCGGCCACTCCGACTTACTCCCCACTGGGCTAGTCCTGGGTGGCCCCGTGTCTACCAAAGGCACAACGACCACCGTTGTGGCCAAACATAAATTGTCCCAAACGGGGACACGATCTCAAAACAACAACAACGGGCACACAAGGTTATGTCTGCTTACCGGGCCAGGGTACCGCACGCCCATAACCTTCCCTCGTTGGAGGCACCGGCGAGAGGCATGAAAATAGACCCAGTTAGGACCTTCCCATAAAGGTAAGTGTGGTTGCACTGGTTACCTCGATATGGTGGCACCATGACTCAGCCAACAGTTGTTCAAGTTCATTATTATCTGGTTAAACTTGAATGCAATAAGCAGAGTCATATTAAAATAGCATGAGGCAACGATGATGCATGAGCATGATACTAACATGAGCACGGATGTGCAACCATAATCAATGAGCATAACAACGACACTTAATCATTTATTCAGATGAGCATGGCATACTGAAGAGCATGAATATTACAAGTATAACACTTTAGAAACATATCATGACCACTATCTTCAACAATAAATATCATGCGGGAACACATTAACAATGCTACTATGCAAGCATTTAACCAACTGGATGCAAAGGAACATGTATAGCAACAATACTCGGAACAGACGATAGTCATGCACCGAAGACCATCACCAACATCAACATGTACTACTGTCAAACATGGCATAGGACAGAAATACTAGCAACTAGTACATGATAACCAGGTGCATAAAGACATAGCATGAAAGAGAGCACAAATTCATAAGCATCATCGAAATAACGATAACAGTAGTAAAATAAACAAATATTTATTAAATGTTCAAGTTGAAAGTGGTTGTGGCTTGCCTAGGGTGGAAGAAATCACCGGGAAGAAGTGGGAGAAACTCGTGGAAAGAATCGCCACAAAATGTTCTCTCTCGGAGGCGGTTGATTAAGCACAAGGGCAAAATGGTCATTTTCAGAATTTTGACACATGGTGAAAATGATACCAACAGAACGGGCTCGACGTAACAAAGAAGTGGGCTTTGGATTCACCTCGTTTGGAGTTACAAGTAATAAGTTATGAGGTGATGAAGATGAGGGACTTTTCTAGAAAAATATCATCACAAACAAGTCCCTGAGTGGATAAGGCAGAAGTGGGTTTTGATAAAATACGCTTTCCAGATATGAAAACGTACTTACGCCCGAAGAAGAAGTGGAACGCGCTTTCAGTTAAGGGAAAGCGTACTCCGCGGAGTACATCTCCACTTAACCATGTCAACGGGTCGGCCCGGTCAACACGCAGAGACCGACAAGAGGGGCCCAGGGCTGTATCGCTAACGCACGGGGCCCGCGGGCGTTGACTCCCTCCACCCGCCTCCTTCATCTTCTCCCCGACGCCACACGCAGAGCCAAGGAGAGGCGCCGGTGCCGGCGCTCGCCCGGTCGACTCCGGCCATCCGCCGAGCCGTGCAGCACACCCACGAGCTCGGGGAGACGAGCCGCACCCGTTCTCGGCCTTGGAAGATGTCGGCGAGCTCGAGAAAGGGCGCGGATTGACCCGCGGCGGAGGAGGCTTCGGTTGGAGATGGGCAAGGTGCTCCGGTGGGGTGGGAAGTGGAGGCAAGGCCATATGGAGGTAGGCTGGGCCTCGGGGTGCGTTGGAGGTGGAGGGGAGGAGGGGGAGGGCTTGGGTTGCCGGAATTTAGGCGCACCCGAGCGGCGGCCATGGCGAACAGAGGAGTGGAACGGGATCTACTTGAGCTTGGTTCGGTGGTCGGGGCGGCGTAGAGGAGATCGATGAAGAGGCTGGTGAGGAGAAACGTGCCCGGGACGACCTTATATAGACAGGGGAGGAGGGTGTTGCGCTGGCGTCGCCACGGATGCGTGTGCGCGCGCTCGAGCTCGGAGGCAGGCGACGAGAGAGGCACATGAGAGATTCTCATAGGGAGGAGAAGGCCAAAGGAGCCGCGGGGAGGAAGACGACGGTGACGAACCGAGCCAAAACGCCTCCGTACGTCCTTGGGCACGCGGCGGTTTGCGTCGGTGAGGAAGCTGTCGGTGGGTGAGAGGGGTCCAGGGGAACGAAGACACCGAGATGCAGCCATTGGACACGCTCACGAGCTCTAAGACGACGAGAGGGAGTGGTGCCAAGGCACAAACGGTGCTGTGGACACGCCACAGTGCACTGAGCGCGTAATAGTGCATGCCAGCTGCGCAGTCACCACACGACATGGCATGGGAAGGGCTGTTGAGGATGGAAAACTATGTCTGGGAGCTAGTCCTTCCAGGGTAGGTTTAAACCGCGGTGGTAACTTGGTGAAAACTGATCTGGTTAAATGGGAATCCACCTCTAAAGTTTACTGCAGTAAACTTGGCAGAACACTTCTGATTAACATGAAACTTATTGGGAGAAAAGGAGTTGTCTGCGAGGTTTCACTACTGGAATCTGGCACTTTGCCATCTGCCATGGCAGATGGCAAAGGCTTGGCCGGCGGATGGCAAAGGCTTGGTCCCCGTTAGAAGGATGGCACAGGCTGCATACTTTGCCATCTGCCAGCTGATGGCAAAGAGCTTTGCCATCTGCCAGCAGATGGCAAAGAGCCCAAATAGGCCAGCCCAAATTTTACCTCTGGATGACACGTGGCCTCTTTGCCATCTGCCAGCTGATGGCAAAGCTCTTTGCCATCCGCCAGCAGATGGCAAAGAGCCCAAATAGGCCAGCCCAAATTTTACCTCTGGATGACACGTGGCCTCTTTGCCATCTGCCAGCTGATGGCAAAGCTCTTTGCCATCTGCCAGGTGATGGCAAAGTGTCTATATAGCCCCATTTAATTTTGTTTTTCTTATATCAATTCATTTTCACAGAAAATCAAACACAAGTATATTTATATGACCAATATAGCATATTCAACACATATTACCAATAGTCATGAACACATATATATATCCAACACATGTTACCAATAGTAGCAAGTTTCATCCGTACATATACATAGTTTCATCAATATTACACAGTTTCATCCATAGGTAGCAAGTTTCACAAGGTCAAAACAAAAACTAAATACAAGCACTCCATCAACCCAAGCTTCCGTGATCTTAAGCAAATCTGTAAAATGGGGAAGAAGAAAGTTAGAAGAAGAAGACTAGAAGAAGAAGATTATTATGATGCAACTAAAATGTGAAGATTATTATGATGCAACTTATATCTATAAAATATGTCATTTTGGAGCTAAGTAAGGTCATTATGTCATTTTGGAGGTAGATAAGCATATGAAGTCATTTAGGAGCTAAAATATGTCATTTCTTAAGCATATTATGTCATTTTAGAGCCAGTTAAGCATATTAAGTGATTTTGGAGGAAAAGATGCTAAGTATAGGTCATTTTAGAGCTATCCTAGGTTAAATAGGTCATTTTTAAGCTAGCTAAGCATATTAAGTCATTTTGGAGGAAAATATGCTAAGTATAGGTCATTTTAGAGCTATCCTAGGTTAAATAAGTCATTTTGGAGCTAATCAAGCTTATTATGTCATTTTTGAGCTTGCTAAGCATATTGAGTCATGTAGGAGGAAAAAATTGCTAAGTATAGGTCATTTTAGAGCTAGCCTAGGTTAAATAGATCATTTTGGAGCTAAGTAAGGTTATTATGTCATTTTGGAGCTAGCTAAGCATATGAAGTCATTCAGGACCTAAAATATGTCATTTCTTAAGCATATTATGTCATTTTAGAGTTAGATAAGCATATTAAGTCATTTTGAAGGAAAAGATGCTAAGTATAGGTCATTTTAGAGCTATCCTAGGTTAAATAGGTCATTTTTAAGCGAGCTAAGCATATTAAGTCATTTTGGAGGAAAAAATGCTAAGTATAGGTCATTTTAGAGCTATCCTAAGTTAAATAGGTCATTTTGGACCTAATTAAGCTTATTATGTAATTATTGAGCAAGCTAAGCATATTGAGTCATTTAGGAGGAAAAAATGGTAAGTATAGGTCATTTTAGAGCTAGCCTAGGTTAAATATGTCATTTTAGAGCTAAGTAAGGTTGTTATGTCATTTTGGAGCTAGCTAAGCATGTGAAGTCATTTAGGAGCTAAACTATGTCATTTCTTAAGCATATAAGTCATTTTGGAAGAAAAGATCCTAAGAATAGGTCATTTTAGAGCAATCCTAGGTTAAATAGGTCATTTTTAAGCTAGCTAAGCATATTAAGTCATTTTGAAGGAAAAAAATGCTAAGTATAGGTCATTTTAGAGCTATCCTAGGTTAAATAGGTCATTTTGGAGCTAATTAAGCTTATTATATAATTTTTAAGCTAGCTAAGCATATTAAGTCTTTTTGGAGGAAAAAATGCTAAGTATAGGTCATTTTAGAGCTATCCTAGGTTAAATATGTCATTTTGGAGCTAATTAAGCTTATTATGTCATTTTTGAGCTAGCTAAGCATATTGAGTCATTTTGGAGGAAAAAATGCGAAGTATATCATTGTCGCTAGTATCCTTATGGCAGAGAACCCGGGCCGACATGACTAGTCATAGAACCAAGGTGGCACAAACGTACAGGGACAGGCATACATGACCCAGCAATGCACGTGTCGGTCATCAGCGAGTGCAACCAAGTCGTAGCAAGCTACAAGGACTTCGATGATACACTGCGTGACATTTCCCCGTAGGGACAGACACAGGAGCAAAGAAGGACACATGCCGGTCAATCCATGTGTTCCGGAGCAGTAGCGAACTACCATGGCTCAGTGGAAGCACTAGGAGGCATTTTCCTGTATGGAAGGCTACCAAAGGCACACGACTAGATGTCGAATCCCACAAATACAATGCATTTCAAACATTCACACATTATGCATGATATGTGTAGATACAACATGGCATCACAACAAAACTCTATTAAGCAAAACACTTGGGAAACTTACCGTCATCACGGAGGTGTAGGTGTAGGTGTAGGACCGGTCGCGCCAGTGGCAGTCAGAGAAGGATCAGTCGATGCTTGTCGGGAGTTACACTGCACCAAAGATTATTTCCAATGTATCGTTAGCATGATGCAACTCAAATGTGAAGACTAGTAACTAATGACCGTTCAAATGAAACTCACCGTGCCCGCCGGAGCAATGACTGGCATCGACGGAGGGGTCTGGCCGTTCTTCTCGCACATGGACTGCACATTTGGTTTTGACGAGTCAGTCATATTAGTTACTAATGAAAGGAACATTGCATGCATGATTTAGCTAATATATAGAAGAAACTTACCACGAAGAGTTCTTACATGTCCCGGTTAGCCGAGCCGTTCCGGTTCCTCTCCTCCTCCAACAACCTAGTCGTCCTCTCCTCATTCTCCCTCTCCCTCTCCGCCGCCTGCCGGTCCCTCTCCGCCAACTGTCGGTCCCTCTCAAAAGCAGCCTGGGTCTTTGCTCTCTCTGCCTCAATAGTAGCCTGCAACACCACTCGTTAGCATTGTAATCATCGACGGCCGCTAGCACAAAGAATGAATTTGCATGAATCATGAAGCAAACCACACATACCCAGTTATTCCCGTACCCATATAGGTTGAACCTTCCTAGATGGTGTGGCATGCCTTTCATTTTGAGACGCTTCTCCTTTGCAATGTTGTGGGTGACGCGCCATTGGGGAGATCACCACTCATCCACCAACGCCTCCCAGCAGTCCATCTTGTCCGCACACCATCTCGGGGGCACCTAAGTTAAGCAAGAGAAATTTGAACGCTACGCCTACAAATCAAATCAAGGAAACTAAGTACAAGGCCTTAAGAATAGGTAATTACCTTCATGTACTTCCTTACTCAGATACTTGTTCTGGTACTTCTCTTTTCTCCCCCTAATACCAGTCTGTGCTAAGTAGTCTCGAACAGCCTGCGTCCGAGCCTCGTGTCGAAAGTTTCCAAGTAGGCGCCTGCACTCGGCGTCGATAACCCGAGCCGCGGCCTCCTCCTGTCCCTCAGCACACCTGTAGAAGGTCTGCAATCAAACAAGAAAACACGGATTAGAAGGTCTGCAATCAAACGAGAAAACACATGTAGAAGGTATGCAATCAAAGAAGAAAACACAACGTAAATGACAAAGGAGAAATTACCCAAAACGTGGCGATCACATTGTCGGCCACCGTGTCGCACTCGACATCGCCGACCCTATGCTCCGGCAGGGCCGGGGCAGCCAAGTAGTGCTCCCAGGTCATTCCTAGCTCTGGAACCCTGCCCTCACCGGGCAATGTGACCCACCCTGGGAAGCACTGGCGACAAATCACACCAAGGACAGTGTTGGGCCTGCGGACACGATATTCGTGTGTCCAAGAACTGCAGTATGACAAGGCCAACACATTAGATATTCGAAGAAAGATCAAGGCAAAAGGTTAAAAAAGAGTAAATGCACTTACTTCTCGCCGTTAGGCGCAATCAACCACCTCTGGTCGGGTGTGGCCGGGGTGGGCGGGAGCTTAGTACCACCACGCTGGTAGACTTTGAGCCCCTCAACCCACTCGCCCTCGCTATAGCTATCAGAACTATAGTCTGCACCCTGAACACGACCATGTGCACTCGACTCCGTCCAGTCCTCCCATGGGCTCGGCTTCGACACAGCATGACCCCGTCTGAGCTACGGAGTCTCGTGGGGAGAAGACTCGACGGCCCGAGGCTTGGCGGCCCGAGGCTCGTCGTCGGCCCGAGGCTCGTCGGCCGTAGGCGCATCTGCCATATGCTCGTCGACCAAAGGCTCGTGGAGTGGAGTCCGAGATGGGTCCACCGAAGATGGCTCCATCTCAGATAGAGCAGTCCGATGGTCGGGTGACTCAGCTTGTGCTATGGACGAGCATGGTTTTATGTACTTGAAGCTGTTTCCAGTTAGTCTTGAAGATCATTGTTGGTGACGTGATTTCGCACAAGGAGCAAGGGAATTTCTTGTCAAGAGCTACCAATTATTTATAGGCAATTCCTATTAATCATGGCTGTGGGGCCAGCCATACTAGCGAATCTAGATACTCAGTTCAAGTAAAATCAATCCATCACACGTCGTGCTCCTTCTAACCACATTGGTGATGTCGCAGATGATGATGGCGGCCGCGGCGCTGCGGTAGTACATGGGCGCCAGGCTGTGGTACCTCTCCTGGCCGGCCGTGTCCCAGATTTCGAACTTGACCATCTCGTCATTGACCGCCAGGGTCTGCGAGAAGAAGCCTGCACCGATGGTTGATTCCTGCGGCCAGCCAAAACCACAAAAGTAATATTAGCACCACCTGCGGTCATGCCCAATTTGGAGCATAGCCTGGGGCATGTGAAGGAAGGGAAGGGAGGGGAAGGGAGCTGACCTAAAACTCGACGAACTGGCCCTTGATGAAGCGGAGCACTAGACTTGCCGGTGCCGACGGCCCCCAGAAGAACCTGGCCATCGATCCAACACCACATGAGAAAACCTCACACGGCGAAGTGAATAAATCCCTGCAGCACAACCCCAAAAAATGCGTCCGATTTACTATTTTTCCTCATGGCAAACACAGGCCACTGATCGGATCGCGGGCAGGAGCACGGAGCGAATCGCAACAGGACCACCGACCAAACGCGTGGATCGTAAAATAAAATAAAATAAATACAAAATCTAGCCGGCACGCCTGCCGCCGGAGGGAACGAGGGCGTGGGGAGCGGGGATCGGGCGGGGGGCGCTCACCAGCTTGGCGTTGCGGATCTTGCTGCCGCCGGTGCCGGAGCCGGCGTTGGCCGCCATGGGGTAGATAGATTGGGCGGGGCCTGGAGCCTCCGGGCGGCGGGATCCGATCGGTCGTCGGAGGGGAGGAGGGGGCGGCGAATCCGGGGAGAAACTCTTGCGGCGACGGATCGATCGAGCGGAAAAAAGATTGTGACTTTCTTCTCGACGACTCGCGTGTGTGACAGAGAGAGAGATAGAGAGAGGGGAGAGGGAGATGCTATGTGGTGTTGATGCGTGACGTGGCTAATGGTTTGCCGTGTTCCCTCGATGCTTCCGTGCTAAGGCTAAGTAAGATGCCTTCTCCCGATCCGGTCCCTGCAATATCTCACAATTACAGTATGGTCCGAACTCTGACCGGCTTTCCATGGGTCAACGTTCTTTTTGTCCTTTTGATTTTCTTTTTGGGGTGGTGGGGTGGTTGGGCGGCCAGGTGCTTGGGCGGCGGCGGGTGAGATGCGTGGGAGAGAGGGAGAGGAGTGGAGACAGGGAGGGGATAGAGAGAACAGTTTTTTTTACCTGAAAAAAATTGCCACATCTCTTTGCAATCTGCCAGCAGATGGCAAAGAATCTTTGCCGTCTGCTGGCGGATGGCAAAGAGGTGGGGCTAGTTACCGTTACCGCCTTGACGGCAACATGATTTGGCTACCTCTTTGCCATCTGCTGGCAGATGGCAAAGAATTGACTGATGGCAACCATGTTCTTTGCCATCTGTCAGTCATTTGCCAACTGTTTTTTATAAGCAGATGGCAACTTGCCATCAGCTGGTAGATGGCAAAGAGCTGGCTGATGGCAAAAACTCAGATTCCAGTAGTGTTTAGGGTAAGAAGAACTTTCATCCTGGTAACTTTGAGATGTTTTTGGACCAAAAATAAATATAGTTGCTTCACAACTCCATATATTGGTCAAGAAACAAGATGATGAAGTAGCACTCACTTGGAGTAACCAATAGAGATGAAATTTGGCAAGGCTTGGTCATTAGGACAAATAGAGATGCTGTAAAAATTACATGCCATTTGGACTTGCCAAAATGGTATTTCCTTCACAAACATCCCTTCTGTCCAGCAAATAAGAATAATTCCTAAGGGAAAATGGCTACATAGAATGTGCCCACAATTTTTGGAGGTAGGTTATATGGGTAGGAGAACATCCTGGAAAATTGGCAGCCATAATGGAGGAAGATAAAATATACTTGCTTCACAAACTGAAATTTTGGACAAAATCAAAGAATTGAAGATGAGCTCACATGGAGGCATGACATGAGCTCTACTTTGGTGGAGGGCTATGATATGATGATATGAGGGATCATGCAAAGTGGCCACTCATTTGGATTTGCCTAGCTTGCACCTCCTTCACAAAGCTTCTTTCTGGATAGAAACTTTGGAAAATCATAATTAAATAATTACTAGGCAAATGAGGTTGCATTTTGGCATGTGGCAATGATATAGACAGGAAAAGGTGTCCATGGATTTTGAGGTCAATTGGGAAAAGGAAAATATCACTTGCTTCACAATGTGCCATTTAGGGCAGAATAGAAAAAGGAATATTGGTGAAATATTTTTGAACATGCTATGAAAAGTTTTGCCATATTTGATGAAGATATGACCCAAACAATTTATGAGAATTTATTTGGGAATTTTAGGAGTGATAGAAATATAGGTTGCTTCACAACCTAGGGCAGACAGGGTTATTCCCTAGAAAAATAATATTGGGGTTGGGCCAAGATGGAAATGGCAAGGTCCAGGGATAGATATGAGGATGACAAGCCACTCTAGAAAGAAAGAAGAGGTCATCTTCTTCAGTTTCCAGACCACAAAGCCTCGGAAAAAGAAATATCAAGCAAAAAATCTAAGAAAAACAAAAGAAAAAGAAAGGACCAAAAACCAGGCTGTGACAACTCTTCCCCCCTTAAAGAAATCTCGTCCTCGAGATTTGGTAGCTCAGGGAACAAGTATGAATATACTGACTTAAGGAAACCGTTTCCAACTCGGGTATCCTTTTTCCTTTATTGATTGTTCCCATTAAATTTCGTATGACCGTCTGTCTGGCTCGGGGTGGTTTCCTTTACCGTATCCATATGCTGACGGATCTTACCTCACATGTTCATGCTGATGCTGGCTCCATTTATTTTCATACCGGCTGACTCAGCTGAGTGTGATAGATTATTATGAATGAAATATATATCCGTCTCACAAGTCCAAGAGTGATCTCTGATTGATGTTTCATCCAGCACCGGCAACCTTTCATGAAATTGTGAACAATTTTTTCCTGGTGGACACCCAATCTTTTTCTCCTTGCATTGGGTTTCTCAACTAACCGTGGGTGCTCCAGGTTTTAAATAGTGAGGTAGCTCATAACCATTCTCCTGGCGGATTATGACTTCTCACATGAGTTTCTGATTCATCTTGACTGGCTCCACTGTCTTGAGTGTCAGATCTATACCAAATATTTGCCTGTCGTGGCCAGCATAAAGAGGTACGGCCTTATGTGATAGTATCCACAGAGTTGACTCACGGTGGAAGGCTTGGCCATATCTCTTAATTCTTCGCGTGACCATGAGTTCTGTCAGGGGAATTATTTTGATAGGCGTATCTTTATCCTTATCTCCTGGCATGGTAACCTTTCTTCAATGGCAGGTTTATCGTCTCTCGAGTTTTAATCGCATGGAAATGATCATTTGAACCCTTGTAAGAACTCGGCAAATAAATCAGTAGCCACCAGAACGGTCTTTACAACTCAGATCTGGGACATTACTGAAATAATTCAACCACGGGTCAAGACGGCCGAAAAGAGGCTCAGAGCATGAGACCGTGTTGATAAGAAGAAAGTGACAGCTCCATAAGATGGCTGAAAAGCGGCTCAAAGCATAGGGCTAGTGGCACAAAAAGAAACTCAACAGTTGTACGAGACGGCCGAAAAGTAGCTCAGACTCGTGACAATTGTTGAATAGAGAGAAATAAAGTCGGCATCCACCCTAAATGGCCAAAAACAGCTCAGAACACAGGCGAGGTGCCGTTACCGGAGAGAAGTAGACAAGGGCTCATCAGGATCACATTCCAAGTTCACTGGTACTTGTACAGAGCTCAGTGTTGCCGTCAATCTTCATAGTCCATTATCACACTGAGGTGTATATCTGGCTTCTTGCTTATATATATGAGGATCTAATTCCCGAGGAAGACTTGTTTTCTGACTGATTCTTGTTGTGTATATGATTCTCGAGATGCACTTCCATATGCTTTCAATTCACAATTTATTATCTTGCACAAATGTCGTACTGAGGACGATTGTATGGCTTATACTGGAAACCATCGAGAGCATCTTGCTGAGGAAGACTACGTACCGTGCTTCAGAAGCTTCCCCCTTAAAGACTTGCTAGGGAAAACTCGGTACCTTATGCTGGAAGCTTTTGCGGTTGCTTACTGAAGAAGACAGAGTACCTTGCACGGGAAGTCATCCATATATCGTACGGAGGAAGATGGAGGAATCTTGCATTGGAATCTTCTTTGGTAGCTTGCGAGGGAAGACTGGATCGATTACAGCAGAAACTTCTCACTATGATATGCGGAACGATTACCACATATATATATCTCCTTAAGATTTTTGCTGTTGATTACCTTTGACTGATAATATATTGTCGATCTTGCACACAATTTATCTTTTTGCTGATTTGATCATTAGCGCTATGAAGAGTGCATACTGAGGTAGACATGATTATTTGCACTGTTGTGAGGAGTGCATGCTGATGCAAATTTGATTATTAGCATCCAGATCAGGTATTCTCCATTTCACTGCAGTTAGCTGAGACTTACATTTTATTTATCTTAGTTTCCAAATATTTGAATTCCTTCCTGATTCTTCGGGTTTGATGTCGGTTGACGAGCAACTTTAATAAGGAGAAAATAATGCCACACCGAGGGCCCAAAGAAAGAAACAAAAGAAGCGACTAAAATAAAGGCACACAAGCATACTAATGATATATCTAATTAACCAACATCACATACTACGGCTACTCACACAAGAATATGCATGCATATGTTGGGGAACGTAGTATTTTTAAAATTTTCCTACGATCACGCAAGATCTATCTACCAGATGCATAGCAACGAGAGGGAAGAGTGTGTCTACGTACCCTCGTAGACCGGGAGCGGAAGCGTCAAGTGACGCGGTTGATGTAGTCGAACTTCTTCACGATTCAACCGATCAAGCACCGAACGTACGGCACCTCCGCGTTCAGCACACGTTCAGCTTGATGACGTCCCACGAGCTCTTGATCCAGTTGAGCTTCACGGCAGAGTTTCGTCAGCACGACGGCGTGGTGACGGATATGATGTATTCACCGGCGCAGGGCTTCGCCTAAGCATCGCGACGGTATGACCGAGGCGTGTTTCTGTGGAGGGGGGCACCGCACACGGCTGGAACAAGTCAACTTGTGTGTCTTTGGGTGCCCCCCTGCCCCCGTATATAAAGGAGCAAGGGGGGAGGCCGGCCGGCCATTGTTTGGTGCGGCTAGGGGTGCAATCCTACTAGGAATAGGATTGCAATCCTATTCCTAGTAGGAACCACCAAAGAAGGAAGAGAGGGAAAAGAAAAGAGGAAGAGGTGGCGCACCCCCCCAATCCTAGTCCAACTAGGAATCCTAGGTGGGGCGCCGGCCAGCCCTATGGGCTGCCTCTCTCTTTTCCATAAGGCCCACTATGGACCATCCCCCTTCGTAGGGGGTTCCGGTAACCCCCTCCGGCAATCCCGTTAAATCCGAAACTTTTTCGGAACACTTCCGGTGTCCGAATATAGTCGTCCAATATATCAATCTTTATGTATCGGACATTCCGAGACTCCTCGTCATGTCCGTGATCTCATCCGGGACTCCGAACTACCTTCGGTACATCAAAACTCATAAACTCATAATACCGATCGTCATCAAACGTTAAGCGTGCGGACCCTACGGGTTCGAGAACTATGTAGACATGACCAAGACTCATCTCCGGTCAATAACCAATAGAGGAACCTGGATGTTCATATTGGCTCCTACATATTCTACGAAGATCTTTTATCGGTCAAAACCGCATAACAACATACGTTGTTCCTTTTGTCATCGGTATGTTACTTGCCCGAGATTCGATCGTCGGTATCTCCATACCTAGTTCAATCTCGTTACCGGCAAGTCTCTTTACTCGTTCCGTAACACATCATCTCGTGACTAACTCATTAGTCTTTTGCTTGCAAGGCTTATTGTGATGTGTGTTACCGAGAGGGCCCAGAGATACCTCTCCGACACTCGGAGTGACAAATCCTAATCTTGATCTATGCCAACACCACGAATACTTTCGGAGACACCTGTAGAGCATCTTTATGATCACCCAGTTATGTTGTGACGTTTGATAGCATACAAGGTGTTCCTACGGTATTCGGGAGTTGCATAATCTCATAGTCATAGGAACATGTATAAGTCATGAAGAAAGTAATAGCAGTAAAACTAAACGATCATAGTGCTATGCTAACGGATGGGTCTTGTCCATCACATCATTCTCTTAATGATGTGATCCCGTTGATCAAATGACAACTCATGTCTATGGCTAGGAAACATAACCATCTTTGATCAATGAGCTAGTCTAGTAGAGGCATACTAGGGACATACTGTTTTGTCTATGTATCCACACATGTACTAAGTTTCCGGTTAATACAATTCTAGCATGAATAAAAGACATTTATTATGATATAAGGAAATACAAATAACATCTTTATTATTGCCTCTAGGGCATATTTCCTTCAGTCTCCCACTTGCACTAGAGTCAATAATCTAGCTCACATCGCCATGTGATTTAATACCGATAGTTCACATCGTTATGTGAATAACACCCATAGTTCACATCGCCATGTGACCAACACCCAAAGGGTTTACTAGAGTCAATAATCTAGTTCACATCGCTATGTGATTATTACCCAAGAGTAATAAGGTGTGATCATGTTTTGCTTGTGAGAGAAGTTGAGTCAACGGGTCTGTCACATTCAGATCCGTATGTATTTCGCAAATTTCTATGTCTACAATGCTCTGCATGGAGCTACTCTAGCTAATTGCTCCCACTTTCAATACGCATCCAGATTTATACTTAGAGTCATCTGGATTTAGTGTCAAAGCTTGCATCGGCGTAACCCTTTACGGCGAACTCTTTATCACCTCCATAATCGAGAAACATTTCCTTAGTCATCCAGTTACTAAGGATAATTTTGACCGATGTACAGTGATCTACTCCAGGATCACTATTGTACCCCCTTGACAAACTCATGGCAAGGTACACAACATGTTTGGTACACAACATGGCATACTTTATAGAACCTATGGCTGAGGCATAGGGAATGACTTCCATTCTCTCTATATTTTTCTGTCGTGGTCTGGCTTTGAGTCTTACTCAACTTCACACCTTATAAGTCAGGCAAGAACTCCTTCTTTGACTGATCTATTTTGAACTACTTCAAAATCTTATCAAGGTATGTACTCATCGAAAGTCTTATCAAGCATCTTGATCTATCTCTATAGATCTTGATGCCCAATATGTAAGCAGCTTCACCAAGGTCTTTCTTTGAAAAAACTCCTTTCAAACACTCCTTTATGCTTTCCAGAAAATTCTACATCATTTTCGATCGACAATATGTCATTCACATATACTTATCAGAAAGGTTGTAGTGCTCCCACTCACTTCTTGTAAATACAGGCTTCACCGCAAGTCTGTATAAATCTATATGCTTTGATCAACTTATCAAAGCGTATATTCCAACTCCGAGATGCTTGCACCAGTCCATAGATGGATCGCTGGAGCTTGCACATTTTGTTAGCACCTTTAGGATTGACAAAACCTTCTGTTTGCATCATATACAAGTCTTCTTTAATAAATCCATTAAAGAATGCAGTTTTGTTATCCATTTGCCAGATTTCATAAAATGCGGCAATTACTAACATGATTCAGACAGACTTAAGCATCGCTACGGGTGAGAAAGTCTCATCGTAGTCAACTCCTTGAACTTGTCAAAACCCTTTCGCAACAAGTCGAGCTTTGTAAACAGTAACATTACCGTTTGCGTCGGTCTTCCTCTTGAAGATCCATTTATTTTCGATGGCTTGCCGATCATCGGGCAAGTCAACCAAAGTCCATACTTTGTTCTAATACATGGATCCCATCTCAGATTTCATGGTCTCAAGCCATTTTGCGGAATCTGGGCTCATCATCGCTTCCTCATAGTTCGTAGGTTCATCATGGTCTAGTAACATGACTTCCAGAACTGGGTTGCCGTACCACTCTGGTGCGGAACGAACTCTGGTCGATCTACGAAGTTCAGCAGAAACTTGATCTGAAGTTTCATGATCATCATCATTAGCTTCCTCACTAATTGGTGTAGGAATCACTGGAATGAGTTTATGTGATGTACTACCTTTCCAATTCGGGAGAAGGTACAATTACCTCATCAAGTTCTACTTTCCTCCCACTCACTTCTTTCGAGAGAAACTCCTTCTCTAGAAAGGATCCACTCTTAGCAACAAAGACCTTGCCTTAGGATCTGTGATAGAAGGTGTACCCAACAGTTTCTTTTTATCCTATGAAGATTTATTTCTCTGATTTGGGTTCGAGCTTATCATGTTGAAACTTTTTCACATAAGCATTGCAGTCCCAAACTTAAAGAAATGACATCTTAGGTTTCTCGTCAAACCACAGTTCATACGGTGTCATCTCCACGGATTTAGATGGTGCCCTATTTAACGTGAATGTAGCTGTCTCTAATGCATAACCCCAAAAGCGATAGTGGTAGATCGGTAAGAGACATCATCGATCGCACCATATCTAATAAAGTACGGTTATGACGTTCGAACACACCATTACACTGTGGTGTTCCAGGTGGCGTGAGTAGTGAAACTATTTCACATTGTTTTTACTGAAGGCCAAACTCGCTAACTCAAATATTTTACCTCTACGATCATATCGTAGAAACTCTTATTTTCTTGTTACGATGATTCTCCACTTCACTCTGAAATTCTTTGAACTTTTCAAATGTTTCAGACTTGTGCTTCATTAAGTAGATATACCCATATCTGCTCAAATCATCGGTGAAGGTCAGAAAATAACGATACCCGCCGTGAGCTTCAACACTCATTGGTCTGCATACATCAATATGTATGATTTCCAACAACTCTGTTGCTCGCTCCACAGTTCCGGAGAACGGAGTTTTAGTCATCTTGCCCGTGAGGCATGGTTCGCAAGCACCAAGTGATTCATAATCAAGTGATTCCAAAAAGTCCATCACTATGGAGTTTCTTCATGCGCTTTACACCAATAAGACCTAAACGGCAGTGCCACAAATAAGTTGCACTATCATTATTAACCTTGCATCTTTTGGCTTCAATATTATGAATATGTGTATCACACGATCGAGATCCAACAAACTATTTTCATTGGGTGTATGACCATAGAAGGTTTTATTCATGTCAACAGAACAACAATTATTCTCTAACTTACATGAATAACCGTATTGCAATAAACATGATCAAATCATATTCATGCTCAACACAAACACCAAATAACACTTATTTAGGTTCAACACTAATCCCGAAAGTATAGGGAGTGTGCGATGATGATCATATCAATCTTGGAACTGCTTCCAATACACATTGTCACTTCATCCTTTAACTAGTTGTTGTTCATTATGCAACTCCCATTTCGAGTTACTACTCTTTAGCAACTGAACCAGTATCAAATACCGAGGGGTTGCTATGAACACTAGTAAAATACACATCAATAATCTGTATATCAAATATACCTTTGTTCACTTTGCCATCCTTCTTATCCGCCAAGTATCTAGGGCAGTTCCACTTCCGGTGACCATTTCCTTTGCAGTAGAAGCACTTAGTTTCAGGCTTGAGTTTAGCTTTGGGTTTCTTCATGGGAGTGACAACTTGCTTGTCATTCTTCTTGAAGTTCCCCTTCTATCCCTTTGCCCTTTACTTGAAACAAGTGGTCTTATTAACCATCAACACTTGATGTTCTTTCTTGATTTCTACCTTTGCCGATTTCAGCATTGCGAAGAGCTCGGGAATTACCTTCGTCATCCCTTGCATGTTATAGTTCATCACGAAGTTCTACTAACTTGGTGATAGTGACTAGAGAACTTTGTCAATTACTATCTTATCTGGAAGATTAACTCCCACTTGATTCAAGTAATTGTAGTACCCAGACAATCTGAGCACATGCTCACTGGTTGAGCTATTCTCCTCCATCTTGTAGGCAAAGTACTATCAGAAGTCTTATACCTCTCGACACGGGCATGAGTATGAAATACTAATTTCAACTCTTGGAACATCTCATATGCTCCGTGGCGTTCAAAACGTTTTTGAAGTCCCGGTTATAAGCCGTAAAGCATGGTGCACTAAACTATCAAGTAGTCATCATACCGAGCTTTTGTCAAAACGTTCATAACGTCTACATCTGCTCCTGCAATAGGTCTGTCACCTAGCGGTGCATCAAGGACATATTTCTCTGTGCAGCAATGAGGATAATCCTCAGATCACAGAACAATTCCGCATCATTGCTACTAACATCTTTCAACTTAGTTTTCTCTAGGAACATATAAAAAAATAAACGGGGAGCAACATCGTGAGCTATTGATCTACAACATAGATATGCTAATACTACGAGGACTAAGTTCATGATAAATTAAAGTTCAATTTAATCATATTACTTAAGAACTCCCAGTTAGATAGACATCCCTCTAGTCATCTAAATGATCACGTGATCCAAATCAACTAAACCATGTCCGATCATCACGTGAGATGGAGTAGTTTCAATGGTGAACATCTTATGTTGATCATATCTACTATATGATTCACGCTCGACTTTTCGGTCTCCAGTGTTCCGAGGCCATATCTGCATATGCTAGGCTCGTCAAGTTTAACCCGAGTATTCTGCGTGTGCAAAACTGGCTTACACCCGTTGTATTTGAACGTAGAGCTTATCACACCCGATCATCACGTGGTGTCTCGGCACGACGAACTTTCGCAACGGTGCATACTCAGGGAGAACACTTATACCTTGAAATTTAGTAAGGGATCATCTTATAATGCTACCGTCATTCTAAGCAAAATAAAAAGCATAATAAGATAAACATCACATGCAATAAAAATATGTGACATGATATGGCCATCATCATCTTGTGCTTTTGATCTCCATCTCCAAAGCACCGTCATGATCACCTTCGTCACCGGTGCGACACCTTGATCTCCATCGTAGCATCGTTGTCGTCTCGCCAACTATTGCTTCTACGACTATCGCTACCGCTTAGTGATAAAGTAAAGCAATTACATGGCGATTGCATTTCATACAATAAAGCGACAACCATATGGCTCCTGCCAGTTGCCGATAACATTACAAAACATGATCATCTCATACAAAACCGTATAACTCATCATGTCTTGACCATATCACATCACAACATGCCCTGCAAAACAAGTTAGACGTCCTCTACTTTGTTGTTGCAAGTTTTACGTGGCTGCTACGGGCTTAGCAAGAACCGTTCTTACCTACGCATACAAAACCACAACGATGTTTCATCAAGTATGTGCTGTTTTAACCTTCACAAGGACCAGGCGTAGCCACACTTGATTCAGCTAAAGTGAGAGAGACAGACACCCACCAGTCACCTTTAAGCAACGAGTGCACTTAACGGTGAAACCAGTCTCGCGTAAGCGTACGCGTAATGTCGGTCTGGGCCGCTTCATCTCACAATACCGCCGAAGCAAAGTATGACATGCTGGTAAGCAGTATGACTAGTATCGCCCACAACTCATTGTGTTCTACTCGTGCATATCATCTACGCATAGACCTGGCTCATGATGCCACTGTTGGGGAACGTAGTATTTTTAAAATTTTCCTACGATCACGCAAGATCTATCTACCAGATGCATAGCAACGAGAGGGAAGAGTGTGTCTACGTACCCTCGTAGACCGGGAGCGGAAGCGTCAAGTGACGCGGTTGATGTAGTCGAACTTCTTCACGATTCAACCGATCAAGCACCGAACGTACGGCACCTCCACGTTCAGCACACGTACAGCTTGATGACGTCCCACGAGCTCTTGATCCAGTTGAGCTTCACGGGAGAGTTTCGTCAGCACGACGGCGTGGTGACGGATATGATGTATTCACCGGCGCAGGGCTTCGCCTAAGCATCGCGACGGTATGACCGAGGTGTGTTTCTGTGGAGGGGGGCACCGCACACGGCTGGAACAATTCAACTTGTGTGTATTTGGGTGCCCCCCTGCCCCCGTATATAAAGGAGCAAGGGGGGAGGCCGGCCGGCCCTTGTTTGGTGCGGCTAGGGGTGCAATCCTACTAGGAATAGGATTGCAATCCTATTCCTAGTAGGAACCACCAAAGAAGGAAGAGAGGGAAAAGAAAAGAGGAAGAGGTGGCGCCCCCCCCCCCCAATCCTAGTCCAACTAGGAATCCTAGGTGGGGCGCCGGCCAGCCCTATGGGCTGCCTCTCTCTTTTCCATAGAAGAAAGTATACTTTTCCCCCTCAAATCTGCCTCGATGGATCAAATTCCCCCTGAACTCTAAAACCAGATCAATCACCCCCCGAACTTTGCAAAACCGGATAAATGTCACCCCTGAGCGGTTTTGAAAGAAACTGAAGATGGTTTTCTTACCAATGATCGTTAATGATGCTGACTGGGCAGCGGCAAGGAACGGTTTGGGGTTAAATTTCCCCATTTTCTCGACCTTCTTTTTTGCCTCTGTTCGCCGGCCGCCGACGTCAAATTCGTAACCACTGTTGCTTCCCCGACCGCCCTGACTTCGCCTACAAGCTCCCGGTGAGCATGCGCCGAAACCAATTCCTATACCTTCTTCCTCGTCTGATTCCCTCACTCGTAGCGTCGCCCCGCTCGAGCTCGAGCTCGGCCGGCATGGCCATGGCCGAGATCGGCTGTGCACGCGCCCACCCAGCCACACCGCGCGCCTAGCCTGCAACCGCCCTTGGTCGCGACCCCGCAGCTTCGCAACTGCATGCGCCCTCCCCTGGACGGCCCCGCAGCTGCGCCGGCCATGCACGGGTGAGTGTTGCTTTCCTGGCAACCCGTATGGTTAGGCGGAAAGAACGAGGATGACTGCAATGAGCGTTCCTCCCGGCAGTGTGCCGAAACAAATTGAACATGGCAAAGGGATAGGAGGATAATTTACAAGGAGGCTGTCGGTCAGCGTTCCTCCCGGCAGTGTGCGACCTCTGTCGCCGCTGTCGTGCGCGAGAAGATTTACAAGGAGGCTGTCAGCAACAAGATGCAGCAAGACAGCGGCAGGAGTGATGACAACGGCCATGTCTACATCGGCGAGATCACCATGGGACTTGCAGCATTGATCTGAACCTGTACGACGTGGTGGAGCTTGATGGATTGCTCAAGGACCGGATTTCATGGCTGATCTTTCACTGCCACGTGAACATCATTACTTGCCTAGTTAGTGATTATTACCAGCCCAGTCAGCATCCTTAATAAGAAAACCACCTTCAATTCTTTCCAAAACCGCTCAGGGGTGAAATTTATCCGGTTTTACAAAGTTCAGGGGATTATTTATCCGGTTTAGAAGTTCAGGGGGGATTTGATCCATCGAGGCAGATTTGAGGGGGAAAAGTATACTTTCTTCTTTTCCATAAGGCCCACTATGGACCATCCCCCTTCGTAGGGGGTTCCGGTAACCCCCTCCGGCAATCCCGTTAAATCCGAAACTTTTTCGGAACACTTCCGGTGTCCGAATATAGTCGTCCAATATATCAATCTTTATGTATCGGACATTCCGAGACTCCTCGTCATGTCCGTGATCTCATCCGGGACTCCGAACTACCTTCGGTACATCAAAACTCATAAACTCATAATACCGATCGTCATCAAACGTTAAGCGTGCGGACCCTACGGGTTCGAGAACTATGTAGACATGACCAAGACTCATCTCCGGTCAATAACCAATAGCGGAACCTGGATGTTCATATTGGCTCCTACATATTCTATGAAGATCTTTTATCGGTCAAAACCGCATAACAACATACGTTGTTCCTTTTGTCATCGGTATGTTACTTGCCCGAGATTCGATCGTCGGTATCTCCATACCTAGTTCAATCTCGTTACCGGCAAGTCTCTTTACTCGTTCCGTAACACATCATCTCGTGGCTAACTCATTAGTCTTTTGCTTGCAAGGCTTATTGTGATGTGTGTTACCGAGAGGGCCCAGAGATACCTCTCCGACACTCGGAGTGACAAATCCTAATCTTGATCTATGCCAACACCACGAATACTTTTGGAGACACCTGTAGAGCATCTTTATGATCACCCAGTTACGTTGTGACGTTTGATAGCACACAAGGTGTTCCTACGGTATTCGGGAGTTGCATAATCTCATAGTCATAGGAACATGTATAAGTCATGAAGAAAGCAATAGCAGTAAAACTAAACGATCATAGTGCTATGCTAACGGATGGGTCTTGTCCATCACATCATTCTCTTAATGATGTGATCCCGTTGATCAAATGACAACTCATGTCTATGGCTAGGAAACATAACCATCTTTGATCAATGAGCTAGTCTAGTAGAGGCATACTAGGGACATACTGTTTTGTCTATGTATCCACACATGTACTAAGTTTCCGGTTAATACAATTCTAGCATGAATAAAAGACATTTGTCATGATATAAGGAAATACAAATAACATCTTTATTATTGCCTCTAGGGCATATTTCCTTCAGCATACCTAAGCACACAAATTTCACGGAAACTCCGGTATTGCTATCTAATATGTTGTGGCGGTGTGCACGAAAGTGAATCCACATGTGGAATGAGTTGGCGTAACCAAGGTTATACCAAGTGCTGGCTGAACACCGGTTGCATCTGGATAAATACGGAGGCGAGGACGGTCTTGGTGATCCTGTAGCGAGACACACGGTCACGACCACATCATCATCAAGCGCATGGAAGGAGATCATACACGTCCAAAGAATAGAATGACTGGGTATGGTAGCGGTGGAAAACTGGGTTTGCTGTCATTGCCCTCTTTTTGACGACCAAGATCAGTAAGGTTGGCCAAAGGGACGAGATAAAAGGCATGGTTCATGATAGAAAGAAGTCTATCACCGAAATAATATGTGTGGATGGCGGAAATGTATCCAAGGGATACATGAGCGTAACTCCTACAAATGGCGTCTGGAACACTCGGTAGAAGGGCATCATTCTGCTGGGACAGAGGTGACTCCAAACACCGAAAAACAGGTATGCAAAGAGGGATGGTGCAGGTAGTGGATTGAAACTGATACGACCTATACTCACAAAATAAACTGCTAACATCCAAATAATAATCTATATGCACGCTTTTGTATCCTTTTGACATGCCATCTTTTAACTTTTTCTTTAAACAGCTTGGCATTCTCATAGGCCTTGGTTCTCCATTCATCAAGGCAGCTAATGTCAAATAACCTCTTCTCACCGGCAAGTTTGAAATCGTAATTGAGCTCTTTAACAGCCCAATATGCCTTATGTTCTAGCTCAAGAGGTAAGTGACAAGCTTTTCCATATACCATCTTATATGGAGACATACCCATAGGATTTTTGTATGCAATTCTATAGGCCCATAATGCATCATCAAGTTTCTTGGACCAATTCTTTCTAGACCTATTAATTATCTTTTGCAAAATTAATTTCAACTCCCTATTACTTAGTTCTACTTGACCACTAGTCTGTGGGTGATAAGGGGATGCAATTCTATGGTTGACATCATACTTTGCAAGCATCTTACGGAAAGCACCATGAATAAAGTGTGAACCACCATCAGTCATTAGATATCTAGGGACACCAAACCTCGGGAAGATAACTTCTTTAAGCATCTTAATAGAGGTGTTATGATCAGCACTACTAGTTGGAATAGCTTCTACCCACTTAGTAACGTAATCAACACCAACTAAAATATGTGTATACCCACTAGACACAGGAAACGGTCCCATATAATCAAAGCCCCAAACATCAAATGGTTCAATAACAATTAAATAATTCATAGGCATTTCTTGTTCTCTACTGATATTTACCAATTCTTTGACATTCATCACAAGATAAGACAAACTTACGGGCATCCTTGAAGAGAGTAGGCCAATAAAAACCGAATTGCAATACCTTGTGTGCAGTTCTATCTCCCGCATGGTGTCCTCCATAAGCTTCGGAGTGGCACTTGCATAGGATATGTTCATGTTCATGCTCAGATACACAACGTCTAATAATACCATCTACTCCTTCTTTATAAAGATGTGGGTCGTCCTAGAAGTAATGTCTCAAATCATAGAAGAACTTTTCTTTTGCTGGTATGTGAAGCTAGGAGGTATAAACTTAGCTACAATATAATTAGCATAATCAGCATACCATGGAGCAGTACGAGAAGTATTTATGATAGCTAGTTGTTCATCAGGAAAGCTATCATCAATAGGTTGTGGGTCATCAAGTATATTCTCTAACCTAGAAAAATTATCTGCAACGGGGTTCTCAGCTCCCTTTCTATCAATAATATGCAAGTCAAATTCTTGCAGCAAGAGAACCCATCTCATAAGTCTAGGTTTAGCATCTTTCTTTTCCATAAGGTATTTGATAGCACCATGATCAGTGTGAATAGTTACTTTAGAATCAACAATATAGGGTCTAAACTTATCACAAGCAAATACAACCGCTAAAAATTCTTTCTCAGTAGTAACATAATTTCTTTGGCTCTATCCAGAGTTTTACTAGCATATTGGATAACATTTAATTTCTTATCAATCCTTTGCCCTAAAACAGCACCTAAAGCATAATCGCTAGCATCGCACATAATCTCAAAGGGTAAATTCCAGTCAGGAGGCTGGACGATAGGTGTAGAGATCAATGCTTTCCTAAGTATTTCAAATTCTTCTAGACAATCATCATCAAAGACAAAAGGAATATCTTTTTGTAATAGATTAGTCAGAGGCCTGGAGATTTTGGAGAAGTCCTTTAGGAACCTCCTATAAAACCCGGCATGACCAAGGAAACTTCGTATACCTTTGATATCCTTCGGGCATGGCATCTTTTCAATAGCATCAACTTTAGCTTTCTCAAATTTAATACCTCTTTCAGAAATTTTATGTCCTAAGATGATGCCTGCATTAACCATAAAGTGGCACTTCTACCAATTCGAGACAAGATTAGTGTCTTCACATCTCTGCAAAACTCAATCAAGGTTTCTTAAGCAATCATCAAAAGAAGTTCCGTAAACGGAGAAATCATCCATGAAAACCTCAACAATCTTTTCACAAAAATCAGAGAATATAGCCATCATGCATCTTTGAAAGGTAGCAGGTGCATTAAATAAACCAAATGGCATACTTCTATAAGCAATGGTACCGAAAGGATAAGTAAAAGTGGTCTTTTATTGATCCCCTTTTGACACAAGTATTTGAGAGAAACCAGAATAACCATCTAGAAAGCAGAAGTGAGTATGTTTGGATAACCTTTCTTGCATTTGATCAATAAATGGCAAGGGGTAATGATCTTTCTTAGTAGCTTTATTTAACTTACGGCAATCAATTACCATCCTATAACCTGTAAATATTCTTTCGGGATCAATTCATCGTTATCATTAGGAACGACAGTCATACCTCCGTTCTTAGGGTCACAATGGACATGACTTACCCACTGGCTATCAGCAACTGGATAGATAATACCTGCCTCTACAAGCTTTAGTATCTCCTTCCTTACCACATCTTTCATCTTAGGATTTAACCGTCGCTGATGATCAATAACCGGTTTAGCATTTTCTTTCAAATTTATCTTATGTTGGCATATAGTGGGGCTAATGCCCTTAAGATCATCCAGAGTATATCCAATAGCAGCACGGTGCTTCTTCAGAGTTTTCAATAGTTTTTCTTCTTCCTGCTTTGAAAGGTTAGCACTAATAATAATAGGATATATCTTATTTTCATCAAGATAAACATACTTCAGATTATCTGGTAAGGGTTTAAGTTCAAACACGGGATCACCCTAGGATTTCAACATGCAAGTTGTTTTTCAATACGGGTCCCTGTTTACAGAATATTTCATCTATTTCCCTTCTCTCATTCATATGCATATCATTTTCATGGTCTAGCATGTATTGTTCTAAAGGATCATTAGGAGGCACAACAATAGAAGCAAGACCAATAATTTCATCCTTACTAGGTAGTTCTTTTTGAAGGGGTTGTCTATGGAATTTAAAATCATGAGCCATATCCCCTAATCCAACAGTAACAATATCTTTCACGCAGTCTATCTTGGCATTAACAGTATTCAAGAAGGGTCTACCGAATATAATGCGACAAAATTCATCTTGTGGGGTACTATGAATAAGAAAATCAGCAGGGTATTTAACCTTCCCACACAAGACTTCAACATCTCTAACAATCCCAACTGGTGAAATAGTGTCTCTATTAGCTAGCTTAATAGTAACATCAATCCCTTCCAACTCAACAGGTGCAATATCATGCATAATTTCTCGATATAAATTAAGAGGGATAATACTCGCACTAGCACCTACGTCACATAAACCATGATAGCAATGATCTCCTATCTTAACAGAGATAATAGGCAAGCCTACAATAGGTCTTTGTTTATTTCTAGCATTGGGTTTGGCTATTCTAGCAGAATCTTCTTGGAGGTAAATAACATGTCCATCTAACTCTTCTACAAAGAGATCTTTAACCATAGCAACACTAGGTTCATCTTTAATTTGCTCACAGGGTGTAGGTGTTCTAGTATTACTCTTACGAACTAGAGTTGAAGCTTGAGCATGATCCTTTATCCTAACTGGTAAAGGTGGTTTCTCAATGTAAGCAGTAGGAATAATAGGATCAACATTATATGTGATAGTCTTTTCTTCAACTTTAATAGGTTCAACTACTTTTACTTCAATAGGGGGTGTTATTTAAACAACTTCTCCTTGGGGAGATCAACATGAGTAGGAAAAGATTCATAGAAAGAAGCTACTATCTCAGAGTCAATCCATATTTAGTGCTAAACTCACGGAAAACATCGGTATCCATAAAAGCTTTAACACAATCAAACTTAGGGGTCATACCTAGCTCCTTACCTTCGTCGAGGTCCCATTCTTCAGAGTTGCGTTTAATTCTTTGCAATAAATCCCATTTGAATTCAATAGTCTTCATCATAAAAGAGCCAGAACAAGAATTATCCAGCGTGATGCGATTATCGAGAGAAAGCCGATCATAAAAATTTTGAATAATCATTTTTCTTGAGAGCTCAGGATTAGGGCATGAGTATAACATTGACTTAATCCTCCCCCAAGCTTGAGCGATGCTTTCTCCTTCATGAGGCCAGAAATTATAAACATAATTACGATCACGATGAACCTGGTGCATAGGGTAGAACTTCTGATGAAATTCCAAGTTCAGACGATTATAGTTCCATGATCCAATATCATCACATAGCCTAAACCATGTCAATGCATCTCCCTTCAAAGGTAAAGGGAAGACCTTCTTCTTGATAACATCCTCGGGCATACCTGCAAGCTTAAATAATCCACAAACTTCATCCACCCAGATTAGGTGTAAATCGGGATGCAGTGTTCCATCCCCTGTAAAAGGATTTTCAAGCAGTTTCTCTATCATACCCGAAGGAATCTCAAAGCAAACATTTTCAGTAGGTGCAGTAGGTTGAGGAGAAACTCTTTGCTCTTCTGATCGGGGTGAAGATACCCCGAACAAGCCCCTCAAAGGATTTTGAGTCATAATAACAAGTGACAATAAATTTCGGCACACTATATAAATTTTTCCTTACCAAAGGTGCTTCACTCCCCGGCAACGGCGCCAGAAAAGAGTCTTGATGACTCACAAGTGTAGGGGATTTATCGTAGTCCTTTTTATAAGTAAGAGTGTCGAACCCAACGAGGAGCAGAAGGAAATGATAGGCAGTTTTCAGTAAGGTATTTCCTGCAAGCACTGAAATTATAGGTATCAGATAGTTTTGTGATAAGGTAATTGGTAGCAAGTGATAAAAGGTAAAAGTAAATAAGGTTCACCAAGGTGGCCCAATCCTTTTTGTAGCAAAGGACAAGCCTGGACAAACTCTTATACAAAGGAAAGCGCTCCCAAGGACACATGGGAATTATTGTCAAGCTAGTTTTCATCACGATCATCTGATTCTCGTTCGGTACTTTGATAATTTGGTATGTGGGTGGACCGGTGCTTGGGTGCTGTCCTTACTTGGACAAGCCTCCAACTTATGATTAAACTCTAATGCAAGCATCTGATGGCTTCTCGCCCCTCGTTGGTTACCCCAAGTGGAAGGTGTGAGATGTAGCGTAGCGGTAGTTTCCCTTGGCAAAGATACCAAGGATCGAATCCCGTGAGACTCCGAGGGTCAACAAGAAGGTGTCAACTGCTAACGGCGCCAGATACTTAGCGATTGACAGGACCTGCACACAGATACAAATAACTTTGCTCCCAACGAGTACAGAGAGGTTGTCAATCCCTCCGGCCTTGTCGTTTACAAAGGATCAAACACAAGAGATAATAGTGATAGGTATGACTGCAACTAGTAAATAAGAACAGAAAGTAAATAGCAGATGTGATCAGTGATGCTAATATGGACCGGGGTCCCATGATGTTCACTAGTGATGTCTCTCTCCCAAAAGACGATAAAACAGCTAAGCGAGGTAAACAAATGACAGCTGGGCAATTGACAGGATTATGTGCGCAAACCAATGCAAACTATGCTGCAAAGAAAGGTAGAGGCTCAAAAGCATGGGCGGTACGCCAAGGCAAGTAGACCGAAATCCATTTGTATCTACTACTAATAATCCACCTTGAGATATCTATCCAGAACATCTCGCTGGTATTAAGTTGCGAGTCCCACCCATAGTGTAAACTCAAAGCAACAGACAACTTCATTAAAAGAACTTTGCGTAAAGTAAACAATCCTTGCACCCGCAAGTACAAGCACCGTTGTTTTCCCCCTTGTGGCAACAACACATCCCCTAGACTCATGTTTCTGTCACTCAAGCTAGTCATCGAGGGGCACGAACCCACAATCAAGCATAACGTTCCCTCTTGGAGTTACTACCTACTACTCGGCCAAAGAAATAAACAGCAACGGAGAACATGCAAGAATTACTCAAGAACATAAATATAAAAGAGGTGAATCAAATATATTACTCACACACAATCTGAACATAATCTCATAATCCATCGGATCCCAGCAAACTCATCATAGCAACAGCATAAGGATTACATATGTGCCTCGATCATGTAGGGCAGCTCACGAGGTCTAATCGGTGAAGAACAAAGAGGGGAGGAGAACATCACATAGCTACTGGTCATGGACCCATGGTCCAAGGGAGACTACTCACAACTCATCCGGGAGGCGTCCATGGTGGTGGAGAGGCTCCCGGTGGTGATCCTCCCCTCCGGCAGGGTGCCGGGAAGAGTTCTCCTGGTGCTCCTGATCTTGGAAGCGCGGCGGCAGCGGAACAGAGATGAGATCGCAAAAAAGGGTTCTGTCCTCGAGGGTTTCGGGACGCGGTGTAAATATACGCCAAAGGGGGTCGTCAGAAGAGGTAAGGGGGGCCCAGGCGGCCTGGCGCGGCGGCCAGGAGGGGGGCCGCACCCTCTGGGCGCCTGGAGCCCCTATGGCCCCCCTCCGTCCCTACTTCGGCCGCATGGAAGCTTCTGGAGCGCTGATTTTTTATATATTTTTCCCGGAATTTTTCTGGCACTTTAAGTAATGGGAAAACCTGAAATACAAAAATAGCAGAAAACAGAAACTGGCACTGTGGTGCACTGAGTTAATAGGTTAGTCCAAATATGATCAAAAGTGTATGAAAGTGCATAAATATCATAGCAATATCACACAAAATAGGCATGGAGCAAGCAGAAATTATAGATACGTTTTGGATGTATCAACATCCCCAAGCTTAATTCCTGCTCGTCCTCGAGTAGGTAAATGATAACAAGCATAATTTCTGTGGTGACATGCTATTAACCATATAAGAACTTTTCATAGTCACATGACAAATGCTTACTGAGATAATGAATCTTTAGTAATTACGTTGCCTCATGAGAATATCACAAAGAACTGAAAGTTTTACAATATGATACTGAAAACACCAAATTGATTTGTAGTGAGCATGGTGTGCAAACATGACAAAGTGATACCTCGCTTGCCCCCTTTAGTGAAGCAAAACATAAATGCAGGGGCACCTCTAAAGTTTAAGTGACGACTAGATACAATGATTTCAGAATAAGCGATATCATAATCATACAGAAGACAATGGTACTTTGGGACAATGCACATTACACTCAGAATGACAATCATGCTCTCAATAGTTGGTGCTTTGAAGAAAGAAGGCGGAGACTCTCGAACCGTGGCTTTTGATGGCAAGATTGAAAATCCGTGGTTGGAAGCAAAGACTAAACATGTACCAGAGCTCTTGATTTTTAAAAAGGTAAAAATGATTTTTTTTTGGAGATGCATATTTCGTCAATGAATGCTAGTAGACAACTCAATTACTTCTCGAACTGGAAAAGTTTCGAGGAACGGCTCCCGCACGGGGACGATCACATCCCCTTAATCTCCTTTGTTTATCACTTCCAAAGTTTTCTGATTTCTCATGAACAAAGCGTGAAGGAGGTTTTGTTTGTTGTGTATTTTTTATGAGCCAGGCGCACTCTTTGCCAGTTCCTTCTCGTATTAGGGGTTTGCAGATTAGACATGCAATCCCGGGGTGAAACTTGTCCAACTTAAAAAGATCATGAATTAACTACTACTTCCTCATGAGCTAAAACAGAGGCACAAAATAGAAATGCTTTTAAATAATTTCAAGATGGTACAAGATAGTCTTCGTTAGGAATGGCAAGTAAATACCATGTATAGGTAGGTATGGTGGACTCATATGGCATAACTGGTTTCAAGGATTTTGATGCACAAGCAGTCAGTCCGCTTAGTACAGGTGAAGGCTAGCAAAAGACTGGGAGCGACCAACTAAGAGAGCAATGACGGCCATAATCATGCAGAGCGACAAAGCAACATTGAATCGGGCATGGAAGTTATATCACTACTCAGAAATTAAAGATCATCAAGGCTTGATAAACTTTCTTTACAGTCTTAAATATGCGTGAGCATATGCCAAGTCAATCAAAATAAATTCTTGGAGGAAGATATCACTAAACCATACCACATCATAGGCAGACAAATCATGTTGGTACTTCAATAACACATTAAGAACCCCCCAGCTATTTGAGACTAACCATAAGAAAACATGAACTACTAAGCACCATTATGCACATAGCATTTTTATCATAGACATATCAACCAGTGCCACAGACAAGCTCTCTTAACAAGATAAGCATGATAACTCAAGAGAGTTCAGCAACCAACTAAACAAAGCTCTTTAAAAGGAAAAGCATGAAAACTGAGAGCTAAACATGATAGTAGCTATTGAAAGACAAAGAACATACACAGCAAAGATAAACATGAAAATTCTATGTTGTGTTCTAGGTTGAAGTGGAGCGTGTTTCTCTCCCACACAAAGAAAGTTGGGTTCTAACTCGTTATGAACAGCAAGCAAAGCTAAAGAAAACTAAAAAGGAAACTAAAAGCAAGACGCTCCAAGCATAGCACATAACACATGAAGTGATTAAAATATAGTGGAACGAAAGACGAACTGATAATTGTTGATGGAGAAGGGGATGCACGGGGGCATCCCCAAGCTTAGACGCTTGAGTCTTCTTGAATATTTCTTGGGGGTGCACGGGGGCATCCCCAAGCTTGAGCGTTTGACTCTCCTGAATCTTTTTATCAGCTTCCCTCGCACACTTGAAAACTCCCTTCATACATAACTCATCATAATCTGATTAGCGAGGTTAGTACCCATAATAAAATATTTTTTCCTTGCTGGAAATAAGGATAATCTTGAAGGGCTACTGTTTCTCAAGATTGACAAAAGGTTTTTGCAAAGAAAAAGCAAGCTCAAGGTTTGCAAAACGAAGGAAAGGCAAAACAGGACAGATTTTTGAAAAACAGACCAGCAGGTAGTAAATAATTTTTTCGGGGCACTTCTGCAACTCAAATCAAAAAATTCAGAACAGACGCCCGAAAGCCAATTGTATAGAGCACGCTGTCGAAAAACTTCAGACCAAAAAGATGAACTGGTGATTTTATACAATTTTTTCTGTCCAAGGACAGAATCTGTTTCCTGGACAGCACGTCACAACTTTTGAACTTTCTAGCAATCAGAGGCTAAACTTGGCACAAAGCTGAAAAGTAAAGATACAATGATGATGCTACTGTAGTAACAAACATCAAGACACGACAAAAGCAAAATAAAATTTTATTCATTGTGGGCTGCCTCCCAAAAGCGCTTTCTTTTATGCCTTTAAGCTAGGCATAATGCAAAGAGATCAAGTTGTATCAATTGAACCATCATCAAGATCATCAAAAAGCTCTTCAATAGTACAACTAGTCTTAAGAGGACTTTCAAATAAAGGCCTAATAGAGATACTTCTCGGGAGAAGACCAAAATGTAAAAAGTCAATGGAAGATTCATTTATAAATTTATCAAAGAGAGGTGTTTCTTCCAAAGTCTTCACAGTTTCAACCCCTTTGGCAATAGATGGGTTATTTTTGGAGCGGGGAGCCTTTGGAACGTAAACGAACTTAGGCTCCTTCTTTGTCGGAGTTTCTACCTTTTTGGTTTTGATCGAGGAGAAAGTAGTTCCTAAGGTATCAAAGATTTCCTCAATCTTGTCTATCCTAGAAGAATCCAAATCATGGGATTTGATGGTCTCCAAAGTTTCGAGAATTTTATGCATGGAGCTATCTAGCCTGTTCAAATTCCCTTGGATCCTACGGTCCAACTCATTTATCTTATTAATGTTTGGCATTTCTAGCTCTATCTTTTCAAGTTTTTTCATAATGTGAGCTAGGGTGATGTCCTCTTGAATGCTAACAAGAGGGGGATTTCCAACAAGATTTTCAATAATACTAAGAAATTCCCAAACTGTGGCTTCTAGGAAATTTCCATTGATAGCAGAATCAAGAATAAACCTATTCCAAGAAGTAATTCCAACATAAAAATTTCTAAGCAGGATAGTAGTAGATTGCTTCATGGTGGCTCTTTTATGAGAATCATTAATTCTATACCAAGCATCTTTTAGACTTTCCCCACTTCTTTGTTTAAAAGTGAGAACTTCTGCCTCACCAAAGGAAAAAGGACCAGACATAATGCTAACAAAAAAGCGAGATAACTATTTTTGTGATTTTTGATAAAGGGAACTAAAGCAAAACTGAAAGGTAAACTAACAAGACTAAAAAGCAAAGGTAAAAGATAGCGTGCAACTCCCCTATCTTAAAGAGTGGAGCCCCCGGCAACGGCGCCAGAAAACTTTGCTTGATGGCTTCTCGCCCCTCGTTGGTTACCCCAAGTGGAAGGTGTGAGATGTAGCATAGCGGTAGTTTTCCCTTGGCAAAGATACCAAGGATTGAATCCCGTGAGACTCCGAGGGTTAACAAGAAGGTGTCAACTGCTAATGGCGCCAGATACTTAGCGATTGACAGGACCTACACACAGATACAAATAACTTTGCTCCCAACGAGTACAGAGAGGTTGTCAATCCCTCCGGCCTTGTCGTTTACAAAGGATCAAACACAAGAGATAATAGTGATAGGTATGACTGCAACTAGTAAATAAGAACAGAAAGTAAATAGCGGATGTGATCAGTGATGGTAATATGGACCGGGGTCCCATGATGTTCACTAGTGATGTCTCTCTCAAAAAAGACGAGAAAACAGCTAAGCGAGGTAAACAAATTACAGCTGGGCAATTGACAGGATTATGTGCGCAAACCAATGCAAACTATGCTGCAAAGAAAGGTAGAGGCTCAAAAGCATGGGCAGTACGCCAAGGCAAGTAGACCGAAATCCATCTGCATCTACTACTAATCATCCACCTTGAGATATCTATCCAGAACATCTCGCTAGTATTAAGTTGCGAGTCCCACCCATAGTGTAAACTCAAAGCAATAGACAACTGCATTAAAATAACTTTGCGTAAAGTAAACAATCCTTGCACCCGCAAGTACAAGCACCGTTGTTTTCCCCCTTCTGGCAACAGCACATCCCCTAGACTCATGTTTCTGTCACTCAAGCTAGTCATCGAGGGGCATGAACCCACAATCAAGCATAACGTTCCCTCTTGGAGTTACTACCTACTACTTGGCCAAAGCAATAAACAGCAACGGAGAACATGCAAGAATTACTCAAGAACATAAATATAAAAGAGGTGAATAGAATATATTACTCACACACAATCTGAACATAATCTCATAATCCATCGGATCCCAGCAAACTCATTCATAGCAATAGCATAAGGATTATATATGTGCCTCGATCATGTAGGGCAGCTCACGAGGTCTAATCGGTGAAGAACTAAGAGGGGAGGAGAACATCACATAGCTACTGGTCATGGACCCATGGTCCAAGGGAGACTACTCACAACTCATCCGGGAGGCGTCCAGGGTGGTGGAGATGCTCCCGGTGGTGATCCTCCCCTCCGGTAGGGTGCCGGGAAGAGTTCTCCTGGTGCTCCCGATCTTGGAAGCGCGGCGACGGCGGAACAGAGATGAGATCGCAAAAAAGGGTTCCGTCCTCGAGGGTTTCGGGACGCAGTGTAAATATATGCCAAAGGGGGTCGTCAAAAGAGGTAAGGGGGGCCCAGGCGGCCTGGCGCGGCGGCCAGGAGGGGGGCCGCGCCCTCTGGGCGCCTGGATTCCCTGTGGCCCCCCTCCGGCCCTACTTCGGCCGCATGGAAGCTTCTGGAGCGCTGATTTTTTATATATTTTTCCCGGAATTTTTCTAGCACTTTAAGTAATGGGAAAACCTGAAATACAAAAACAGCAGAAAACATAAATTGGCACTGGGGTGCACTGAGTTAATAGGATAGTCCAAATATGATCAAAAGTGTATGAAAGTGCATAAATATCATAGCAATATCACACAAAAGAGGCATGGAGCAAGCAGAAATTATAGATACGTTTTGGACGTATCAGCATCCTCAACTACAAAAGAAGTATTAAGGTAAACCTAACCATAGCATGAAACATATGGATCGAAATTAGCCCCTTACGAAGCAACGCATAAACGAGGGTTTAAGCTTCTATCACTCTAGCAACCCATCATCTACATATTACTTCCCAATGCCTTCCTCTAGGCCCAAATAATGGTGAAGTGTCATGTAGTCGACGTTCACATGACACCACTAGAGGATAGACAACATACATCTCATCAAAATATCGAACGAAGACCAAATTCACATGACTACTAATAGCAAGACTTCTCCCATGTCCTCAGGAACAAAAGTAACTACTCACAAGACATAATATTGTTCATGATCAGAGGGGTATTAATATGCATAATGGATCTGAACATACGATCTTCCACAAAGTAAACCAACTAGCATCAACTACAAGGAGTAATCAACACTACTAGCAACCCACATGTACCAATCTGAGGTTTGGGTACAAAGATTGGATACAAGAGATGAACTAGGGTTTGAGAGGAGATGGTGCTGGTGAAGATGTTGATGAAGATAGCCCTCCTCGAAATGGGAGAGTAGGTGGCGATGACGGCGGTGGCGATTTCCCCCTCCCGGAGGCAAGTATCCCTGGCAGAACAGCTCTGCCGGAGCCCTAGATTGGTTTCCGCCTCGGTTGCGCCTCGAGACAGTGGCGTCTGGTCCTGAAAGCCTCCTTCTGATTTTTTCTAGGTCAAAACACCTCATATAGGAGAGGATGGCCATCGGTTGACCATTGGTGGGCCCACAATACAGGGGGCGAGCCCAGAGAGGGGGGGGGGGGGGGGGGGGGGGCGCCCCCCACCCTCGTGGACAGACGGTGGCCCCCCTCGTGAACTTCTTTCGGCAGATATTTTTTATATTTTCTGAAACAGAGTTCTGTGGAGTTTCGGGGCTTTTGGAGTTGTGCAGAATAGGTTTCCAGAGTTTGCTCCTTTTCCATCCTAGTATTCTAGCTGCCGGCATTCTCCCTCTGCATGTAAACCTTGTAAAATAAGAGAGAAAAGGCATAAGTATTGTGACATAACGCCTAATAACAACACATAATGCAATAAATATCAACATATAAGCATGATGCAAAATGGACGTATCAGCGTCTTCGGCCCGCGCAGGACGAAAAGCCCATTTTCTGTCATGATTTTTTTTCATAGAAGTAGGACCCCACCACATATATGATGATACCGTGTTTTGTCACAATTATTGTCATAGAAGTGTCATAAGTATGACAGAATTTTTTTTCGTTCGACCCAAAATGTCACGAATGTGTCTTTTTTTTGTAGTGAATATAGCAGCGGAAACTAGAATATTTCATAGGAAGGTAAAAGAAAGGGTTTGGAGAGTGCAAATGCAATGGAGACAAGGTGATTTTTGGCGTGGTATTGATAGCTGGTTCTATTGTACATCCACGTTGATGGAGACTTCAACCCACAAATGGTAATGGCTGTGTGAGTCCACAGAGGGCTCCACCCATGGAGGGTCCACAAAGAAGCAACCTTTTCTATCCCACCATGGCTATCATCCACGAAGGACTTGCGCGCCTCACTCGTGTAGATCTTCACAAAGTAGGCAATCTCTTTGCCCTAACCAATCTAGGAGACACCACTCTCCAAAAGGTAAGAGATGGTGTGTTGAGGATGAACTCCTTGCTCTTGTGCTTCAAATGATAGTTTCCCCGACACTCAACTCTTTCTTACAGATTTGGATATGGTGGAAGAAGAATTGGAGTGTAAAGCAACTTGGGGAAGGCTAGAAATCAAGATTCTAGTGGTAGGATTGGAATTTCTTGATCTCAACACATGTGTAGATGGTTCTCTCTCAGAAAATGAATGGTGGAAGTGTAGGCACGTTCTGATGGCTCTCTTACAAATGAAGAGGGGGTGGAGGGGTATATATAGCCTCCATACAAAAATCGAAATGGTACACACGTTTGACCCAACTCGGTGAGAGCGAATAGATCAACTCGGTGGCACCGACTAGTTCAAATAGGTGAACGTTAGGAATATCGGTGGGACCGATTGGAATGACTTGGGAAAACTTCATCTCGGTGGGACCAATTGAGTCAACTCAGGGAGACCTAAGTGAAAAATGGGTACGCAGAGAGTCTGTCAAGACAACTCGATGGGACCGATTGCATGACCTCTATGAGACCGAAATAAATGAAAATGATCACAGAGCGCTGGCAATGCCATCTCTGTGAGACCGAGATCCGTACTGATCAGACAAAACTGTTAGGGTTTCTGGAAACGGCTATGTCAAATGAACTCGGTGGGTCCGAGCTGGAAATATCAGTGTGTCCAAGTTGGAGTTTAGGGTTTTGACACATTTGGACGGAGAAAGTGGCTGAGGGTTTTGGAGCAATATCACTAAGCACTTTGAGTAACCAGATCATTAAGCAACACCTCATCTCCTTTTAATAGTATTGCCTTTCCTATGGACTCAATGTGATCTTGGATCACTAAAATAAAGATGAAGAGTCTTGGGCTTTTGCCAATATTTGTCCTTAGCATTTTGAGGGGTCCACATGTCTAATCCATGCCATGCCATTCATTGAACGTCCTGAAATATATATCTTGAATGGATATTAGAGGTGGTGTGGACCGTTACAGTGCACTGGCCTCGAGTGGACCCCACCCCCACCTCTCTGTCGTCAGCTAGCAGACAGCAAAGAACTGGCTGATGAAAACAGTATCTTTGCCATCAACCATTTCTTTGTCATCTATTTTTTGAAAGCAGACGACAAAGAACTGGCAGACGGCAGATTCCCTGATTCCAGTAGTGCAGCTATATATTGTTATTAATTACCAAAACCACCCGGGGATTAGTGGAACTTTCAATCTCCCCCTTTTTGGTAATTGATGACAACATATAGATCAAAGCTTCGACAAATGATTAAATGAATGAATTTTCATCGTCACTTTGAGAAGTATGTGATAAGCAAGAGCTCCCCCTAAATTTGTGCATTATTAAAGATTTGCGTTTGAATGCAAATGCACAATCGATTAGGATCGCAGGTCACGCTTTCATGTCACATACATCTTAGTGGAGCGCACAAAATAACAAGGGTGGAATAACATGCACGCATCACAAAAACAGAAATGAATGATCAAACAAAAACAAGCATAGAGATTAGCAAGACACTACTGGAATCAGGAACTTTGCCGTCAGCCAGTTCTTTGCCATCAGCTAGCTGATGGCAAAGAGAGTATTTGCCATCATCATGAAGAAAACTGATGGCAAAGAAGGAGCTAACAACAAAGAAAATGTTTGCCGTCAGCATCGTCTTTTCCATCAGCTAGCTGACGGCATAGAACCTTTGTCGTCCTCTAGCTGACGGCGAAGAGGCAGGGTGGGACCCTAGCGTGGGGCTGCTAACGACCACTTTCTTTGCCGTCAGCTAGGTGATGGCAAAGAGTTGTGCCCTATATGTAATAAACCTCACTCGCGCCCTGCCCGTCTCTCCCACTCTTCATCCCAACCCCGGGCCGCCGCCCCGCCCCGGCCGCCACCCATCGCCACGCAGCCCCGGGCCACGTCGCCGCCCCGCCCCGCCACGCCGGGCCACTCCGCCCCATTGCGCCGCTCTGCCCACCCCCCCCATCCCGTCCGTGCCGCCTCGCCACCCTGGCCGCGCCATCCCGTATGCACCGACCCGGGCCTCCTCGCTGCCCCGGCCGCCTCGACAGGTCACGCTGGCCCCGCCCCTCCGCCCAGCCCCGCCTTGCCGCCCCGCCCGCTCCGCCCCGCCTCGCCGCCCCGGCTGCTCCAAGGTGAGACATTTTTCTCTTCTGTTTTTTAGAATTAGTTTAATTAGGTTTAGTATAATTTAGTTTAGGTTTTGTTTAGTTTAGTTAGATTACTTTAGGTTTAGTTTAGTTTAGTTAGTTTAGTTTAGGTTTAGTTTCGTTCGTTAGTTTAGTTAGTTACCCGGGGACAAGCGGGTGGGGTTCCTTGGTGTCTCGATGGTACCTTAAATAGCAAGTATCGTCAGTGCGAGATACATGTGGCTATCGGTGTCGAATACTACATCCACATCCCACAAGTGACACAGGGGTCCTGCGTCCCGCAACAACAATTCTCGGCGTCGATGGCGGTCGAACACCATCGTGAATTTGTCTAGAAGCCTCTAAGAGGACGATTGACAGCTAAGTGTTGAAAGTTGAAACACCCAAACTGACTCAAGTCGGTTTGGTTGTTTGAAATTTCAAATTTTGGCTTTAATTCTCATCGTAGAGGCTGCCAGACAAATTTGCCAAGGTGTTCGACCGTCAGCGGCCACCAGAACTATGGTTGTGGGATGTCGGGTGCCGACGTCACTTGTGGGACGTGGATCTAGTGTTCAACGCCGAGCGCCTCATGTATCTTGCATCAATGATACTTGCTATTTAGGGTTCTATCCACTCGTCCTGTTGTAAATATTTAGTTCGGTTTACGAAATATTTAGGGTGCTATTTAGGGTTCTATCCACTCGTCCTGTTGTAAATATTGCTATGATACTCATCTTTCGATTTAAATGTGCAGTTTATTCGTCGCTGCCAGGGTCTAGTGTTCGACAAGCTCCGCCCCTGCGTTCGTGGGTTAGCACAAATGACATTTCCTCCCCCCCCCTTGATTTGCTCTGTTCCGGTCTTCATGCCGATGAAACTTGCTAGCTATAGGTGTCTTCAATCATCAGTATGCGTGACCACTATGCGTCTCCCATTCGAAAGGGTTACATCTATAAATATGCATCCATTTGCATATTTATAACCGTGATTCTTTCAAACTGTCCAACGTTATCCATGGACAGCTCGACTATGTGTAGATTGGGTTCGTTTTTCCATATGCTCTGCTCCGGATCCGATGCAGAATTTCGTCAGTGCCTCCCTGTTGTTCTTCGGGTACACATACTCTTTGCTTATTGCAGAGACGTGTATCAGGAGAACAGCGGGGATGTGCTGCCTATATTTTACGTCAGATCCGGAGCAGAGCATGGGAAAACTAACCCAATCTACACATACTCGGGCGGGATTAGGACCTATCTTTACATATTAGCGTCTAGGTTGCATGGACATAATAAAAGTGACAAAATCCAATAACTGATGAATATATACATGCTGATTTATATATAAATTTCTTATGTGTCCAGTAGCTAGGCAAGATGACTGATCATGCATGGATGTACATTGGTCACACTAGTCAGAAACACATGACCACTGAATGGCTCACAAAAACCAAGGGGTTTCTGAGAGACACATTTGCAAATGGCCAGAGGACAACCTGGTGCCCCTGTGCCGGGTGCAACAATGGGCACAAGAGTACGAAGGATGAAATGGGAAAACACCTGCAAAAGAGGGCTTTTACGCCAGATTATACGGTGTGGACATTTGATGGTGAGTCTGCCCAACGTGCCAGAGCTGAGGTGCTCCGTCGTCACACCGACGAGCATGGTACAGGGATCCAAGACATGGTGAAAGAATTTGATGATGCTCGGGACTCGGACGATGAGATGGAGGAATTTGCAAAGCCTTCAATGAAATGTTGGAGTCCTCAAAACGTCCTCTCCACAAGCACACTGAGCTTTGTCAGCCGGATGCCATCTCACAAATAATTGCTCTGAAGGCTCAATTCAACTTGGTCACAGAATGCTACGACGCAATGATGACAGTATTTCGAGGTTTTCTACCCAAAGGCTATGTACTACCTGCAAACCTATACCAATCAGAAAAAATCCTCCATGCTCTTAAGATGCCCTATGAGAAGATACATGCATGTGAGAAAGGATGTGCCTTATTTAGGCTTCAGTATGCGGACTTGAGCTATTGTCCCATTCACAACTCATCCAGGTATGTTTTGGTAGACAACAGTATGGACGAGAAGACGCAGACCAAAATCCCCTTTAATGTTCTTCGATATATGCCAATCATACCAAGACTTCAACGTCATTTCATGGCCGAAGAGACAGCAAGACAGATGACATGGCAAAAAACGGGCAAAAGAACCCAACTAGATGCAGATGGGAAGCTGATGATGGTGCACACATCGGACGGTGAGGCATGGAAGAGCTTCGATGCATTACCTGATGACAAAGCGGCAGATCTGAGGCATCCTCAAGTCGGCATCAGCACGGATGGGTTCAGTGTGTTTGGTCTGACGGCAACCCAATACAGTTGTTGGCCCGTATTTGTCTTTCCACTCAATCTCCCACACGGACAGATTATACAAAGAAAGAACATTTTCCTGAGGTTGATAATTCCAGGGCCCAACTATTTGAGGGAGAATATAAATGTGTACATGCAGCCGCTAAAGGATGAATTACAAGAAGCCTGGGATAATGGGTTGAAGACATATGACGCCTTTAGCAAGCGGAACTTCATAATGCGTGTCTGGTACATGTTCCCGACGCATGACTTGCCGGTGTATGCCCTATTCGTTGGCTGGTGTGTGCATGGAAGGTTCCTATGCCCCACATGCAAGGGAGATCTTGAGTTTCATTGGCTTCAGGCCGGTCGCAAGTTTTCTTGCTTCGACATGCATAGACACTTCTTGGATCCTCGCCGTAAGTTCAGGAAAGACAAGAAGAACTTCATTAGAGGTAGAGTTTTCAAAAACTCTACACCACCTACGTTGATAGGCCAAGAGACACTAGATCAGTTAAATGCTATCGAGCCAGATACAGATCGTCCAGGGTATTTCAAGGGGTATCATTGGAAACACGCCTGGACTCACAAGACATGCTTGTGGGATCTGCCTTACTTAAAAGACCTCCTTTGCCCACACAACATCAACATGATGCATACTGAGGAGAATATCGCTGACGCTCTTTTTGGTACATTGTTCGGCATAGATGGGAAGTCAAAGGATAATACTAAGGCTAGAGTCGATCTGGAGGCGCTATGTGATCCGCCGTTACAAAACATGAAAGAACCGAAAGGAATTTAGAACTGGATGAAGCCAAAGACCACTAGTGCAGAACCAGGCAATAGCACCGGTTCGTAAGGCCCTTTAGTGCCGGTTCCATAACCGACACTAAAGTGTGGTCACTAAAGCCCCCCCCCTTTAGTACCGGTTCAGCATGAACCGGTGCTAAAGGGCAACCACGTGGCACGAGCCACCTCTAGGGGCCGTGATCCCTTTAGTACCGGTAGTTCAAGGTTTGGGGGGTTTTTGGTTTTATGATTTCTTTTTCATTTAATTTTGTGTTTTCCATTTAATTCTTTTTCGTTTGCTGGTATTTTGCGATACTACACATTGTACACGTTATGCATATATATATATATATATATATATATATATATATATATATATATATATATATATATATATATATAGAATTACCACTGTTTAATCATCATAGTCATTACCGCTATGTAATTACCACCAAAACTAGCTTAAAGAAAAATCATTCACTTGTACCAGAAGCAAGGATATCATCGAGTTCAACATGGTCATGATATTACAAGCGTTCATAACACCACAAAAGCAAATCATCCTTTGAGATTAAGTTCAGGACGAAGAACACGGACATGAGAGGACAAGTACTAAGAGCATGAACTAGCTAAATCACTCCTGCTACTCTCTCTCGGGTAAAATAGCATAGAACATGTATAGCTCTCCTGATTCATCATACTGGAGCATGCAGATGAACCTGTCTCCTAATCGTGGGCTGCGCTTCTCCTTGCTGCCCCCTAGTACTTCTCTGGGATCGTTAACAATTTTGCTCCAATCTTTTCCTATTAAGCATTCATCGCTTTTAGAAATCCAGAATGCACTCATGTGCAATGTAGGATATCTTGGCCGTAAGCTAACCATTGACATGTGACCTTTAGTCTCGATCCACTGAGGCACAACTGTCATTGGGAGTGCCTGTTGAAGAACATCGTATAGTAATTAATATACTTAGCAATGAAATTTAAGAAAAAAATAATGTATGCAAAAGATGCACTGAGGACAAATAGTAAAAATCTTACCATCACTCGTAAATAGATGTGACCATAGTTCAATACGATCACTATTGGTCGCACGTTTTGAGTACTAACATTTCTAAGTGCAAGAAGATAATTTGTCTTGACAGTATGAAGATCCTCAAGCCATGAAACATAATGACTTATCTCCTTGCAGTTTAGTTCAGCTCCGGGACAGAAGTAGGTTCTGTCTACCAAGCGCCGGACATGTTTTTTGCTTGAATGGAAATAAGCTGTCAATAGAAATTAGTTGTCAACTATTTTTGAATAAACAATATCAAAGACATAAATATGGTTGAGAAACTCACATAATGGTAGAACTAGAGGCGTCTGCACATCGACCCAGATGTCTGTATTACCTTCAATATCATCTTCCAGACGAATATCAAAGGTGATAACCATATCAGGCTCAAATGCATACGCCTTGCATAGTGCTTGCCAAGTTTTGCATTCAAAATAGGTGTACGCAAGGTTGTCAGAATCGCGATTCTATTGTATGATTCTACGACTTTACGATCCAAACTAACCCCAATGATTCTACGACTTTAGTTCATAGAATCTACGTTTCTACGATCCTCGTAGTGAAGATTGCATGATTTGCGATCCTACCATCAGGGCTCCGATCCGATTGAAAATAGTGATTCTGACAACCTTGGGTGTACGTGTTTGCATTGTATAATTTAACGTTGAAAGTATAACCATGCTCGGTCTTCAGGTAAACTCTCTTTACCTCCATAGTTTCCATAGAACTAAAACCTATCTTATCCAAGACAAAAATTCTTGCATGGCAGGGGATGCGCTAGTAGAATAGTGAAAATTTAAAATTATAAGTTGAAGCAAATGAAGCATATATAAGTCATGCTTAATTACGAAAAAAGACGTGTCGTTGTGACTTACTGTATCCACTTCAAAGGTCTCATCCAGCTTGATGCTGAAGCGTCTATCATCAACAAGGAAATTTATGTCGCACAGGCCGCGCTGGTCTTCACAGTATTCGCACGTAATGAAATCATTTTCGTCGTCAGACGACATTTCCTATTAATTAGATCATCGAATCTCAGATATCTAAATTTTCTTACTAAAAATAAACTAGTTCTATTAATTCAACTAATTCAACTAAGAATTTACTAAAAATAAACTAGTTCTATTAATTTTCTTACTAAAATATATAAAGTAGCTATATATAGTAATATTTTAATTAGATCAACAAATCTCATATACCTAAAAATAAACTAGTTGTACTAATTCAACTAGTTCAACTGTGCATTTACTAAAAATAAACTAGTTATATTAATTCAACTAGTTCAAATAATCTCATATAGCTAAATTAACATACTAAAAATAAACTTGTTCTATTAATTTTCATACAAAAAATAAACTAGTTATATTAATTCAACTAGTTCAAATCTCATATATATACCTAATTAATATCTAGCTAATTCATCTAAAAGAAAATTTTCTAACTTTTTTATAACTTTTTCTATAACTAAAAGACAGAAATTTTTCTAACAATTCTAACTTTTTTATAACTATTTCTATAACTAAAAAACAGAAAAATTTCTAACAATTCTAACATTTCTAACAATGCTATATAACTAACTATTTCTATAACTAAAAAATAAAAATTTCTAACATTTTTATAACTATTTCTATAACTAAAAAATAAAAAAATGTATGTGTGTGTGTGTGTGCTCACCGGCGAGGCGAGAGGCAGAGGGGGGCGGCGACGGGGACGGCCACGGGTGCGGCGACGACGACGGGGATGGGGCGGCGACGACGGGGCGGCGACTGGGCGGCGACGACGGGGCGGTGACGGGGACGGGGTGGCAACGCGGACGGAGCGATGACGGGGCGGCAACGGGTGCAGAGGAGAAGAAGTAGATGAGAAACTGAAATTTTTGAAGTGTTTTCTTATATAGGATGGAGCTTTAGTACCGGTTGGAGCCACCAACCGGTACTAAAGGCCTGTTTTGGCCAGACCAAGCGGCAGGAAGCGCACCCCCTTTAGTACTGGTTGGTGGCTCCAACCGGTACTAAAGACACCCCTTTAGTACTGGTTGGAGCCATCAATCGATAGTAAAGGGGGTGCGTTGGCAGGAGAGGGGCGCATATGTTTAGTCCCACCTTGCTAGTCGAAGAGCGCCAGGACCAGTTTATAAGCCCCGGCGCGGGCACTGCATTGAGCTCCTCTCAAATGCAGGCCTTCTGGGCCTACCTGTGCTACCATGCCATGTGGGGCCTATTGGGCTTGCGGGCCTGCATCTTGGCCCAACAACAGGTTGGGTTTCTAGTCGTATGCAGGCCGTTGTGGCCCAGTAGGCGGTCTTTTTTTCTTTTTTTTCTGTCGGAACCCCGATCCTAAGTCACACTGATCTAGCTGTAACACGTCACATCACTTTGCGGCCTCACGCACGGTATCCCCACGGGTGCCACCTTACCTGGCCCGGGACCGTTTGCGCATTTTGACACACGTATATGACAGTGTCGCTAGCATCCATATGACAGAGAACCCAGGCCGACATGGCTAGTTATAAACCAAAAGTGGCACTAAATTACAGAGACAGGCATCCATCATCCAGCAACGAAAGTGTCGGTCATCAACGTATGAACCCAAGTCGTAGCAAGCTACATGGACTTAAAGGAACAACGCGTGACATTTCCCCTAAGGGACATACACAGGAACGAAGAAGGACACATGCCGACCAGCCTACGTGTTCCGAGCAGTAGCAAGCTACCAAGGCTCATTGGAAGCACTAGGAGGCATTTCCCTGTAAGATAGGCTACCAAAGGAAAACAACTAGGTGTCGTATCCCACACATACCAAGCATTTCAATCATACACACAATATGCTCAATATGTGCAAATACAACATTGCATCACAACAGAACTCTATGACTCAAAGTACTTTATTTAAAAGGCTCCAAAGAGCCATACATAACATGTTCATACAGGTAGGGGTCACATGACCCAACACTCAAGTCATACAGTCATACAAGCACAAGCGGAAGCTACATGTCTGAGTACAGACAACTTAGAAAATAAAACAGGCTTGGTGTAGCCTGACTATCTACAAGGCCCTTCACAAGCTCCAGATCTCCGTCTGGGTAGCAAGCTACTCGTCGACGTCAACGTCCATGTAGAACCCATTAGACGGGGCAGGGTTCTCCTCTACAACAGTTACTAAGCAAACATGAGTACAAAGGTACTCAGCAAGTCTTACAACAGAACCCATCATACATGCAACATTATCAACAGGGGGTAGTGGAGTTCATAGCAGAAAGCCAGCTTTGACTCTTGGCTAACCTATACTACAACTCTCAACAGATTGCAAGATATTACTACGTAGACGAGTCCTCTACTCACCACAACAATACACCACCGAGGATCCTCTTCCGTCATCCCACGGAAGGGCCATCCACGGCACTCACACTTGTCTTGAGGCTTTTAGTAGTATCCATCAACTTGTCTATGAACTGTAAGAGTAACCAAGTAGTCCGTACTGCGAACAACGGCTATTCGAATAGATTGATAACCCTGCAGGGGTGTACTTCTTCACACACGCTTCCACCACTTAGCACCGTTTACTCGACATGTACTCGGCAACCTTCAAGCGGAAGCCCAGCGAGGGTGTCGGCCACGACCTGACTAACTACGCAAGTCTCTCGTCCATGTTTATCGCCTATTTGGGTTTCATCCGTGGGGAGATCCGGCCGGGGTGTCGCTCATGGCCACAAACGATGTGTACAGGGTTCCCGAGTCACCAAACGGGCAACCGGTACACCGTGCCATGTACCTGTCGCTTCACAGCCCACCCCGAGGGTCAGCGCTGTGCACGACCACCAGTAAACTACAAACACCAGAAACTAGTTGCAACTCCTGGACAGAGATCAAGGGTAATTAATAAGTCGAGAGGGTCCATTGGTTTCAGGCCCAATGCATGGTAGTAGCTGGAACTTGAACCACACATACAGATCTCGGGTCCTATGGATGGTTCCAATGAAACAACCCACCATGTACTCCTACATGGACTTTCATCGATACCTTTACCAAACATGTTTCACACTCTTCCCTCTCTTTACCGAGTATGATCATTTCACTCTGATCCATCACCCAGATGAACCAGACCTGACACAACTCTAAGCATAGCAGGCAACATTAACAAATAGCATGGTGGATCACACATCACATCGCTCAATCAACTCCTACACATGCTAGTGGGTTTCAACTATTTACTGTGGCAATGACAGGTCATGCAAGGGAATAGGGTTCAACTACCGCAGCAAGTAGCAGTTCACACGTTGTTGCCTTAATGCAATAAAAGAGAGCAGGAGCGAGAAGATGGGTTTGTATCGGAATGATCAATGATTGCTTGCCTGATAGAGTGGTTGTCGGGTACTGCTCTTCTACTGGATACGCAGGAGTATCCTCGGGAGAAGGACCTAACACGGAGAATATCGGCGATACAATCAATAAGCAAACAAATGCAACAATATGATGCATGCTCATGATATGGCAAGATGCGTGTGTTTTGGGCTAATGAAACTATAACCAGAAGGGTTTGAGCCCATTTGAATCAAAGATTCAAATTGAAACTCAAACTATTAATCATTTAAGTGCATTATCATGTTTTAGAGTATACAGCAAGGTTAACTTGCTCAAACATGCATGAAACCAGTGCCATTGGAAAGATTGGATTTTTCTGATCAATTTTCATATATAAATCTTTTCCATCTGAGCTACTGTTCAATTTATATGATTTTTTTGAAGTTTAAAGCATTTTTTGGAATTTCCTGAATTGTTTTTAAATCAAATAATCCCAAAAAATCATTTACTACGTCAGCATGAAATCATGCTGACGTCAGCCAGTCAACAGGGCGGCCCAGGTCAAACCTGACCAGTGGGACCCACTGGTCAGTGTCACAGTTAGTTAACTGACTAATTAAAACTAGATTAGACACTAACCTAGGTTTGACTAATAGGCAGGGCCCACATGTCAGTGACCCAAGGGGGTCAAACCCTTGGTCAACCGGGGCTAACTCGCCGGCGTTTAGCCACTGGTGAGGCCAAACGCGGCGGTGAGGTGCGGGATTTGTGCTCCGGCTGCCAAAACGATGGCGGAGCACGCCTACGGGTAGCTAGGAGTGAGCCGCGTCGAGTGGTGGTGGTGGCTAGCCTCGGAGTCGCCGGAAACGACGCCGACGATGAGTCCAGCGGCTGCTGGAGTTCGGGCGAGGTCGAACTCGTCGGTGCTGTGCTCGTGAGGTGCGTGGAGTGATCCTACAGCATCTACACGGGACGGTTAAGCTGGTGGGCACGATGGCCGGGCCGCTAGATGGCCGGAGCCTCGTCGGCGACGAGCTCCGCGGCGGCGCGTGCAGGTGAGCCTCGTGCGGTGCATATGGTGCAGGAGAGAACTAACAGAGAGGGGGAGGATGGAGCTGAGCTCACGGCGGTTGCAGTAAACGTCGAGGCGGGCTCGTGGACAGTCGGAGCCGAGCAGGGCGGCGATGGGGATCTCTGCGGCCGGAGTTGGGGAAGACGGGGTCGGGGGCGACTCCAGAGTGGGCGAGCGCTCGGGGCTCAGCCTGCTCGACGTAGTCGATGACGACGGAGCGGACGGACACGGTGACGGAGCTCAGGGACGGCGGTGGACACGGCTATCACGACGGCGTGAGCACGGCGGCGTCGGCCATGGTGCGGGGAAGGCGAGGGAGAGGAGCTGGGGAGGGTTGAGCGTGTCTGCGACTTGGGGGGGGGAGTTGGTGATCGATCCTGTCCACCAGAACGGCGAGGGGAGGAAGCAGGGCGACGGGGAGCTGCGTGGCGCTCGCTGCGGCCGCCGTCGAGCACCTGCCTGCCTGCCTGGCCGAGCCAAGCAGCTCGCTGGAGCGGTAGCTGGGCTGGGCCCGCAGGTGGGCCTGTTAGGCGCCAGGTAAGTTTGTTCCTTCCTATTTTTTTTCTATTTCTTTCTGTTTCATTTCTTTTGCAACTTTGTTGAATTAATAAAAATGCCTGAACATTTTTATAGCTCATAAAACTAGTCATGCCCACTGTATATAATATGAACAGTTGGAACATTTTAGTTTATGAATATTTGGGCACATAAAATATTTTATAGCATTTAATTGCCCAAATGCAAATACCATAGCAATTAATCCAGAGACCTTGGATGTCCTAGAAAATTGTGCACCATTTTTGGCAGAGGTTTAAGACCAAGGCAGAAATGATGAACATTTTGAAGGGCATTTTGGGTACATTGGAAAAGATTTTATTAAACCCTAGTTGTTAGAAGAGGGGTGATGGGGTTTCTGTCATTCCTATTTCAGGTTTCTTTGGAAAGTGAACATGATGCACACTCTATCTAGTCCTAATGCAAGCACTGACTAGGGATGTGACAACTCACCCCCACTCAAAAGAATCGCGTCCCCAGATTCGGGTTCCTCCGGAAAGAGGGTGGGGTACTCAAGTCGAAGACGATCCTCCCGTTCACAGGTAGCTTCACTCTCGGAATGATGTGACTATTGAACCTTGAGAAACTTGATATTGTGACGTCGAGTGGTACGCTCGGTTTGATCAAGAATACGAACGGGGTATTCTCAATATGTGAGATTGTCCTGGAGATCAATCGTTTCGTGGTCCACTCCACGGATAGGATCCGAGAAGCAACGCCTGAGTTGAGATACGTGGAAGACATCATGAAATCTGGAAAGGTGCGGAGGTAGTTCCAATTGGTAGGCAACTTCTCCTCGTTTGGCAAGAATGCGAAAAGGACCGATGTAACGAGGGGCCAATTTTCCTTTGATACCGAAGCGATGGGTTCCCTTAAGAGGAGTAACCCGAAGGTAAGCCTTATCGTCGACTTCAAAAGTCACAGCCTTATCATGACTATCATATTGGCTCTTCTGGCGAGACTGGGCTGTTTTCAATTTCTCACGAACGATGCAAACTTGCTCTTCTGCTTCCTGGATCATATCTGGACCAAAGAATTGTCTTTCCCCGGTTTCTGACCAGTTAAGACGTGTTCGACACCTTCGTCCATATAGAACTTCGAAGGGAGCCTTGCCCAAGCTGGCTTGATAACTGTTGTTATAAGCGAATTCGGCAAATGGAAGACACTTCTCCGAGTCCATACCGAAAGAGATGACAGAGGCTCGAAGCATGTCTTCCAGAATTTGATTGACTCGTTCCACTTGACCACTTGACTGAGGATGAAAGGCGGTGCTAAAAGAGAGATGAGTCCCCATAGCATTCTGGAAAGTTTCCCAAAATCGTGAAGTGAAAAGACTTCCTCGGTCGGAGTTGATCTCCAACGGCACACCATGAAGTGATTCTATCCGAGAGATATACAAGTCTGCTAGCTGGCTAGTGGTTATACTCTCTTGAACAGGTAGGAAGTGGGCTACTTTGGAGAGGCGGTCGATAACAACGAAGATAGCATTATTCCCTTTCCTGGTCCTGGGAAACCCGGTAATGAAGTCCATACCGATCTTGTCCCATTTCCATTCAGGAATAGCTAAAGGCTGAAGGGTGCCAGCAGGCCGTTGATGCTCTGCTTTGACTCGACGACAAACGTCGCAGTTAACAATGAATCGAGCAATTTCTCCCTTCATCCTAGTCCACCAGAACCTCTGACGTAGGTCCTGATACATTTTGGTACTACCGGGATGAATCGTGAGAGGAGATTCATGAGCCTCCTTAAGGATCAACCGTCTCAGGTTTCGTACCTTAGGAACCACTAAGTGGTTGCTAAAGAGCACGACTCCTTGATCATCAATTGAGAAACATCCCGCGACTCCTTTCTTGATGTTCCTCTTAATACGGGAAATTCCCGGATCAACCTTCTGTGCTTTGATGACCTGATCCGTAAGGGTAGGTTGCGCCACCAAGGTGGAAAGGAATCCTCGAGGAACAATGTGAAGGTTAAGCTTACAAAATTCCTCGTGAAGAAGTGGTTGCCCTTGTTGTAACATCAGGTTGTTACAATAAGACTTACGACTTAGTGCGTCGGCCATGACATTGGCCTTCCTAGGGGTGTAAGTGATTCCTAAGTCGTAATATGTGAGCAACTCAACCCAATTTCTTTGCCTGAGATTTAGATCCGGTTGGGTGAAGATGTATTTCAGACTTTGGAGATCAGTGAAGATTTCACAGCGATTACCAAGAAGATAATGTCGCCATGTTTTGAGTGCGTGGACTACGGCTGCAAGCTCTAGATCATGTGTAGGATAGTTATCCTCATGTGGACGCAACTGCCGGGATGCGTATGTGATCACTTGACAATCTTGCATGAGTATGCAACCTAGTCCTTGTCGCGAGGCGTCGCAGTAGATAATAAAGTCCTTGGAAAAGTCTGGTGGTACCAGTACGGGTGCAGATGCCAGGCGTCTTTTCAGTTCCTGAAAGCTGGAATCGCATTGTGGGGTCCATTCGAACTTTTTATCTTTCTTGAGGAGTTCAGTTAGAGGTTTAGCAACCTTGGAGAAATTCTCGATGAAGCGTCGGCAGTAACTCGCTAAGCCAAGGAAACTCCTAACTTGCTTGACCGATTCAAGGGGAGTCCAATCAAGGACGGCTTGAACTCGCTCGGGATTGACAGCAATACCCTTGCCAGAGATCACATGACCTAGATAGGTCACTTCCGGCAACCAGAATTCACATTTAGAGAATTTGGCACAAAGGCGGTGCTCTCGAAGTTTCTTCAATACCAGCCTTAGATGCTCGGCATGATCTTCCTTGTTCTTGGAATAAATGAGTATATCATCGAGGTATACCACGACGAATTTATCCAAGTACTCCATGAATATAGAATTCATTAGCCGGGAGAAAGTGGCTGGGGCATTGGTTAATCCGAAGGACATGACGGTGTACTCGTATTGGCCATAACGAGTAACAAAATCCGTTTTAGGAATGTCCCCGTTCTTGATTTTTATTTGATGGTAGCCCAACCTCAAATCCATTTTGGAAAAGACTGAGGATCCAGCGAGCTGATCATACTGGTCGTTGATCCTGGGGAGCGGATACTTGTTCTTTATGGTGACCAGATTGGCGGGTCGGTAATCTACAACCATCTGTTCCGTTCCATCCTTCTTCTTGACGAAGAGGACGGGACAAGCCCAAGGGGAAGAACTAGGACGGATGAAACCCTTTTTCAGGGACTCATTGAGTTGTTTCTTAAGCTCAGCTAATTCTAGGGGTGCCATCTTATAAGGTCTCCTAGAGATTGGAACAGTTCCTGGAATAAGATCTATCACGAACTCGACATCTCTGTCAGGTGGAACACCTGGCGGTTCTTCTGGGAAAACATCCGGAAAGTCACGGACTACCGGAATATCTTCGAGTTCTGGTAGAGAGCTGGCATTAAGAGAGTAGAGCTGACGCTCAGCCATTCGAGTCAAGACATTGACTGTCTTGCCGGATGGGTGTGTAAGTTGAACGGTTCTAGTGTAGCAATCAATCTTGGCGTAATGAGTTTTCATCGAATCCATACCCAATATGATGTTTATGTCCGAGGACTTGAGAGAGATTAGTGATGCAAGGAAAACAAGTCTATCGACAAGGATTTCATTTCCATGGCTTACCCTAGAGGTTTGCAACTTTGAACCAGGAGTTTGAATAACCATGGAAGTAGGCATGTCACAAAAAGTCATGTTGTGCATTCGAGCATAGCTCTCAGATATGAACGAATGGGATGCTCCAGTATCGAAAAGAACAGATGCCGGATGGGAGTTAACGAGAAGCGTACCAAGGACGACGCTAGGATCCTCATAAGCTTCCTCAGCAGAGACATAGTTGACATGACCACATGCAGTGGGGATTGGCTTGACATAATTCACCTTGCCGGTTGGCTTACCATGACCAACGGGTTTCCCTGGTTGGTTCTGGGGACACTCACACATGTAGTGCCTCGGTTCTCCACACTTGAAGCATGTCACAGTGCCAGTGCGTGGAGCAAAGTTGGTAGGTGGTCCTCCATAAGTCTTGGCAGGTGCATACTGTTGAGTTTGGCAAGGCGCCTCATAGGATGGCCTCGGTGTGTACTTGGGTGGCAGAGCAGTGTTAGGAACCCACACACGGCGCTTGTGAGAGCCAGAGCCGGATGAGGAACCAAAATCACGAGGATGTTTGCGTGTGGCTTCGAAATCAGTCTGGCCTGTCTCAGCACTGATATCTTTGTTCACCAACTTCTGGAAGGAAGTGCACTCGTGCAGTCGTAGATCTCAGCGGAGTTCGGGGCTGAGTCCCTTTCGTAACCTCGCCTGCTTCTTGGCATCGGTGGATACTTCCTCAGGTGCATAGCGTGCCAAGTTGCCAAACTCGTGACTATAGGCATCCACAGTTAACCGGCCCTGGGTGAAATTGCAGAATTCCTCCCTCTTGCGATCCATGAGACCTTCCGGAATGTGATGTTCACGGAATGCCTCACTGAACTCAACCCAAGTAGTGATTTGGCCAGCAGGACGCATAGCCTCAAAGTTCTCCCACCAGAGACTGGCAGGGCCCTCAAGATGGTAGGAGCCGTAGGTAACCTTGTCAGCTTCGACCACATGGGCAGAGTGTAGCTTGTGGGTGATACTACGTAGCCAGTCATCCAGAGGTTCGGTGGAATGATGGAACTTAGGTGGGCACATCTTGATAAAGTCATTGATTGACACCACGTAATTCCTCTGACGGAACCCAGTGTTCTCCTCTATGCGTTCCAGCAGACGGTTGGTCTCTCTCTTGTTCCGTTCTGCCTCGAGCATAACTTCAGCGAAGGAGGGTGGCTGGGGCAGATTCTCATCTCTAGCCCCACTAGCCTCACCCTGCTCCTAAGCAACAGGAGTGCTGCGAGTGTTGACCATCCTAGGAAAACAAAACAACGGTTTAGACAAGGATGGCAAAAACTTGACATAGGAGTGCAGAATGTAATGGATGACACGGAATGCAGAGATGTTCATCCGTACGACATGGTAATATAGAAACTGCCATATATACACCAATGGTCATACACACCATACATAGTTTAGTACAAGACAAGGCTAAAGTACAACTGCGGTGAAAGACGATACATCTCGTCAGAGGCATTCCAAGCTCCTATACATTATTTAACTACACCTCCGGAACTTAGTACTAGCTAAGTCATATTCCACAAGACGCGCAGGACTGTGGAAATACAACAACTATGATACTACTACTGTCACGATCTAGCTCAGACATTCCCGTAGTAATCTTCGTAAAGATTACCATCATAGCCTGGGAGTGGAACAGATGGATCTTGAAACTCTCGAGCACTCGAAGGCTGTGGACCATAGGGACATGGATGTGGCCTCGGGCCTGATGCTGGTGGTAACCGACGCCCACGTGGAGGTGTAATACCCCCAACGTCACGCCAATCCATACGATCCGCACGGGGTACTAATCCCGCATATCCAGACATCCGACGTGCATAGCAGGTGCAAGCCGTGTCAAAGTAGTCCAGTGGGCGGCTCGAGTGTTATACAACTCCATTCGGAGGGCACGGACCTCACGGTCCCTATCCTCCAGCATCTGAACAGTAGTCTGAAGCAGTGGCTCCTCATGAGCAGCATCAGTATACAAACCAGTATAGTAGCCTTCCTCTCCGGGAAGTGAGACTGGCATGTAACAGAACTCAGTATTCAGCAACAGGGCATGCCTAGCTCAGAGGATGGTCATCATCGAATAAGCGGCATCCTGTACTGCCATCTCGATAGTAACCCCGAGTCCATAAGACCAATGGATGGGGTCGTTAGCTCTAGGATATGAGGGGTATATCCGGACTGTGCAGAAATACTGACTCTGATTGAAGTCCCGGTACTGTTCCTCCACGGTGTACTCAGGATACCAGCGGTAACCGGTCTCAGTCAACACACGGACTAGCATGGCCGTGTGACCGGGCACATTAATGCACCGAGTCAAACGAACCACTTGGTGAGGTGTGCGGCCAGACATCTGAAACAAGAAGTAATGCAAAGGCATTAGTATTTCTGGAAGAAATCGGGCAGCATAACAACTGTAAATGCTACAAAAAAAATTTGAGACATCATACAAATGATAGCATAGCCACTCAACAATATCATATCAAGTTTTCGGGTCCAACAAATCATCATACTAAAAGGGTAGAAACTGAACTGAGGCTTGAAACCAACAATCCTAGGAGTCTACGGATTAGTAACACGTGAACCTAGTAAGGATAAGAGGCCTAGTCCTAAATCCCCATGGAAAGAATAGACTGACTCAGATCAGAAGGGCATAAGGTAAAGGAGTAAAAAGAGCCTTACGTTCCCTTCCACAATCAATTCCTCTACATATAACTAAGATTTTTTCTAGACTCAACATCGACCAGTTTGGCTTGAGAAACCTACAGGCAGTCCGGCTCTGATGCCAACGCTGTCAGGACCCCGATCCTAAGTCACACCGATCTAGCTGTAACACGTCATATCACTTTGCGGCCTCACGCACGGTATCCCCACGGGTGCCACCTTACCTGGCCCGGGACCGTTTGCGCATTTTGGCACACGTATATGACAGTGTCGCTAGCATACATATGACAGAGAACCCGGGCCGACATGGCTAGTTATAAACCAAAAGTGGCACTAAATTACAGAGACATGCATCCATGACCCAACAACGAATGTGTCGGTCATCAACGTATGAACCCAAGTCGTAGCAAGCTACATGGACTTAAAGGAACAATGCGTGACATTTCCCCTAAGGGACAGACACAGGAACGAAGAAGGACACATGCCGGCCAGCCTACGTGTTCCGAGCAGTAGCAAGCTACCAAGGCTCAATGGAAGCACTAGGAGGCATTTCCCTGTAAGATAGGCTACCAAAGGAAAACAACTAGGTGTCGGATCCCACACATACCAAGCATTTCAATCATACACACAATATGCTAAATATGTGCAAATACAACATTGCATCACAACAGAACTCTATGACTCAAAGTACTTTATTTAAAAGGCTCCAAAGAGCCATACATAACATGTTCATACAGGTAGGGGTCACATGACCCAACACTCAAGTCATACAGTTATACAAGCACAAGCGGAAGCTACATGTCTGAGTACAGACAACTTAGAAAATAAAACAGGCTTGGTGTAGCCTGACTATCTACAAGGCCCTTCACAAGCTCCAGATCTCTGTCTGGGTAGCAAGCTACTCGTCGACGTCAACATATATGTAGAACCCATCAGAAGGGGCAGGGTTCTCCTCTGCAACAGTTATTAAGCAAACATGAGTACAAAGGTACTCATCAAGTGTTACAACAGAACCTATCATACATGCAACATTATCAACAGGGGGTAGTGGAGTTCATAGCAGAAAGCCAGCTTTGACTCTTGGCTAACCTATACTACAACTCTCAACAGATTGCAAGATATTACTACGTAAACGAGTCCTCTACTCACCACAACAATACACCACCGAGGATCCTCTTCCGTCATCCCACGGAAGGGCCATCCATGGCACTCACACTTGTCTTGAGGCTTTTAGTAGTATCCATCAACTTGTCTATGAACTGTAAGAGTAACCAAGTAGTCCGTACCGCAAACGACCGCTATTCGAATAGATTGATAACCCTGCAGGGGTGTACTTCTTCACACACGCTTCCACCACTTATCGCCGTTTACTTGACATGTACTCGGCAACCTTCAAGCGGAAGCCCAGCGAGGGTGTCGGCCACGACCTGACTAACTACGCAAGTCTCTCGTCCAGGTTTATCGCCTATTTGGGTTCCATCCGTGGGGAGATCCGGCCGGGGTGTCGCTCACGGCCCCAAACGATGTGTACAGGGTTCCCGAGTCACCAAACGGGCAACTGGTTCACCGTTCCACGTACCTGTCTCATCACAGCCCACCTCGAGGGTCAGCGCCGTGCACGACCACCAGTAAACTACAAACACTAGAAACTAGTTGCAACTCCTACATGGCACAATGCATGGTAGTAGCTGGAACTTGAACCAGACATACAGATCTCGGGTCCTATGGATGGTTCCAATGAAACAACCCACCATGTACTCCTACATGGCCTTTCATCGATACCTTTACTAAACATGTTTCACACTTCCCTCTCTTTACCGAGTATGATCATTTCACTCTGATCCATCACCCAGATGAACCAGACCTGACACAACTCTAAGCATAGCAGGCAACATAAACAAATAGCATGGTGGATCACACATCACATGGCTCAATCAACTCCTACACATGCTAGTGGGTTTCAACTATTTACTGTGGCAATGACAGGTCATGCAAGGGAATAGGGTTCAACTACCGCAGGAAGTAGCAGTTCACACGCTGTTACCTTAATGCAATAAAAGAGAGCAGGAGCAAGAAGATGGGTTTGTATCAGAATGATCAATGATTGCTTGCCTGACAGAGTGGTTGTCGGGTACTGCTCTTCAGCTGGATACGCAGGAGTATCCTCGGGAGCAGGACCTAACACGGAGAATATCGGCGATACAATCAATAAGCAAACAAATGCAACAATATGATGCATGCTCATGATATGGCAAGATGCATGTGTTTTGGGCTAATGAAACTATAACCAGAAGGGTTTGAGCCCATTTGAATCAAAGATTCAAATTGAAACTCAAACTATTAATCATTTAAGTGCATTATCATGTTTTAGAGTATACAGCAAGGTTAACTTGCTCAAACATGCATGAAACCAGTGCCATTGGAAAGATTGGATTTTTCTGATCAATTTTCATATATAAATCTTTTCCATCTGAGCTACTGTTGAATTTATATGATTTTTTGAAGTTTAAAGCATTTTCTGGAATTTCCTGAATTGTTTTTAAATCAAATAATCCCAGAAAATATTTTACTGCGTCAGCATGACATCATGCTGACGTCAGCCAGTCAACAGGGCGGCCCAGGTCAAACCTGACCAGTGGGACCCACTGGTCAGTGTCATAGTTAGTTAACTGACTAATTAAAACTAGATTAGACACTAACCTAGGTTTGACTAATAGGCAGGGCCCTCATGTCAGTGACCCAAGGGGGTCAAACCATTGGTCAACCGGTGCTAACTCGCCGGCGTTTAGCCGCCGGCGAGGCCAAACGCGGCGGTGAGGTGCGGGATTTGTGCTCCGACTGCCAAAACGACGGCGGAGCACGCCTACGGGCAGCTGGGAGTGAGCCGCATCGAGAGGTGGTGGTGGCTGGCCTCGGGGTCGCCGGAAACGACGCCGGCGACGTGTCCAGCGGCTGCGGGAGTTCGGGCGAGGTCGAACTCGTCGGTGCGGTGCTCGTAGAGGTGCGTGGAGTGATCCTACAGCGTCTACACGAGACGGTGAAGCTGGTGGGCACGATGGCCGGGCCGTTAGATGGCCGGAGCCTCGTCGGCGACGAGCTCCGCGGCAGCGCGTGCAGGTGAGCCTCGTGCGGTGCGTATGGTGCAGGAGAGAACTAACGGAGAATGGAGGACGCAGCTGAGCTCACGGCGGTTGCAGTAAACGTCGAGGCGGGCTCGGGGACAGTCGGAGCTGAGAAAGGCGGCGATGGGGATCTCTGCGGCCGGAGTTGGGGAAGACGGGGTCGGGGGCAACTCCAGAGCGGGCGAGCGCTCGGGGCTCAGCCTGCTCAACGTAGTCGATGACGATGGAGCGGACGGACACGGTGATGGAGCTCAGGGACGGCGGTGGACACTGCTATCACGACGGCGGGAGCACGGCGGCGTCGGCCATGGTGCGGGGAAGGCGAGGGAGAGGAGCTGGGGAGGGTTGAGCGTGTCTGCGAGCTTGGGGGGGAAGTGGGTGGTCGATCCCGTCCACATGACAAAAGCTTAATGAGACAATGAATCTGTAGTAATTAAGTTGCCTCATGAGAAAATCACAAAGAACTGAAAGTCTTACAATGATATGTAATGAGCATGGTGTGCAAATATGATAAAGTGATATCTCGCTTGCCCCCTTTAGTGAAGCAAAACATAAATGCAGGGGCACCTCCAAGGTTTAAGTGATGACTAGATACAATGATTTCAGAATAAACGATATCATAATCATGCAAAAGACAATGCTACTTTGGGACAATGCACATTACACTCAGAATGGCAATCATGCTCTCAGTAGTTGGTGCTTTAAAAGAAGGTGGAGACTCTCGAACCGTGGCTTTTGTTGGCAAGGTTGAAAACCCGTGGTCGGAAACAAAGACAAAACATGTACCAGAGCTCTTGGTTTTAAAAACAGAGGTAATAATATATTTTTTAGATTATGCATGTTCTGTCAACGAATGCTAGCACATAACTCAATTACTTCTTGAGATGGACAAGTTTCGAGGAACGGCTCCCGAATGAGGACGATCACATCCTCTTAATCTCCTTTGTTTATCACTACCAAAGTTTTCTGATTTCTCATGAACAAAGCATTAAGGAGGGTTTGTTTGTTATATTAATTTTGAGCCGGGCGCACTCTTTGCCAGTTCCTTCTCGTATTATGGGTTTGCACATTAGACATGCAATCCCGGGGTGAAGCTTGTCCAACTTAAAAAGATCATGAATTAACTACTACTTCCTCATGAACTAAAACAGAGGCACAAAAGAGAAATGCTTTTTTTTAATAATTTCGAGATGGTACATGAAAGTCTTCGTTAGGAATGGCAGGTAAATACCATGTATAGGAAGGTATGGTGGACTCATATGGCATAACTGGTTTAAAAGATTTTGGATGCACAAGCAGTCAGTCCGCTTAGTACAGGTGGAGGTTAGCAAAAGACTGGGAGCGACCAACTAAGAGAGCAATGACGGTCATAATCATGCAGAGCGACAAAGCAACATTGAATCAGGCATGGAAGTTATATCGCTACTCAGAAATAAAAGATCATCAAGGCTTGACAGACTTTCTTTACAGTCTTAAATATGCGTGAGCATACGCCAAGTCAATCAAAATAAATTCTTGAAGGAAGATATTACTAAACCATACCACATCATAGGCAAACAAATAATGTTGGTACTCCAATAACACATTGGGAACCCCCCAGCTATTTGAGACTAACCATAAGAAAACATGAACTACTAAGCGCCATTATGCACGTAGCATTTTTATCATAGACATATCAACCAATGCAACAGAAGCAAACTCTCTTAATAAGATAAGCATGATAACTAAAGAGAGTTCAAGCAACCAACTAAACAAAAGCTATTTAAAAAGATAAGCATGAAAACTAAGAGCTAAGCATGATAGTAGCTATTGAAAGACAAAGAACACACACAGCAAAGATAGACATGCAAATTCTATGTTATGTTCTAGGTAGAAGTGGAGCGTGTTTCTCTCCCACACAAAGAAAGCTGAGTTCCGACTCGTTATGAAGAGCTAAAGAAAACTTAAAAAGGAAACTAAAAGCAAGATGCTCCAAGCATAGCACATAACACATTAAGTGATAAAAATATAGTGGAACGAAAGACGAACTGATAATGTTGATGGAGAAGGGGATGCACGGGGGCATCCCCAAGCTTAGACGCTTGAGTCTCCTTGAATATTTCTTGGGGGTGCATGGGGGCATCCCCAAGCTTGAGCGTTTGACACTACTGAATCTTTTTATCATCTTCCCTCGCACACTTGAAAACTCCCTTCATACATAACTCATCATAAACTGATTAGCGAGGTTAGTACCGATAATAAAATAATTGTTCCTTGCTGGAAATAAGGATATTCTTGAAGGTCTACTGTTTCTCAAGATTGCCAAAAGGTTTTTGCAAAGAAAAAGCAAGCTCAAGGTTTGCAAAATGAAGGAAAGGCAAAACAGGACAGAATCTGTGAAAAACAGAACAGCAGGTAGTAAATGATTTTTTCGGGGCACTTCTGCAACTCTAATCAAAAAACTCAGAACAGACGCTCGAAAGACAATTGTATAGAGCACGCTGTCGGAAAAATTCAGACCAAAAAGATGATCTGGTGATTTTATACGAATTTTTCTATCCAAGGACAGAATCTGTTTCCTGGACAGCACGTCACAACTTTTGAACTTTCTTGCAATCAGAGGCTACACTTGGCACAAAACTGAAAAGTAAAGATACAATGATGATGCTACTGTAGTAACAACATCAAGACACAACAAAAGCAAAATAAAATTTTATTCATGTGGGCTGCCTCCCAAAAGCACTTTCTTTTATGCCTTTAAGCTAGGCATGAGACTTTAATGATGCTACCGTAGGAATAAGAGTTGAAGAACAAAAGAGAGCATCAAGAAGCAAATACCAAACACATTTAAGCCTAACATGCTTCCTATGCATAGGAATATTGCAATAGAATAATTCATTGAAGCACAAAGCAATAAGCATAGGAAGGCAAAACAAGTGTAGCTTCAAAACCTTCAACATAAAGAGAGGGAACTTGATATCATTGAAATACCTATAAGCATATGTTCCCTTCTCATAATAATTTTAAGTGGGATCACGAATAAACTCAAAAATATAAGCATCACATAAAGCATTGTTACCATGATCCACATGCAAAAAGGTATCATTACTCTTCATATAAGCAAAAAATTTCTTAGTAGGGACAGTGAGAGTAAAGCAATCATAACCATCATGGTAATCATTGTATTTAGGAGTCATATCATAATCATAATAAATTTTATCCTCAATAGTAGGTGGACTGAAAACATCATATTCATCATTTTAATCATCATGTAAAGGAAGCAAACTATCATCAAGGTAAATTTTCTCTTCAAAAGTTGGGGGACTAAAAATATCATGTTCATCAAACGTGTCATCCCCAAGCTTAGAGCTTTCCATGTCATTAGCAATATTGATATTCAAAGAAAGCATACTAATAACATCACCACCATCATGATTGTTATGCAAACAATAAAGTTCCATAGGTTTTTTAATTTTCTCTTCAAACACATCATGTCCCAAAGCAAGGTACAGCTTATAAAGCTCTCTCATATTTTTGTTGTTTTCCATTAAGCAAAACTAGTGAAAAGACATAAAGAAAACTGAAAGGTAAACTAACAAGACTAAAAAGCAAAGGTAAAAGATAGCGTGCAACTCCCCTATCTTGAAGAGTGGAGTCCCCGGTGACGGCACCAGAAAACTTTGCTTGATGGCTTCTCGCCCCTCGTTGGTTACCCCAAGTGGAAGGTTTGAGATGCAGTGTAGCGGAAGTTTTCCCTTGGCAAAGATACCAAGAATCGATTTCCCCTGAGACTCCCAGTTTCAACAAGAAGGTGTCAACTGCTAACGGCGCCAGATATTAGCAATCAACGTGGACCTGCACACAGATACAAATAACTTTGCTCCCAACGAGTACAGAGAGGTTGTCAATCCCTCCGGCCTTGTCGTTTACAAAGGATCAAACGCAAGTGATAATAGTGATAGGTATTGCTGCAAATAGTAAGTAAAAGCAGAAAGTAAATAGCGGATGTGATCAGTGATGGTAATATGGACCAGGGTCCCATGATGATCACTAGTGATGTCTCTCTCCCAAGAGACGATAAAACAGCTATGTGAGGTAAACGAATTACAGCTGGGCAATTGACAGAATTATGTGCACAAACCAATGCTAACTATGTTGCGAGAAAGGTAGAGGTTCAAAGCATGGGCGGTACGCCAAGGCAAGTAGACCGAAATCCATCTGCATCTACTCCTAATCATCCACCTTGAGATATCTATCCAGAACATCTCGCTGGTATTAAGTTGCGAGTCCCACCCATAGTGTAAACACAAAGCAACAGACAACTGCATTAAAAGAAATTTGCGTAAAGTAAACAATCCTTGCACCCGCGGGCACAAGCACCGTTGTTTTCCCCCTTGTGGCAACAGCACATCCCCTAGACTCATGTTTCTGTCACTCAAGCTAGTCATCGAGGGGCATGAACCCACAATCAAGCATAACGTTCCCTCTTGGAGTCACTACCTACTACTTGGCCAAAGCAATAAATAGCAACGGAGAACATGCAAGAATTACTTACGAACATAAATATAAAAGAGGTAAATCAAATATATTACTCAAACACAATCTGAACATAATCTCACAATCCATCGGATCCCAGCAAACTCAACATAGCAACAGCATAAGGATTACATATGTGCCTCGATCATGTAGGGCAGCTCACGAGGTCTAATTAGTGAAGCACAAGAAGGGGAGGAGAACATCACATAGCTACTAGTCATGGACTCATGGTCCAAGGGAGACTACTCACAACTCATCCGGGAGGCGTCCATGGTGGTGGAGAGGCTCCCGGTGGTGATCCTCCCCTCCGGCAGGGTGCCGGGAAGAGTTCTCCTGGTGCTCCCGATCTTGGAAGCGCGGCGGCGGCGGAACAGAGATGAGATCGCGAAAAAGGGTTCCCGTCGCTAGGGTTTCGGGATGCGTGTTAAATATATGCCAAAGGGGGCATCAGCGGAGGCCTGGGGGGCCCAGGCGCCCCCCCGGCGCGGCCAGGAGGGGGGCCGCGCCACCAGGGCGCCTGGAGCCCTGGTGGCCCCCCTCCGGCCCTACTTTGGCTGCCGGGAAGCTTCTGGAACGCTGATTTTTTATATAATTTTTCCGGGATATTTCTGGCAGTTTTCGTAATGGGAAAACCTGAAATACAAAAACAGCAGAAAACAGAAACTGGCACTGGGGTGCACTGAGTTAATAGGTTAGTCCAAATATGATCAAAAGTGTAAGGAAGTGTATAAATATCATAGCAATATCACCCAACAGAGGCATGGAGCAAGCAGAAATTATAGATACGTTTTGGACGTATCATAGCGTAGCCAATTCTTGTGTTCATCCATATACGGAGCCACCAAGGCAGAATTCTGTAGAACTGTGTAGTGTGCTTCAGTGAGAGAATGTCCGTCGATACATATTATTTGTTCCCCTCCTAGCGTTCCTTTTCCATCCAGTCTGCCCTTATGCCGCGATTCAGGAACACCAATCAGCTTAAGGTCAGGAATAAAGTCAATACAAAACTCAATGACCTCCTCATTCTCATGGCCCTTGGAGGTGCTTCCTTCTTTCCTAGCACGGTTATGAAAATATTTCTTTAAGACTCCCATGAACTTCTCAAAGGGGAACATATTGTGTAGAAATACAGGACCCAAAACGTTAATCTCTTCGCATAGGTGAACTAGGACGTGCGTCATGATGTTGAAGAAGGATGGCGGGAACACCAACTCGAAACTGACAAGACATTGCACCAAATCATTTTCTAACCTTGGTATGATTTCTGGATTGATTACCTTCTGAGAGATTGCATTGAGAAATGCACATAGCTTCACAATGGCTAATCGAACGTTTTCCGATAGAAGCCCCCTCAATGCAACCGGAAGCAGTTGCGTCATAATCACGTGGCAGTCATGAGACTTTAGGTTCTAGAACTTTTTCTCTGCCATGTTTATTATTCCCTTTATATGCGACGAGAAGCCAAACAGTACCTTAGTACTGAGTAGGCATTCAAAGAAGATTTCCTTCTCTTCTTTGGTAAGAGCATAGCTTGCATGACCCTGGTGTACGCTATCTTTTCCGTGCGTACGTTGCTGGTCCTCCCGTGCCTCAGGTCTATCTTTTGTCTTCCCATACACGCCCAAGAAGCCAAGCAGGGTCACACAAAGATTCTTCGTCATGTGCATCATGTCGATTGCGGAGCGGAGCTCTAGGTCTTGCCAATAGGGCAGATCCCAAAATATAGATTTCTTCTTCCACATGGGTGCGCGTCCGTCAGCGTCATTCGGAACAGGTTGTCCACCAGGACCCTTTCCAAAGACCACCTTCAAATCCTTGACGATATCATGTACATCAGCACCAGTAGGGTGGCGAGGCTTCGTCCGGTGATCCGCCTCACCTTTGAAATGCTTGCCTTTCTTTCTTACGGGATGCCTGCTCGGAAGAAATCGACGATGTCCCAGTTACACATTCTTCTTACAATTAGCCAAATATATATACTGTCGGTATCGTCCAAACAGTGCGTGCATGCGCGGTATCCCTTTTTTGTCTGTCCTGAAAGGTTACTAAGAGCAGGCCAATCATTGATGGTCACGAACAGCAACGCCTTTAGGTCGAATTATTCCCCCATGTGCTCATCCCACGCACGTACACATGTTCCATTCCACAGTTGTAAGAGTTCTTCAACTAATGGCCTTAGATACACATAAATGTCGTTGCCGGGTTGCTTAGGGCCTTGGATGAGCACTGGCATCATAATGAACTTCCGCTTCATGCACAACCAAGGAGGAAGGTTATACAAACATAGAGTCACAGGCCAGGTGCTATGGTTGCTACTCTGCTCCCCAAAAGGATTAATGCCATCTGCGCTTAGACCAAACCATACGCTCCTTGCGTCATCTGCAAACTCCTTCCCGTACTTTCTTTAGAATTTTCTCCACTGCGACCCGTCAACGGGTACTCTCAACTTTCTGTCTTTCTTACGGTCTTCTCTGTGCCATCGCATCGCGTTGGCATGCTCTTTGTTTTGGAACAAACATTTCAACCGTGGTATTATAGGAGCATACCACAGCACCTTGGCAGGAATCTTCTTCCTGGGCGCTCGCCCTCGACATCACCAGGGTCATCGCGGCTGATCTTATAGCACAATGCACCACATACCGGGCAAGCGTTCAAATCGTCGTACTCACCGCGGTAGAGGATGCAATCATTAGGGCATGCATGTATCTTCTGCACCTCTAACCCTAGAGGGCAGACAACCTTCTTTGCTTCGTACGTACTCTCGAGCAATTCGTTATCCTTTGGAAGCATATCCTTTATCATTACTAGCAACTTTCCAAATCCCTTGTCAGATACACCATTCTCAGCCTTCCATTGCAGCAATTCCAGTGTGGTGCCCATCTTTTTCTTGTCACCTACGCAATTCGGGTACAACAATTTTTTGTGATCCTCTAACATGCGCTCCAACTTCTTCTTCTCCAAATCACTTGCGCAGTTTCTCTTTGCATCAGCAATGGACCGACCTAGATCATCAACAGGCTCATCTGATGCCTCTTCTTCAGCTTCTTCCCGTATTGGTGGCTCAGCTTCTTCCCGCATTACCGGCTCAGCTTCTTCCCCCATTGGGAACCCATGGCCAGGATAGCTGTCGTCGTCCTCTTCTTCTTCATTGTCTTCCATCATAACCCCTCTTTCTCCGTGCTTGGTCCAAACATTATAGTGGGGCACGAAACCGGACTTAAACAGGTGGACGTGAATGGTTCTTGACTTAGAGTAATTTTGACCATTCTTACAGACAGCACATGGACAAGGCATAAAATCATCCGCCCGCTTGTTTGCCTCAGCCGCAAGCAGAAAAGTTTGCACGCCATTAATGAACTCGGGAGAGCATCGATCATCGTACATCCATTGTCGGCTCATCTTCAATACACAGCACCAAAAGCACCAACTTAATACAAGTTCATACATAAAGTTGATACAACACTTAAATGCAACAAACAAATAACACTCTAGCTAAAGCATTTAAATGCAATAACAAATGCGATCAAGATCGCAACTAAGGTAAGAATTGATCCAACAGCATAATGATACCAAGCCACACTATCGATGGCATATTTTCTAATCTTTCTAATCTTCAAGCGCATTTTCTCCATCTTGATCTTGTGATCATCGACGACATTGGCAACATGCAACTCCAATTCCATCTTCTCGTCCTCAATTCTTTTCAATTTTTCTTTCAAGTACTCGTTTTCTCTTTCAACTATATTTAACCTCTCCTACATATGCAAACTAAGTGTTATTTTGGACCTCAAATTGCATATAAATCAAATACTAGCACATATATTTCCTCCCAAATTACTAAACTCACAAATTAATCACTATATAAAGCATTGCAAGAGCTAATCTAGCAATGAGAGATTAAAGGACAAAGTTGCTAACCTTTGTGATCATTTGAATGGATGGGGGCCTTCAAATCTTGACAAATTTTGGGCAAAATGTGTGATGAGCTCGAGCGGAAGAGGGGAAGAACAGAGAGGAGAGGGGAAAGGGGAAGAATAGAGCGAGCTCGGGTGGACGAAGGGTTTATATACGACAACCTTTAGCACCGGTTCGTGCCAAGAACCGGTACTAAAGGTGCTGGAGGGGCCCCAGACTGACAACATCCTGCCACCACTCTCATTAGTACCGGTTCGTGGCACGAACCGATGCTAATGGTTCGCCATGAACCGGTACTAATGAGAGTGGACCGGCTAGCCATTGGAACCGGCACTAATCTACACATTAGTGCTGACTCAAATTCAAACCGGCACTAATGTGCTTCACGTTGGACCCTTTTTCTACTAGTGGACATGGTTCAATCATGGAAGGCCAGCTATGAGGGAAATTATCTTGAGGGTACAACAATAGTTGATGTTCCCCGATGGGTATGCAACGAATCTAAAGAGGGGAGCGTGTCTTGATAAATTGAAGATATTTGGTCTCAAGAGTCATGGTTGGCACATATGGATTGAGCGGGTAATGCCGGTGATGTTGCGTGGCTTCATCCCTTAGGATGAATGGCTAGTATTGGCAGAGTTGAGCTATTTCTTCCGTGTTCTGTGTGCGAAAGAACTATCGCCTGGCCTGCTAGACAAAATGGAAGAGTTGGCGCCGGAGTTGGTCTGCAAGTTAGAGAAGATCTTTCCACCGGGTTTCTTTAATCCAATGTAGCACTTGATTTTACATCTCTTAACCGAGGCAAAATTGGGGGGGGGCATGCAAAATCGTTGGTGCTACGCCACTGAGAGGATGCAGAAGACGCTACGAGCAAAACCTAAAAATAAATGTAGAATTGAAGCATCAATTGCTGAGGCCTTCACTACTAAGGAGGCGGAAAACTTCGTGACGGCACACTACGAAGCCAAAAATTGTCATTTGCATAATCCGAAGCCTCGATACAATGCTGATGAACCTAAAAAGGGTGGATCCAACCTCAGCCTATTCAAAGGGGGTCTTGCACCAGCCGGTGCTTCTAATTCCTTAACATTGGATTTCGAAGAATGTCAGATCTTTTCGTTGTATATCTTCACCAACCTAAAAGAAGTGCGGCCGTACATCAAGTAAGTTCTCAGTACATTGTTTTGCAACTTCTAATTCCTTTGAACTGCTCTTATTCCCAGATAAATTTGATAAAGTTGATACGTCGCCATATTCTCATATGGAGCGGTGATCCAAAAGGATTCCGTAGAAGAGTATGAGCTTCTGGCAAAGGATGGACGCGGCTAACCCGTTTCATCTCTTGTTTTGAACAAACGGTAATTTCCATTAGACAATTTCATTTCTTCGTCTAATTTATGGATAATACAAAAATCCCTTTCGTATTAAACTTGTAGGCTAATTTAGAGCTTATGGATGTTGACTTGATACAAGTCGCTAATGGTTTTGACTATAAGCTCCATTCATTTGAAAAATACGACATCAACGGGTATCGCTTTCGTACCTATGGCAAAGAGCTATCTATGGCCGACCAAAAATCTACAAATTTTTGTTTCTCTGCTATCGGCGAAGGAGATACCGAGTATTATGGAAGAGTTGAAGCAATTTATGAACTTCAATTCAATGGTGCAAACCCACCAAACGTCGTAGTCTTCAAATGTTATTGGTTTCAGCCGAAGGAGACAAGAAGGGCGGTTTGCCGTCTGCTAGCTGACAGCAAAGACCTTTGCCGTCCGCAAGGCATGCCTTTGCCGTCCTCTATGATTGACGGAAAAGATCCTGATTCCTGTAGTGATAATCATACATTAAGCATAGTATGATCATCCACACAACCAATTGAAGTATCTCACGAGCATAAATGGGCAATTAGCACAAAACAAACAAAATGGAAACCAACAAAGTAGCAAGGCAATAAATATCAAAGAGCAAACAACTCTCTCTCTCTCTCTCTCTCTCAGAGCCTATGATCTTTACATTTTCTCCCCCTTTGGCAACAAGTTACCAAAAAGCTTGAAAACATATAACACTGTACGGGTCTCTAGGCACAATCGTCCAGAGCTCCCGAAGGGGTCTTCTATCTTGTAGCTCCAGTGTGTGTAGATGGCGTTGAGAGAACAACATCTGCAAATGCTTCGGAAGATATTTGCTGAACTGGTGGATTTGATACTAGAGGGGGCACATGGGCAGTTGTATCAGGTGCAGAGTGAGTGGTCCTCTAATCTACAATTGGCACTGCTGAAGATCCTTTTGCTCTCAATGGTAGGTCAGTCCTCTCCACTGTCCAAACATGCTTCTTCTATATCATCCTTCAGCTTGTCAACTGTAGCTTGAATATCTGTGACATTCACATCAAGATCATGCATCTTTGTTTCAACAATCCTTTCTAGGCTCTCCTGGTTCTTGGTTAGGATGGCGAGACTTTGCTCAATCCTCGGGGTTGCTTCGAGCAGATATTTCTTTTGATCATCTCATGACTTAATGTTAGTTGTTGGGGCATTTGATGCAGTGGCTCTCTTTGCGGACTTTGTTGCTGCTGCTTGAGCCTTCTCATGGGCCTCAACAAATGTAGCGTATGAAGGGTCCATCACCACTACATTATCTTCAAACTCAGGCTGAAGATGAAGGTGCTCACGGTCTAGCCGATATGTACCTATTCAAATCTTGGGGTTGATCAACATCTGAATATGTGGTGCATATCCACATGACCTCTTCTGGTCTGTAACAGTCATCTTGATTGTTTCAACTATCAAGGTCGTCACTATGAATTTCTAGGGAACATCAAACAAATGCAACAAGTTGATGGAATGGCCACGTATCATCCTATGATCTCTAGACTTAGGCAATAAGGTATGCCTTGGTACGGTGTTTGTGGTTGCCAATCCAGCAAGCAGATGATAGATGGAGCCAAGTTTGTGTGTTTCCAAATCTTTGGCAGGGATATCCTTGTACATATTTCCCATAGTGTTGTGATCATCCCTATGCTTGGCATAGACATCTATTTGATCTTTTGTTTCCTTAGGTGCATTTATATGAGCAGCCCACCTGAGGGATAGATGATTAATACTTGGAACCTTCTGACATCCATAAAATTCTACCATCTGGATAAAAGTGTGCAGTGGAGTAGAATTGCATTATCAACTCATCATTCCATTTGGTAAGCTTTTGTCCGACAAAAGCCACAACTGCAGGATGCTGCTACCACAACACTACGATCAGAGAGCCTTCGACAAAACTGTGTGCGATGTAATAATCGCAAATGGTGCTCTAAAAACAGGTCAAAAAGGTGCAAAACATTTGCGCTGACAGATGCATCAAACATGATTCAGATTTTAGTTGCGTGTGCAATGCAGGGCATACGGTTCAGTTCAATTAACTGTTTTTGATGAGGAGGAACAAAAGAAACAGTCAGCCAGATGAAGGTGTGTGCGATATACAACATACGGTTCACTCGGATGAACTATTTGTGATTTGGCAACACACAAGAAACAGTCAGCCAGATCAAGGTGTGTGCGTTATACAACATGCGATTCAATTGGATGAACTGTTTGTGTTGAGACAAGATGTGGGTGATACGTGCTACTTCTCGAGCTTGCGTTGTATTCCCTCGAAGTGGGAAGGGAGATGCAGCATAGTAGCATAAGTATTTCCCTCAGTTTTTGAGAACCAAGGTATAAATCCAGTAGGAGACGACGCGCGAGTCCCTCGCACCTGCACAAACAAATAAGAACTTCGCAGCCAACGCGATAAGGGGTTGTCAATCCCTTTACGGTCACTTAAGAAAGTGAGATCTGATAGAGATGATAGTTTATATTTTTGGTATTTTTGGTTTATAAGAACAACAAATAAAAGCAATAAAAGTAAAGTAGATGTAGATTGATATGTTGAGAATAGACCCGGGGGCCATAGTGTTCTCTAGTGGCTTCTCTCATGATAGCGATATTCTACGGCAGGTAAACAAATTACTGTCGAGCAATTGATAGAAAAGCAAATAATTATGAGACTATCTAGGCATGATTATTGTATATAGGCATCACGTCCGAGACAAGTAGACCGACTCCTGCCTGCATCTACTACTATTACTCCACACATCGACCGCTATCCAGCATGCATCTAGTGTATTGAGTTCATAGAACAGAGTAACGCCTTAAGCAAGATGACATGATGTAGAGGGATAAACTGAAGCAATATGATATAAAACCGATCTTTTTATCCTCGATGGCAACAATACAATACGTGCCTTGCTGCCCCTACTTTCACTGGGAAAGGACACCGCAAAATTGAACCCAAAGCCAAGCACTTCTCCCATTGCAAGAACTATAGTTCTAGAAGGCCAAACCAAACCAATAATTCGAAGAGACTTGCAAGGATATTATGAGCACACATAAAAAGTTCAGAGAAGAACCAAATATATTTCATAGATAATCGTGATCATAAACTCACAATTCATCGTATCTCGACAAACACGCCGCAAAAAGAGATTACATCAAATAGATCTCCTCGAAGACCGAGAAGAACTTTGTATTGAGAACCAGAGAGAGAGAAGAAGGCATCTTGATACTAGCTATGGACATGAAGGTCTGTGGTAAACTACTCACAACTCATGGTGAGGGCGATGATGATGATGATGAACTCCGTGATGAATCCCCCTCCGGTGGAGCTCCGGAACAGGCTCCAAGATGGGATCTCACGGGAACAGAAGGTACGGCGGTGGAATTAGAGTTTTCTCTCTGTTGTCGAAGGTTTCGGGGTACGTAGACTTATATAGGAGGAAGGAGGACACCGGAGGGGTGCTCGGGGGCTCCACGAGGCGGTGGGCGCGCCCCCCACCCTCATGGGCCACCACTTGATCCCCTGACGTGGTTCTCAAGTCCCTCGTGCGTGATTTTCTCCAAAAATATCTCTCGCAAAGGTTTCATTCCGTTTGGACTCCGTTTGATATTCTTTTTCTACAAAACCCTTAAACAGGCAAAAAACAGCAGTCTGGACTGGGCCTTTGGGTTAGTAGGTTAGTCCCAAAAATGATATAAAAGTGTACGATAAAGCCCAATAAACATCCAATACTTCATTAATAATAGCATGGAACAATAAAAAATTATATATATGTTGGAGACGTATCAAGCATCGCAAAGCTTAATTCCTGCTCGTCCTCGAGTAGGTAAATGATAAAGAAAGAATTTTCTATGTGGAATGCTAACCAATATAGTTTTCAATGTAATTCTCTTAATTGTGGCATGAATATTCAGATCTGAAAGATTCAAGATAAAAGTCTATATTGACATAAGAAACAATAATACTTCAAGAATAATAACAAAGCAATCATATCTTCTCAAAATACTACGGCTAAAGAAACTTATCCCTACAAAATCATATCGTCTGGCTATGCTCCCTCTTCATCACACGAAATATTCATATCATGCACAACCCCGATTTCAGCCAAGCACTTGTTTTCATACTCTATCTTTTCAAACCTTTCAACTTTCACGCAATACATGAGCGTGAGCCATGGACATAGCACTATGGGTGGAATAGAGGTTGTTGTGGAGAAGACAAAAAGAGAGGAAGATAGTCTCACATCAACTAGGAGTATCAACGGGCTATGGAGATGCCCATCAATGGATATCAATGTGAGTGAGTAGGTATTGCCATGCAATGGATGCACTAGAGCTAAATATGAATGAAAGATCAACAAAAGAAAATAGTAGGTGTGCATCCAACTTGCTTGCTCACGAAGACCATGGTGCTACTTTGAAGCCAAGTTCTATAACGAAAATTCCCACTAGTATATGAAAATGACTAAACATGAGACTCTCTACAATGAAGAACATGGTGCTACTTTGAAGCACAAGTGTGGAAAAAAGATAGTAGCAATTGTCCCTTTTTCTTTTCTTTTCTTTTTCTTTTTTTGGGACTTTTTTTTTTCTTTGGCCTTTCTTTTTTTTCTTTTTTTTTGCGGAGGGGCTTTATAGATTTCGCCTTTCCTCCCATGGGACAATGCTCTAATAATGATGATCATCACACTTTCATTACAACTCGATACTATAACAACAAGGTATGACTCTATATGAATGCTTCCGGTGGTGTACCGGTATATGCAATGAAACAAGAGCGACATGTATCAAAATTATGCATGGTTGCCTTGCCACAAATACAATGTCAACTACATGATCATGCATGGAAATATGACAACATGATGCATGTCATATGAACGGAACAATGGAAAGTTGCATGGAAATATATCTCGGAATGGCTATGGAAATGCCATGATAGGTAGATATGGTGGCTGTTTTGAGGAACTATATGGTGGTTGTTTTGAGGAAGGATATATAGTGGGTTTATGGTACCGGCGAAAGTTGCGTGCTACAAGAGAGGCTAGCAATGGTGGAAGGGTGAGAGTGCGTATAATCCATGGACTCAACATTAGTCATAAGAACTCATATACTTATTGCAAAAATCTATGAGTCATCAAAACAAAGCAATCAACACATGCTCCTACGGGGGAGGTTGGTAGGAGTTAACCATCGCACGCCCCCGACCTCGACACAAACGTTGACACTCTACAAATACCTCATGCTCTAACTTCGTCACATAGCGGTTCACCATACGTGCATGCTACGGGAATCACTAACCTTAACACAAGTATTTCTCAATTTCATAATAACTCCACTAGCATGACTCTAATATCATTATCGTCAAATCTCAAAACAATTATCAAGCATCCAACATCTCATTCTATTCAATGCACTTGGAGTGATTTTTTTTACTACATTGACATTGGATGTCTATCATGTGAATTAGTTTCTTTAGCCTAAACACATTACCATGCTATTTTAATAGACTCTCAAAAGGATATTAGTGAAGCATTAGAGTTCAAGAATTTCCAGAAAATATTATCACCACCGTGCTCTAAAAGATATAAGTGAAGCACTAGAGCAAAAACTATTCAACTGAAAAGATATAAGTGAAGCACATAGAGTGTTCTAAAAATTTCTAGTCCATATTTAACTCTCCCAAATAGGTGTGTCCAGCAAGGATGATTATGACAAACAAAAAAGCAAAGACTCAAATTATACAAGACCCTCCAAGAAAAACACATATCATGTTGCGAATAAAAATATAGCTCCAAGTATAGTTACCGATGGATGAAGAAGAAAGAGGGGATGCCTTCCCGGGGCATCCCCAATCTTAGCAGGGCGCACCGCGGCAGAGCTGTGCACAAGACGAGCGTGATAACGGATGCGAGCAGAGTGCGCCGCGGTGCCTAACGGTGAGCACAACGCGCTGTAGCGCCTAACGGCGAGCAGAGTGCGCCGAGGGACGCGAGCAGAGGCCGACATAGTGATATGTGGAAAATAAGACAAACTGTGCGAGCGATGTCAGAGACATCAAGTGTGACAGTCTGGTTTTTGCCCTCCTCTCTTTGGCTAATTTTCAGTTGGTTTGATTTGAAATTTGGAGTTTTGAATATTTTCATGTGGTATTAAACACTTGGGTACCCCTTGACTTTCACCCAAGTGCCTCATTTCCCTCTGTCATCATCACTTCCTCTTCGGTTCACCCTAAAATAATATTTGGAATATTTTTCTTAAATGAAAAATATTCATTTCCCTCTCTTAAACCCTAGCTAGCCAATGTGCTCCAAAGGAACCCCAATTTTTCTTACCCACAAAAATCTGAGAAAATTCACAAATATTCTTTGAACACTAGGGCACCTTTGTGAGCAAAAAATACTTCATCACTTTTTGGAATATTTTTGCTACAGAAAATATTTTCTGTTCTGGACAGAAATGGTAGTTTCTACAGCAAGTACCATTTTACTTGCTCCATTGTGGCTGAATTTTCTTGTGCATCTTCACCGTAGTAGATGATTGCTAACCTCCAAAGCCGAGCTCCCAACTCCCAGTAGTTTGACCATAGTAAGCTCTCAAAGTTACTGTCTAGAAATTTACCAGGCAGTTGAAATCCATCTTATTGCGCCTGCGACCAAACCCAAGTGTGGTAAACACTAAAACTACCACAAACTACATGCCATACATGAAGTTTGTGCTTAGGTCGGCCTGAGGTTAGAGTTCACGTGGTGACCATGCGTGTACTCGATGCCCACCTGCTTGTCGCCGCGCTCTGAGTGCCGCCGATCACTCTGTTGCACGCGTGCTTGCTTCCCCGACTGCCGCAACTTGCCAAACCTCGCCACAGTCTTCGTCCTAGCTCTCTTAACTCACTCCTGGCACTCGCCGACGCTAAAGCTCGCCGTAACGAGCACGGGCACGGTCCCGCCAATGCAACAGTGCATTGCACACTGTGCTCGTCGCCACCCTCGCGTTCATGTGCTCGTCCCCGCTCGCCCACAGTCCCCGCGTGAGCTGCATCACCATCTCCCTCACCCACTGATGTCGTTCTTCACCGAGCGTCGTATCCAGTTGTCCACCGGCGGAGCCCGATCACCCCTCGACGCTCGGCTATAAATAGAGCCCTCCCCAGCCTCCTTGATCACCATCGTCTCCTCCCACACACTCCTCAATCACCAAGAAAGCCGTAGCCCAGCCGGGCAGGCCGCGGGCCGCCGTCGCCGAGCTCGAGCTCGCCGACGATGCCCTCGGGTAGTCTCCGCTGCTCCAGCCCCTCATAGGCTTGGGCCATCCTTCCAGGGCCTCCGCCGTGCCTCGGTGGTGATGGTCCACGCGGTTGGAGCCCTTGTTGTTCATTGATACCTCCCTAGGGAAGTGCATCTGGACCACGTACTTGAGGTGCTCTCCAGTGGGCGCGACCAGTAGTACGCCAGCCCCGGCGCCCTGTAAGGAGAAAGCCCCATCAAAGTACATGATCCAGTTGCAACTTGCCTCTTTGCCGGGGAGGGCAGTTTCCTGGACTTCTTCATCAGGCATTGCTGTCCATTTTGCGACGAACATAGGCATCACGTCCGAGACAAATAGACCAACTCCTGCCTGCATCTACTACTATTACCCCACACACCGACCGAAATGATTCTGCATCTAGAGTATTAAGTTCATAAGAACAGAGTAACGCCTTTAGCAAGATGACATGATGTGGTGGAATTAACTCATGCAATATGATGGAAACCCCATCTTTTTATCCTCGATGGCAACAATACAATACGTGTCACGTCCCCTACTATCACTGGGATTGAGCACCGCAAGATTGAACCAAACCAAAGCACTTCTCCCATTGCAAGAAATATCAATCTAGTTGGCCAAACAAAACCGATAGTTCGAAGAGAATTATTAAGATATTAGATCATGAATATAAGAATTCAGAAAAGACTCAAATAATATTCATAGAGAATCTGATCATAAAACCACAAATCATGGGATCTTGGCAAACACACCGCAAAAGAATATTACGTCAGATAGATCTCCAAGAACAACAATGAGAACATTGTATTGAGGATGCAAGGGAGAGACGAAGCCATCTAGCTACTAGCTATGGAACTGTAGGTCTGTGGTGAACTACGCACGCTTCATCGAAAGGGCAATAGGGTTGATGTAGATACCTTCCATGGTCGATTCCCCCTCAATCCTAGATGGCACTGGGCTCCAGATGGGATCTTGCGGGAATAGAAGGTTACAACATCGGAAAAGTGGTTTCGGTGGATGTTCTGATGTTTCTGGAATATACAAGAATATATAGGCTGAAGAAATAGGTCGGTGGACGCTCGAGGGGCCCACAAGGGTGGGGGCAGGCCCTACCCCTAAGGCGCGCCCTCCGCCCTTGTGGCTGCCTCGCAGCTCCCCTGACATGGACTCCAAGTCCATATGGCGTCTTCTGGTCCAAGAAAAATCTCCGTGAAGTTTCATTCCGTTTGGACTCCGTTTGATATTCCTTTTCTACGAAACTCAAAAACAAGGAAAAACAGAAACTGCACTGGGATCTAGGTTAATAGGTTAGTCCCAAAAATCATATAAAATAGCATATAAATCATCCAAGATAGGTAATATAATAGCATGGAACAATAAAAAGTTATAAATACGTTGGAGACATATCAAGCATCCCCAAGCTTAATTCCTGCTCATCCTCGAGTAGGTAAATGATAAAAACAGAATTTTTGATGTGGAATGCTACCCAACATATTTATTAATGCAATATTCTTTATTATGGCATGAATGTTTAGATCTGTAAGACTCAAAAATAAATGTTTATCAATATCAAAATAATTATACTTTAATCATACTAAAAGCAATCTTTAAAACTTCAAAAATAACATGGCTAAAGAACGTTATCCCTACAAATCATATAGTCCTTATGCTCCCTTTTCTTAACACAAAACACCCCTCATGCCTGTCCTGGAGTCAGTCGAGCAATTGGTTTCATACTCTACTTTTTCAAGCCTTTTTCAACTCTTCACGCAAAATATGAACGCGAGCCAAGGACATAGCACTATGGGTGGAATGGAGGTGGTAATAGACAAAAGGTTGGAGAAAGTGTCACATCAGCTAGGCAAATCAATGGACTATGGATATGTCCATCAATCTATATTAGTGTGAGTGAGTAGGGATTGCCATGTAATGGATGCACTGGAGATATAAGTGTATGAAAGCTCAAAAAGACAATTATTGGGTGTGCATCAACTTGCTTGCTCATGAAGACCTAGGGCATTTGAGGAAGCCCATTGTTGGAATATACAAGCCAAGTTCTATAATGAAAAAATCCCACTAGTGATACATGAAAGTGACAACATAGGAGACTCTCTATCATGAAGAACATGGTGCTACTTTGAAGCACAAGTGTGGAAGAAGATAGTAATATTGTCCATTCTCTCTTTGTCTCTCTTTTTCTGGTGGACTTCTTTGGCCTCTTTTGTTCATTTGGGCTTCATTGGCCTCTTTTATTTTTGATAACCTCATACGGGACAATGTTCTAATAATGATGATCATCACACGGGACAACTCGATATTACAACTCAATGCTTAGAACAAAGATATGACTCTATATGAATGCCTCTGGCGGTGTACCAGGATGTGAAATAACCAAGAGTGACATGTATGAAAAATATGAACGGCGGCTTTGCCACGAATACTATGTCAACTACATGATCATGCAAACAAATATGACAATGATGAAGCATGTCATAATAAATGGAACGTTGGAGTTACATGGCAATATATCTCGGAATGGCTAAAAAAATGCCATAATAGGTAGATATGGTGGTTGTTTTGAGGAAGGTATAAGGAGGGTTTATGCACCGGCGAAAATTTGCGTGGCACTAGAGTGTCTAGCAAGGTGGAAGGGTGAGAGTGCCTATAATCCATGGACTCACATTAGTTAGAAAGAACTCACATACTTATTGCGAAAAATCGACTTAGCCCTCAAACAAAACCACTACTACGCATGCCCCTAGGGGGAGGTTGGTAGGAGTTAACCATCGTGCGCCACCGACCTTCCCACAAAGAGGAAACAATCAAGATACAGTGCGTGCCAATTTGGTTACATAGGCCACACATGCATGCTTCGGGAATCACAAACCTTAACACAATTATTTCTGTAACTTCACAAACTCTCTAGTAGGACTCTAATATTACCATCTTAACATCTCAAAACATTTGCAAGGAGTCCAACTTCACATAATTTTTAATGCTCTATATATGAAAGTTTTTATTATATCTCCTTTGGATGTCTATCATGGTAGGACTAATTTCATAACCCAAGCAAATTACCATGATGTTCTTAAGAACTCTCAAAATAATATAAGTGAAGCAAGAGAGTTCAATAGTTCCTACAAAATATAACTACCACCATGCTCTAACAAGATATAAGTGAAGCACTAGAGCAAAATTGCCTAGCTCAAAAGATATGAGTGAAGCACATAGAGTATTCTAATAAATTACGATTGAAGCATGTCCCTCTCAAAAGGTGTGTAAATCAAGGATGATTGTGACAAACTGAAAAGAAAAGACTCATATCATACAAGACGCTCCTAGCAAAACACATATCTTGTGGTGAATAAAAATATAGCCTCAAGTAAAGTTATCGAAGGATGAAGACAGAAGAGAGGATGCCTTCCCGGGGCATCCCCAGGCTTAGGCTCATGTACGTCCTTGAATTTTACCTTGGGGTGCCTTGGGCATCCCCAAGCTTAGGCTTTTTCCACTCTTTATTCCATAGCCCATCAAATCCTTACCCAAAACATGAAAACTTCACAACACAAAACTCAACAGAAAATCTCGTGAACCCCATTAGTAAAACAAAGCAAATAACCACTCAAGGTACTGTTGTGATCTTATTTTAATTTTATATTGGTGTAATATCTACTGTATTCCAACTTCTCCGTGGTTCATACCCCCCGATACTAGTTATAGATGCATCAAAATAAGCAAACCACCCATAGAAAACAGAATTTGTCAAAAACAGAACAATCTGTAGCAATCTATAAACATCGCATACTTATGTAACTCTACAAATTCAGAAAAATTGGACGACATGTGTAATTTTTATATCAATTTTTTGTAAATATTTCAGAAGGTTTTGACGTTCTAGTCAATTATTGAATTTTCTGCACTGGGCGCAAAAATTTCTGTTTTTCAGCAGAATCAAATCAACGATCACCGTATGCCATCACAAAGGTCTTACTTGGCTCAAACACTAGTTAAAACTCGAAAACACAATTACTACAGAAGTAATAATGTGTAAAACTTTCAAAATAGAACCAAAAAGGAAAAAGCAAAAATACCCAACAAGCGCTATTATTTAACGCCCTTAGCTAGGCATAAAACATGAATAGATCTAAGTATTATCATGATAGTGATATGGCATATCACAAAAAATCATCTCATATTCCCTTCTTTCAGCAGCAAGTTTTCTCTGAGGCATAAAAATAATAATCAAAAGGTATAAACTATATAGGGTAAGAATCCCCAATATTGATCTCAGGAGGAATTGGTTCCTCCTTCGGCCCTTCGTATTGTATGACTAACTCGTCATTATAAGCCTTCTTTTGGTAAAAAGTCATGAGCTTATTTCCTAAAAAGAATCCCAACCCGTTGTTTTGTATAGCAAAATTATCATTAAGTTCGGAAATCCTATCAATTATAACTTCCGTGGGGACCCTCTTCCACAAATTTTCATATAAGCAACAGGATCAAGAGACTGCAAACGCATTATGTACTCTTGATTAAATATAATACTTTCTATGGGAGGACGGCCACCATCTACTTTATAATGTGTAAATTTTTTGCTAGCTTCTTTCATAATAAATCTGATCTCATGGGCTAGAAATATAGTAGCAGCGCTCTTGACAGAAGAATGTTTAATATCGGAAAATTCTAAAAAATCCGTTGGATGCATGGATTCATATGAATAAATTGCCTTTCAAGTTCAACTATAAGAAAAGAGGTAGCATCCGCGAGGCTATTGGTTCTATGAAGAAAAGATCCTCCTAAAGTAGGGAGTGATCCTGCACAAGTGAATTTTTTTTGAATAACCCCTTTTCCAATAATGTTGCCGCTACCTATGCGGAGTTTTTTCATATGTAAGATGGTAGGTTCTTTATGATTATCGACAAAATCATCAAGGTTTCCTCCATCATTACTATTATCTTCACCAACTAAAATTCCCTCAAATTCAGACATGGCAGAACGGAAAAAGGGCGAAGAAAAGGCAAATCTTTTCAAAAATCATTTTAGAAGTGGGGGAGAGGAAAACGAGAGGCGAATGGCAAATAATGTAAATGTGAGAGATGAGATTTTAATGATGGGTACTTGGTGGGTCTTGACTTGCCGTAGATCTCCCCGTCAACGGCGGTAGCAATCTTGCTTCCTCTCTACTTCCCGAGTTTGCATTGGTATTTCCCTCGAAGAGGAAAGGGAGATGCAGCAAAGTGAAGTAAGTATTTCTCTCAGTTTTGAGAACCAAGGTGTCAATCCAGTAGGAGATTACACACAAGTCTCGAAATAACTGCACAAACAATTAAAAAACTTGCACCCAATGCTATAAAGGGGTTGTCAATCCCTTCTAGGTTATTTGAAAAAGTGAGATTTGATAGAGATAGATGAACAAGTAAACTAAATATTTTTGGGTTTTTGGTTTTTAGATTATAGAGTAAAAGATTGCAAAATAGTAGATGTGAAACCTATAAGATGTAAAATAGACCCGGGTGCCATAAGTTTCGCTAGAGGCTTCCCTCATGATAGCAAATATTACGGTGGGTGAACAAATTACTACCAAGAAATTGATAGAAAAGAGAATAATTATGAAGACATCTAAGGCAATGATCATGAATATTGGCATCACGTCCGAGACAAGTAGACCGACTCCTACCTGCATCTACTACTGTTACTCCACACATCGACCGAAACGATTATGCATCTAGAGTATTAAGTTCATAAGAACATAGTAACGCCTTAAGCAAGATGACATGATGTAGAGGAATTAAATCATGCAATATGATGAAAACTCCATCTTTCTATCCTTGTTGGCAACAATACAATATGTGTCATGTCTCCTACTATGAGTGGGATTGAGCACGGCAAGATTGAACCCAAAGCAAAGCACTTCTCCCATTGCATGAAATATCAATCTAGTTGGCCAAACAAAATCGATTGTTCGAAGATAATTACTAATACATTTGATCATGCATATAAGAATTCAGAAAAGACTGAAGTAATATTCATAGATAATCTAATCATAAACCCACAATTCATCGGATCTTGGCAAACACACCACAAAAGAATATTACATCGGATAGATCTTCAAGAACAACGAGGAGGACATGGTATTGAGGTTCCAAGAGAGAGAAGAAGCCATCTAGCTACTAGCTATGGACCCATTGGTCTGTGGTGAACTACTCACGCTTCATCGAAAGGGCAATAAGGTTGATGTCGATGCCCTCCGTGGTCGATTCCCCCTATGACAGAATACCGGGAAAGGCCTCTAGATGGGATCTTGCGGGAATAGAAGGTTTCGGCGGCGGAAAAGTGATTTTGATGGATGTTCTAATGTTTCTGGAATATATGAGAATATATAGGCTGAGGAAATAGGTTTGGTGGACGCTCGAGGGGCCCAAAAGTGTGGGGGCGAGCCCTACCCACCAGGGTGCACCCTCCGTCCTTGTGGCTTCCTCGTAGCTCCCCTAACATGTACTCCAAGTCCATCTCGTGTCTTTTGGTCCAAGAAAAATCTCCGTGAAGTTTCGTTCCGTTTGGACTTCGTTTGATATTCCTTTTATGCGAAACTCAAAAACAAGGAAAAGGCAGAAACCAACACTAGGCTCTGAGTTAATAGGTTAGTCTCAAAAATCATATAAAATAGCATATAAATGCATATAAAACATCCAACATAGATAATATAATAGCATGGAACAATCAAAAATTATAGATACGTTGGAGACGTATCAATCGCCACCCGAAGGAGGGAAGCAGAGGTGGAGGCCCGTACATGCGTCAGCGACCTTGCGAGCTATATCAAGTTCCTACGGGAAAAGGAGGAGCGCCTCATCGAGCATGCAAAGAGCCTTACAGTAGCCGTGGCAACAACACACGACAACGCAAAGGTGAGAAATCAGGAGATCTACGAGCAGTCCGGCCGCTTCGAGAGCGATACAGGGCGTTCGATGTGAGCGTCGCTGAAGGTGCAGCAGCGGCAGGCACCGTATTGTAGTTGTCCAACTCGGAAGTAAGATCCTCCTCCTCTTCCTTTTACTAAGCGCGCTCGGCACAGGAGAGGCTGCCGGAAGTAGTACAAAGACCCTCCGTAGTAGTAATATTTAGGGGCTATTTTGTTCAGTTCATCTAACTATAGATTTGGTGGAACTGGACAATGTACTTAAAGTTAGCTAGTATATATAGTTGAACTAGCAATTTCAGTATGTGGTTGTCAATAGTTAGGGAAAAGTTTGGTTGGTTCAGCTGTCGAGTTGAATTATATTTATAAATTAAGAACGACTGCTTAATCTATGAATGAAATTCATGCCTCATTACTGAATTTTAGTTGCAAAATTTAGATAGTGCTAGTGATTTTTAGCTTCATATTTTGACAAATCGCAGTGTTACATGGATTGACAAATGGCAACGTTACTAGATAAACAAATGTTAATATTTCCAATTTGACAAATGGCAAAATACCCAAGATGACAGATGCAAATCTTACCAAATTGTGTGTACATGGTTGCACACGGGTCATCCGAAAAACCGTTTGCGTTGAAGGGAGGTACAAATCCTGCTTGCCAAATGTTCTCTTGGCTTAGCGCTGAAGTCTCGCTTTGCATACCTTCTTCAATCTGAACCATTTGCGTTGAAGAAATGCACAAATCCTGCGCGGCCAATTTTCCCTTGGCTTATTGCTGAAGACCGTAGCTCTCACTTTGTATACAGGTGTTCTATCTAAAACGTTTGCGATGAAGAGCTGCACAAATCCTACTCGACACATTTTCCCTTGGCTTACTAGGGAAGCTATTGGTATACATACAGGTGTTCTATCTAAAATGTTTACGATGTTACAGTGGCAGCTATTTGCTTCAAAATGCCTTTGTTGGCTGTTATTGGAGTGCGCCTTCTATGAAAATGGACCAAAAAATACCACATCATGTCGGGTGCCATTGCATGATAACATGCCAAGTTTCATGAATTTCAGACGAGTTTTCGATTTACTATAATTTAAAAACAAAGCATCTCAATGTTTTGCCGGCAATCAACAGTGCCCCAGTGTTTGAAATTCATTCCCATTTCTTGCATGGGACCTAACCATGCACTCAAGGACACATATTCGATTTTTTAACCAATTTATATGCACTAGAGCATGTGCATGTTGTTCAAATTTGAATCATGCACATAAAATGTCTAGAAAACCCAGTTAATGTATAAAAAAGTTCCAAACAAACCCCAAAAAATACCAAAATTTAACGTAACACTCCTGTTGTTCTATGTTGACCCTAGATTTTTTTTGAAAGCAATAAGAGGCAACGGATATCGAAACCATCAGGCTTGTTGTGAGAAGCTTATAACCGAATCTGCCCTAAATGGGACAAAAAATTTACCATGGCATGTTGATGCCGCTTCATGATAGCATGCCAAGTTTCATGAATTTCAGACGAGTTTTGGATTTACTAGAATTTAAAAATCAGGTATCTAAATGTTTGCGGCCGAGGGATGGTGGCAGGGTGTTTGACATTCATTCCCATTTCATGCATGGGACCTAAGCATGCAACCAACACTACTAGGAAAAGGCCTATTAATGGCGCACCTAGTTTGGCCATTAATGGCGCATTAGGGGTGCGCCATTACTAGCACGCCATTAGTATACTTTACTAATGGCGCACCTCTGGTGCGCCATTAGTATCTGGTACACTAATGGCGCACCACAGATGCGCCATTAGTATGCACAGTGGTGCACCATTAGTATGCCTCCCAGGGGCCATGTGTAGCCATGTGCTGTGACATACTAATGGCGCACTCTGCTGTGATGCGCCATTAGTATGAATATTAGGTTTTTTTTATTTTTTTATTTTCTGTTTTTTGCACAGGTTATGCATATATATAAATATAATTTCTCGTGGAGCCAACATATATGGTACGCACATCGAAACTATTAGAATCTACTCCCTCCGTTCCGATTTACTCGTCGTGGTTTTAGTTCAAATTTGAACTAAAACCACGACGAGTAAATCGGAACGGAGGGAGTATATAATAGCTCATATATAGAACAACTTAGCATCATGCATCATTGATCATAATAATAATAAAAACTCAACATTGGTATTAAATAATAAGTCTTACACATCATTATCGACCATACAACTTCTACTACGTAGCAATTTTCTAAGATAAAATGGCATAAAACAAGATGGCGTTTGTCTCTAAATCAATTAGATTTAAAGGGCCATTATGGAGAACGCAGATTATCTTGTCTCCATTTCTTGCCCTTCTCACTCTATTGCTTCCAAGTACCTCCTTACGAGTTTTCGTTATTTTTTGCCATTCTTTGATTCTCATTCCTTCATTTTTAGAAGAAATCCGATATGGACACGTGTGTTTTGTAGGTTCACCTGGCAGAATGTTTAAAACTTGTAGTTGACCAGATTGAAACATGACAGGAGGCACACAATCACTAGGGAGAATCTGTTGCAAAACATAGTAAGACTTCGTAGTTAGCATTGTAGTTCAGTTCGAGAAGAACTAATGCAAAACATGCACGAATGTCGTAATAGTAAAGAAATCTTACCGTGGTATCTCCATTGATATTAACGTAGTTCAAGACGTGCACTAGTGGGACGTATTGACTATATTTTGGATCAATATTGCGATATTGAATGTAATCCAGAAGAAAGGAATAAAAGAAGATGATCTGCTCTTTGTCCTTATAAGTACATTCTGAGCCAGGGGTGTAGTAGGTTCTGTCTAGCATCATCCTCATTTTATTTGAATAATCAAAATAACCTATCAATGGAAATAAGTTGTCAACTATTTTGAAATAAACAATATAAATTACTAAATAACTATGTTTGATAAACTCACTTCTCGGTAGAATTGGAATCATATCGTCAACAAGGACCCAAATGTCCAAATCGTCTTCGGCGATGGAATCCGGATTACCAAGATCCATGGTGAGAAGCATAACCTCATAAAAACCATATATCTTGCAAAATGATTCCCAATTCTTGATACCAAAAGTGGTTACGTTATCTGAATTGTACAAATCCACTTCTAAATCAACATTATGCATGGTCCTTAGTTGAATTTGCTTTGTCTCCGAAGTTTCATGATCTTCAAATCCCATCCTCTCCAAGACATAGCGTCTTGCATGACACGGGATAAACTAGTTGCATGTAAAAGAAGAAAATTAATTACTTACACGTTGAAGTAGCTAGAAATCGTGCTTAATTAATTACGAAACAAGACTTGTCGTTGCGTACCGTTTCGACATCGAAGGTCTCGTCGAGCTTAATACTGAAGTAACGACCGTCTACCAGGTGAGGCCTGTCGCACAGACCCCGGTCGTCACCGCACCAGGAGCACTCCGGAATCCTATCGTCGTCGGAAGACGACATTTCCTATGTTTCAAAGAGATTAAACTTTACAAATTAAAAATATGTACCTAGACAAGCTAGCTGTGGCACCATCCTAGGCTCATTAGGACTAACATTGTCAACACTTTTGCACTAGTTCTGCTACATACCATCCTAGGCTTTTTAAGTTTCAACATTGCTACAGCATACAAACTTGAAGCGCTTGTGACTTTCAGCAGAACCTCACAATCTGATTACTATCCTCTCTATAAACTCATTTTAAATAACAATATAATTATAGTTCAGTAAAACAATTCATTTCATCATGGCTAATCAAATTTTGATCCAAGTGACCTAAATTTTGATCCAAGTGACCTAAATTTTATGAAGCAAGCAAGCAGTTAGTTGGAATGATGAGGCATGTTAGCTGCTAAGTCAGACCCAGACTAACTGCATGTCCAGAAGGGCAGGCCATTCCCAAGTAAGCTTTGAATAGAGAACATAACAAACTCATGTAGTAACAAACATTGAGGCATTGAGCATCTAAAACAGAAGTGGCATGAACGAGAATCAATTGTTTACCTCACCAGGTGTCTATCATAGCCTACACATTCAGGTTGTTCGGTGGCCTTAACGATGCCCGATATTAACCTTAATTGCAGAAATTTCATACTAGCATCCAAATACTCATGCTAAGATAACTGAGTTGAACATACACCATATTGCATCTAATCACAAGACACTGGTCTGTAACAGACTACCTGGTATTGATATACAAGAGTACGGCTAGGCGCCAAGAAGGGGAAAACTATCTATTTGATTTGCTCCCCAAATGCAAGAATCCAAGGCACTACAAAAACTACAATCTTTCCTGGTCTAAGCATCATCTGATCAATGAAGGAACTACAGGCAGAGGCCAAGCTGCAATACATCGAGCTCTTAATACCACTACTGCATCAAATATACTTGGCGGCCATGGACGAACAAAGCAGCAGCGATACATGGAGCTCAATCGCTAGGGGTCGTACCTTGGCGTGGTTCCAGGTGTTGGCGACGGTGAGGGGCCCGTGGTCGACGAGGATCTGGAGGAGGCGGCCGGAGATGGCCACGCACCTGGGGGATGCCGAGGCGTCGGGGGCGCGGGCGTCGAGGCCGGGGCGTCGGGGGCGCGGGCGGCGGCGGCGTAGCTCTGGGCGTCCGGGGCGTCGGGGGCGTGGGCGTCGAGGGCGTCGGCGGCGCGGCGCTCGGCTCAGCGGGGGTGGCGCGGGGGCGGCGGCGCGGCGCTGGAGGGAGAGAGAGGCGTCGGGGAGAGGGGGGAGATCTGGCGAGGGAGAGAGAGGAGGGTGCGGCCGGTGGGGGGGATATGGATGGGGGAATACTAATGGCGCACTGCGCCTCTGTGCGCCAAAAGTATGTAGATTCTTATGGCGCACGTTCCCTAGGTGCGCCATTAGTATGTTTGGACAGGCGCGCTAGTTGAAAAAAAAAATCTTCTTGATACTAATGGCGCACTCTGGACATCGTGCGCCATTAGTAGTTCGAGCTCTAATGGCGTATCTGTTGCTGGTGCGCCATTACTATATTCTAATGGCACACTGCTTGTCCGGTGCGCCATTAGTATCAATTCCATCTATAGCCCTTTTCCTAGTAGTGCAAGGAAACATATTTGAATTTTAAACCAATTTATATGCATTAGAGCATGTGCATGTAGTTCAAATTTGAATTATGCACATAAATGCATTGAAAACTCAATTAATGCATAAAAATGTCCAAATGAACCCCGAAAAATTCCAAAATTTAACACAACACTCATGTTGTTCTATGTTGACACTAGAGAAAAAATTGAAATCAAGAAGAGGCAACATATATCATTTCGTCTAGAAAGGTGCCGTAACCATGAGGCTTGTTGCGAGAAGCTCTGGTTTGCGAGAAGTTTATACCCCAATCTGCCCCAAATGGGACAATATTTTTACCACTACATGTTGATGTCATTCCATGATAGCATGTGTAGTTTCATGAAATTCGGATGAGTTTTCAATTTACTAGAATTTTAAAACTGTGTATCTCAATGTTAGCGGGCGAGCAATGATGGGAAAGGTGTTTGACATTTATTCCCATTTCTTGCATGGGACCTAAGGTTGCAACCAAGGACACACATTTGATTTTTCAACCCGTTTATATGCACTGGAGCATGTGAATGTAGTTCAAATTTGAATTATGCACATGAATGCATAGAAAACTCAGTTAATATATAAAAATGTCCATGCGGACCCCGAAAAATCTAATAAATTGACACAACACTCTTGTTGTTCTATGTTGACACGAGAAAAAAATTGAAAGTAAGAAGAGGCAATAGAAATCGTTTTGTCCCCCAAGGTGACACGTTCCCTATCGAAACCATCAGGCTTGTTGTGAGAGAAGCTCTGGTTTGCGAGAAGCTTATACCCAAACTTGCCACAAATGGGACAATATTTTTACCATGGCATGTCGATGCCGTTCCATGATATCATGTCGAGTTTTATTAATTTCAGACGAGTTTTGATTTACTAGAATTTTCAAATAATGTATCTCAATGTTAGCGGCCGGGCGATAGTGTCTAGGTGTTTGACATTCATTATCATTTCTTGCATGTGACCTAAGCTTGCAACCATGGACAAACATTAGATTTTGCAACCTGTTTTTATGGACTGGAGCATGTGCATGTAGTTCAATTTTGAACTATGCACATAAATGCCTAGAAAACTTAGTTAATGTTTAAAAATGTCCAAACGATCCCCGAAAAAATCCAAAATTTAACATGACACTCCTATGTTGACACTAGGAAAAAAAATTGAAAGGAAGAAGAGGTGATGAATATCGTTTTGTCCACGAAGGTGACACATTTCCCGAACGAAACCATGACGCTTCTTGTGAGAAGCTCTGGTTTGTGAGAAGCTTAGACCATAACCTGCCGCAAATGGGACAATATTTTTTACCCCAGCATGTTGACGTCGTTCCATGATAGCACGCCAAGGTTCATGAATTTCAGACGAGTTGTGTATTTACTATAATTACAAAAGCAAGCACCTCAACATTTGCCGAAGAGCCACGGTGCCATGGTGTTTAAAATTCATCCAAATTTCTTGAATGGGACATAAACATCAACCCATGGACACATATATCATTTTACAACCCATTTTGGGGCACCGGAGCACGTGCATATAGTTTAATTTTGAATTGTGCACCTGAAATTCCTAGAAAACCAAGTTAATGTATAAAAATGTCTAAACGAACCCTAAATAATTCCAATTTTTTTTGGCGACACACCTATAATAGCATGTTCACTACACATAAAAGTTCTAACAATTCAAACACCATCCTTTGCAGCTGTGACCCCATTATGTAATTCAAATCAAGACAAAAAATCTAGTAGATCGCGCACAATTTATTATCACCAACCGTGTGAGAGGTAGCACAAAATATCTTGGAGCACTTTAGGAGTATAGTACGCATACGGTTTACGCAAGAAGGTGCATCGGCGACAGTCCACAGCCTGCGTGTCAAGCACACTAGCTCGCTCCCCAAATATCACTTTACTGTTCAATCATGGCCGATGAAAGATGGGGACGTGGACCCTCTTCGTGAGGGCAACTTTGGCGGCCTACTCCGGCGAGAGCGTGGCCGCAGCTGCCAGGCACGTGCTAGCAAGCCTGCTGAGCGCGAACGCACTCTGTGTCCGAGTAGCCAAGGCAACTCAAACGGCCGATTTTGCTTCTCAGGTGGCGGCAGCAACATCTGCCTTGGGGATAGCAACTGGTGAGAGTGGCACAGCAGCTATTCGATATGTTGTGGTGGCCTTAACCCTGTTGGAGGCCACCCACGATCATGTCGAGGTCGCCCACGCCTAGCTCATGGCGGTCACTTCACCAATCGAATGAAGCTTCTTTGACAATGGTCGGCAACCCACGACTGAAGACTTGGCAATCGCCGAGAGTGTTCAAGTAGGCATCCGTTCCTGCGCGGCATACCTTGCCACAACGGAGCCCGCCGAAGCAAAGTTCGCGGCCGCCCACAGCAAGCTCATGACGGCCTATTCCAAAGATATGGCGGATGCGGATGGCGAGATGTTTGTCGAGTATGGTGTGATGGATGCCAAGGAGCCCCTTTCCTAGGAAATCATCAGGCATGAGCTGGACATGGAGGAGGCGGCGGAGATTGACGAGCACCAATCGTAGTATAGTATTTGTTTTTTTTAATTAAGAGCGTCGGTCTTTAATTTGTTAGAGTAATGTTTAGGTCAGCTAGCTCTATTTAATTGTTGAAATTGCCCGACTAAGAAGTGTGGGTGTGATGTAGTCTCCTTTGTGTATGTAAATTATGCAATGACATGGATGACCACTGTAACTAGGAAAATTCGAACCAAAAAATTTCACGTTCAAAATCGTCACACACGGGTTAAGCTATATGAATCATTTGTGATGTTCACATATCGTACAGAGTGCTGAATAAGGGACCGTGTCGGATGACACTTTGCGCGCCATCTTTTTTCGCTGAACTAGTTTTAAAATTTCCGGCTTCAACGGAAATATCTACCTCCCCACCCACCCCCTTACAAAAAGTGTTCCCCTGTTTCCGCCTTCCTTTCCAAGTTGAAACCTTCACTCCTTTCTTGCAGCACCGCCACCTCGCCGGCGACCCTCCTTCACGCTGCTCAGCCTTGTCTATCCAGGCAGGTAATCCACACTCGACCCCCATCCTCCTTCCCCCCTCCACATCCCACATGCCCTAACTGTCGGTGCAACACCTTCCATGCAAGTCACCGACCCCTCCACCAAATAAGCGCCGCCCTAAGTCATGCTGCACACAGTATAGCCAGGAGCTCAAGGAGCATTTGGCAGCGGAGAAGCTAATTGTGACTGCACGCGTGAATGAGGTCGCGATAGCTGCCATTTCATACGTCTCTGTCGTATCTATAATTTTTGATTGTTCCATGATGTCTTAGTAGATTTTCGTTGTCCTATCAGTGATTGGTGAATTTGTACGATTGATTTAATTTGCTTGTGGTTATGTTGCTGTCCTTTGGTTCCCATCATATGACCGCGCACATGAATCACACCATAGGGTTAGTTGTATGTTGATAGGACTACGTATTAGAGGGCAAGAGTGACAGAAGCTTCAACCCAGCGTAGAAATTGATGCATACGGGATTGAAGGGGGGTCAATATATCCTAATGCTATGGTTTGGTTTTACCTTAATGAACGTTAGTTGTTGCGGATGCTTGCTAATAATTCCAATCATAAGTGCATAGAATTCCAAGTCAGGGATGGCATGCTAGCAGTGACCTCTCCCACATAAAACTTGATATCGGTCTAGTAACGTAGTCAATTTCTTAGGGACAATTTCGCAACTCCTACCACCACTTTTCCACACTCGCTATACTAAATGTATTGCCTCTTTACCTAAACAGCCCCTAGTTTTTATTTACGTGCTCTTTATATTCTTGCAAACCTATCCCGTTACACCTACAAAGTACTTCTAGTTTCTACTTGTTCTAGGTAAAGCGAACATCAAGCGTGTGTAGAGTTGTATCGGTGGTCTATAGAACTTGAGGGAATATTTGTTCTACCTTTAGCTCCTCGTTGGGTTCGACAATCTTACTTATCTAAAGAGGCTACAATTGATCCCCTATACTTGTGGGTTATCAAGACCTTTTTCTGGTGTTGTTGCCGGGGAGGAATAGTGTGGGGTGAATATTCTCATGTGTGCTTGTTTGCTTTATCACTAAGTAGTTTTCATTTTGTTCTCTTTTTTTCTATCTTTAGTTATGGGTAGGAAACGCAAAATACCAAAAAAAATAGTGGTACCTACTGAACCAATGGTTGAAGAACCACTCAAAATCTATCACACTCCTGGAGCTTTTTACTTGGATCATCTTCGATCCCTATGTGTCCGGGCTGAAACCACAACTATCTTAGTTGAGGGTAAATCTTTAGATGAGCATGCTTGTTATGTGCGACATCGCATATCTGAAAAAGGGAAACATTTACTGGATCAAATTCATCATTTACAGTGCTATGCTTGGAATTTATGTGAAATATATGATTGTACTTGTTTTTCTAAAGACCCTAAGAAACACCTTCCTTACCAATGTGAGCTTAGTGATAATGGAATCGTATCTTCGTATACTAAGGGGGTTTATAATTACTATGATGTTCAACAAATTGAAGAATTTTTTGCTTTTAGGGGTACTTGTGAAATTGCTTCTTTTATTGAAGAGTGTGATACTACTCTCTACAAATCCAAAAATTTGGCCATACTTAAATATTGCTATGATAATATACTTCTAATCCTTATATTAAACCATATATTGAGGACTCCTCCGCTGTTCAAGAAGAGACTAATATTTTGCAGGAGTCTATGGAAGAAGAAGTTGATGACACTGTGGGCTCATTAGATGAAAAAGATGAGAAGGAGAGTGAAGAACAAGAGGAAGAGTGGATTAGCTACCCGTGCCCACCTTCTAATGAGAGTAACTCTTCAACTCATACATTGTTTAATTTCCCTTCGTGCTTACCGAAGGATGAATTCTATGATGATTGCTATGATCCCTTGGATTCGTTTGAAATATCCCTTTTTGATGAACTTGATGCTTGCTATGCTTGTGGCCAAGATGCCAATATGAATTATACCTATGGAGATGAACTTGCTATAGTTCCTTATGTTATGAATGAAATTGTTGCTGTTGCACCCACGCATGATAGTCCTATTATGTTTTTGAATTCTCCCGACTACACTGTATCGAAGAAGTCTACCCTTATTAAGGATTATATTGATGGGTTGCGTTTTACAACTACACATGATGATTTTAATAGATGTAATATGCATGTGCTTGCTGCTCCTACTTGCAATTATTATGAGAGAGGAAATATATCTCCGCCTCTCTACATTCCCAACACGATAGAATTGCAAGAAACTGTTTATACTATGCATTGGCCTTTACTATTTGTGCATGAATTGTTCTTTTATGACATGCTGACACATAGGAAGAGAGTTAGACTTCGTTGTTGCATGAATATATATTACTTTGTGCTCACTACTAAAACACAAATCATTGTTAATTAAAATTGACTTTGATATACCTTGGGATCCGGGTGGATCCATTACTTGAGCACTATATGCCTAGCTTAATGGCTTTAAAGAAAGCGCTGCCAGGGAGACAACCCAGAAGTTTTAGAGAGTCATTTATTTCTACTGTGTGCTTTTATTAAGTTTAAAAACAAAAAAATTAAAGAGGGGAACCTAAAACTTTTTCAAAAAGAAAAGCGAAAGTGAGAAAGACGAGCATTGTTAAAGTGGGAGCTAGCCTTGAACTTTGTTCATGCCCATGGAAACTTTTTAAACCTTGATTACAGAAACTTTTCAACAAAAATAATTATCCCTTTGTATAATTCCATTGTATTATAAAAATAATGTGCCAAGAGTTTCCTTTAGGATGATTAAACTGCTTGTTGGTTTGTGCGGTGCAAAAACAGAAACTTTGGCTGTAGTGCGCGATTTTACATTTTTTACTGGAACGTTGAAAGGATCTGATTTTTTTTGCAAAGTATTGCTATACACATTGTTGATTGTTCCTAATTTTTCCAGAATTGTTACAGTTACAGAAGTATGGTTAATGTTCATATTACTATACAAACTGTCCTGTTTTCAAAGATTGCTATTATAGCTTCATTATTTGCATATGTTTGAATTCTTGTTGAAGCCTCCTTGACTTGGGGCCATAGTATTGTGATAGCATATGGTGGGTGATGTTTGTTCATAATTATACAATAATGTTAGAGCAGTACATGATGGGATTTCATTGACCCTATGCACTAACCCCGCCACTAAAAGTTTGGTTAAGTTTTGTGTGGACGAAGTGTTCGAAGATCGAGGAGGTATCGATGTGAGAAGAAGAAGGAGAGGCAAGAGCTCAAGCGTGGGATGCCCAAGGCACCCGAAGTAAATATTCAAGGAGACTCAAGCGTCTAAGCTTGGGGATGCCCCGGAAGACATCCCATCTTTCTTCAACAACTATCGGTATGTTTTTGGATTCGTTTCGTTCACATGATATGCGTAAACTCTTGGAGCGTCGTGTGCTTTTTTATTTTTATTTTAATAAATGCACCATGCTGGTATGAGATAGTCCCTGGTTGTTTATAGAATGCTCTTTGCACCTCACTTATATCTTTTGAGTATGTCTTTATAGAATGCTTCATGTGCTTCACTTATATCACTTGAAGTTTGGATTGCATGTTTCTCCTCACGTAGAAAACCGCCATTTGTAGAATGCTCTTTTTCTTCACTTATATTTGTTAGAGTGTGGGCATATCTTATGTAGAAAGAATTAAAACTCTCTTGCTTCACTTATATCTATTTAGAGAGTTGACATGAATTGGTCATTCACATGGTTAGTCATAAAATCCTACATAAACTTTTAGATTGCTGAATATGATATGTTTGATTCCTTGCAATAGTTTTGCGATATAGAGATTCTAATATGTGGGAGGTACTAGTGAATGATTTTGGTCTAGTTAAAATATTGGCGTTAAGGTTTGTGATTCCCAAAGCATGCACATATGGTCTCCTAACTATGTAACCAAATTGGTGCGCATTGTATTTTGATTGTTTATCTTTGCGTGAAGGTCGGAGGCGCGCGATGGTTAACTCCTAACAACCTCCCCCCTAGGAGCATGCGTCGTAGTATTTTGCTTCGAGGGATAATAGATTTTTCGCAATAAGTATGTGAGTTCTTTATGCCTAATGTTTAGTCCATGGATCATACGCACTCTCACCCTTCCACCTTGCTAGCCACTCTAGTACTGTGAAATTTTTGCCGGTGCATCAAACCACCTTATACCCTTCCTCAAAACAGCCACCCTACCTACCAATTATGGCATTTCCATAGCCATTCCGAGATATATTGCCATGTAACTCCACCATTCTGTTTGTTATGACACGCACCATCATTGTCATATTGCCTTTGGATGATCGTAAGACAACTAGCATGATGTTTTCATGGCTTGTCCATTTTTTGATGTCATTGCTATGCTAGATCATTGCACATCCTGGTACACCGTCGGAGGCATTCATATAGAGTCATACTTTGTTCTAGCATCGAGTTGTAAGTAAATAAAAGTGTGATGATCATCATTATTAGAGCATTGTCCCGAAAAAAGGCAAAAAAAGGCCAAAAAAGAGAAAGGCCAAAAAAAGGAAGGCCCAAAAAAAAAGAAAAAAAGGGGACAATGCTACTATCTTTTTTTCCACACTTGTGCTTCAAAGTAGCACCATGATCTTCATGATAGAGGGTCTCCTATGTTGTCACTTCCATATACTAGTGGGAATTTTCATTATATAACTTGGCTTGTATATTCCAATGACGGGCTTCCCCAAAGTGCCCTAGGTCTTCATGAGCAAGCAAGTTGAAGCACACCCACTAGTTTTCTTTTGAGCTTTCATGCACTTATAGCTCTAGTGCATCCGTTACATGGCAGTCCCTACTCACTCACATTGATATCAATTGATGGACATCTCCATAGTCCATTTATTTGCCTAGTCGATGTGAGACTTTCTCCCTACTTCTATCTACTACCACCTTCTATTCCACCCATAGTGCTATGTCCATGGCTCACGCTCATGTATTGCAATATCGGGGAAACGACACCTATGGGATCACTGGAATCCCTTCTACGGTTCACGGGCGCGGTGTTATGCAAAGAGCTGGTCTAGGAGTCAGCAACAGGATTGTTTACCCAGGTTCGGGCCACAAATATGCGTAATAACCTAGTCCTGCTTTGATGTGTATTTGAGTGTTCTTGATCTTCTTGAACTAGCTACGGTGCATGTCTAGTCCAAAAGATCTGAATCCTTCTCCAATATACCTCGGTTCTCCTTTTATAGTAAAAAGGGGCTGCCACGATGGCACACAGGAGGTGGAAAGGTATACAGTGTACAAGCTTATCTCATGCCATTACGGGACAAGACGCATTAAATGCGCTACTAAGTGTCCACTTGATTGGCCTTCTTGTTGCTTGGCCTTCTTGCGCCACTGTCTTGGCGTTGCACTGGTAATTGTGCTTTGGTATCCCTCCTCTGCCTTGTTAAGCATGGCCGCATGCGTGGCTCTGACTGCCCGTGCACAAGTAAGGGGTAAAAAGGAGCGCCCCTACTTTTGTACACCGACAGGAGCCCCCGGGCCTGGGCCATATAGAAGCGCGGCGCATTGTCGGGCTAGGCCCAGAACGGTGCGCGGGCAGTTGGGGCCGGATTCTTTTTATTGCAGTAACTCCTCTGGTGGTTGCGCTTCCCCATAATCTGCGCTGATGTGGGGGTCGTGCGTGGGGAGGTTGCGACACGCCCGTGTCACGTCGTAGTAAATGGTAAAGGGGGCGGCCCGCGCCTTCCACATAAAAAGGGAAAACTGCAGGCACGCCGCTCATTTACCTTATGCGCTTCTCTAATCACGGAGTTTCCATTCCTCCTCTTCTTCTTCAAGCAAACACCTGAAGCTCTTGCCTCCGCCCGCCGCCGCCACGCTCTCCTTGCTTTCGATTCCTCACCTCTTCCTTAGCCGCCATGGCACTCAAGTCTGGTTAGGGCAAGGGAGCGGTCGAGGATGTGGGGGAGAAGGAGCTACTGGAGAGCGAGTTGGCGGTGCTTCGGACGCAGCTCGCCTACTTCCCCCCGACGGTCAATGCGGTCAAGCTTAGGGACTACTTGAGGCCTCTATGGGGGAGGCAGACGGCGGCGCATCCGGCCACGCGCATCGTCCACACCAAATTTGCTCAGGCCGGCACGAATCGATACCCCTTCTTCATCGACTACTTCTCATACAGCCTTTGTCCCCCTTTTCTGATTTTTTCAATGATGTTATGCACACCTACAGTTTCCATCTTCTTGATTTTACGCCGAATGTCATGGCGTGCATGGCTTTCCTCGCCCACCTCTGCGAGGGTTTTGCCGAGATGATCCCCAGTACGGCGTTCTTCCGCCACTACTTCTACCCTCGCATCCAGGCGGGGGACGCCATCTCCGGCTACGTCACCTGGATTCCACGAACCCAGGAGAAGGGTATGTATCCGGAGGGTGCGTAGAAGGAGAGGTGGGAGGAGTGGAGGAGTGGGTGGCTATGAATCGAGGAGGATGACCCACCGGAGTTCTGCTGAGTCCGTTAGAGCCCGCCGGTCCACCACAAGGACTGGGGGAATGTCGACGTCAACGACAAGAAGCTCTTGATCGCCACCACCAGGCTCCACCGTCTCGCCCAGGCCGGGCTCACCCTTGAGATGATCGGGGCCGCTTTCATCTGCCGCCGTATCACGCCTCTGCACAACAAGGGGAGGCCGACTTGGCTTTTCAGGAACGTGGCCGATGTCATGAGGCTCCGCCCTGGTTTGAAGCACAACTTCACGGTGATGGGGCATGCCCATCTTTGCTAGTGGCTCTTCCAGCTTGACGTGGACCACGATGGCAGGGTCGAGCGGACCGGCAAGGCCGCGAAGGCCGTCAAGGCCGTTAAGGGGCCTCTGTTTGGGTTGCCGGCGGGAGTGGTCCCGCTGAACAACAACTCTCGCCAGTCCACCATTATTGCCATGATGACGGACTTCAACGTGCACGGCCTTGATCTGGCCTGGGTCGAGTAGCTAGCGGATCAGGTGCCAGAATTTTTTGACACCTTGTCGGAGGGCTACGTTCGCGAAGAGCTGGTGCTCATCCACGACAACACCAAGGCGGAGCTGGATTATATTGCCGCCAGGTCGGCAGAGGCAGCGCTTGCCCTGGAGGCCGACAGCACTGGCCAAGTGGAGGACGAGGCTGACGAGACCTCTGAGGATGAGGAGCTCGCCAGATGGACCAAGTATGCTGGGGAGGCCAGCGGCGCCGGCGCCGATGCTCCTATTATTGAAGATGTGGTCGGGGAGTCTTCCGAAGGGGAGGTCGAGGCCGTTGACCCTCCGGCCACAGGGAGGCGGCGCGTCCTACAGCGGGCTGGCTCTGGTGAGCCGGTCCGGCCGGGCAGCATGGCGCAGCGGCAGCAGCCCCAGGAGCAACTCATGCGTGAGACGAGGGCGATGAAGGCCGCGGCAGTGAAGAAGGCGGGGAAGACCGCGGTGGCGAAGAGGATGGCAACTGCTTCCTCCTCGTCCAAGCGTGGCCGGACCGCATCTCCTTCTCCCCCTCTCGCACGTGTCGCCATGGATGTTGACTTCGATCTTGGGTCTCTCAGGCCAAGGAGGAAGAGGAAGCCAGTGGACGAGGAGGAGGCAGAGAACGAGTATGTATTTTGCTCCCCACATTACCTCCTGACTCCACCTCCATATTATCTTTCATTGATTCGATGTTGTCTTTGTAGGGACATGGAGACTGTCACGCCCAAGATGCGATTCTATCTTGATCACTAGATAAACTTGTGATTGAGGCACAACCGCATTTCAGGCGCTTAGCAAGATGGATATCATTACATCGTACCATTACATACATACATGGGGATACATACAAGTCATACAAGTCACATGAATACAACAACATCAATACAAGACATCGGACTACGGATGCAAACATGAAAAGCACAAAGACATTCATCCTGCTATCCTAGGCTGCAGAACAGGAACCTAACCCAAGACTGACGAGGAAGAAGAAGAAAGAACTCCAACTCAAAGAACATCGCTCTCATGTCAAGTCATCGGAAACCTGCACCTGCAACTGTTGTTGTAGTATCTGTGAGCCACGAGGACTCAGCAATCGCATAACCATGGGTATGAAGACTAGCAAACTTTATTGGGTAGGAAGAGGTTAAGTGGTGAGGTTACAGCAGCAGCTAAGCGAAAGTATGGTGGCTAACTTACAAGTACAAGAATAAGATGAGCCTCTACGCAAACGGTCGCGAACTAGTAATGATCGCTAGAGATCCTAAACTACCTGCAAGGCTAACATAACCCCACCGTGTTCTCTTCTCAAAGTGAAAAGAGACGGTCACGGTTACTCACGCGGTTGTGTGTCTTATCTCGTATCCTCAATCAAGTTTTCTACAACCGGATATTAACAAATTCCCATCTGCCACATAACCGCGGGCACGGCTTTCTAAAGATCAAAACCGTGCAGGGGTGTCGCAACTTAGCCCCTCACAAGCTCACCATCTGCGGAGTCGCAACTCCATGTTGGGAAGACTCGATTATTCTCATAATCCCGTGCTCAAGATATTTCGACAAAGGTAAAACTAATCCACAAAGACCTCCCGGCGTGCCGACACTTTGATAGTAGCCACGTGTATCTTGTCTCAGGCCACGACTGGATGGGACAACCTATAGGTAATACCAAATACCTCGGGTTTCCCCAAGGCGGCCCTATAGTCTGTCCAGTTTGGACCAACACTCATGAGGAGCACTTGCCTGGGGGTTCATTAAGAGTCCTCGGGTGCTAGCCAATCCCTATGCAAGTTTTAGTTATTAGGAAAATGTAGTACCAAAGTTGGGTGTTGCTGGAAAAGCTTTAAGCAATGTGAATTATCAAGGGGGGGCCATAAAGCCCAACCGTGTTAGGAACACAAAATAAAGGAACATAACGCCGATTTATCGGTGCTTAAGGAGGCATGAGTGTAACAATACACCGAGCAAAATGCCAAGCCTTCCACCCATTGCCAAGTATATAAGTGCATTAATTTATTTATTAGAAATTGTGATATTCCAACACCAAGATCTGACATGGAGCAATCTTCATCATCACCTGCAACTAACAACGCTATAAGAGGCGCTAAGCAAGCGGGTAACATAGCCAATCAACAGTTTGCTAGGAAGGTGTCAAAGGTTAGAGGTTTCATGGCAACAAGGAGAGGTTGACAACAAAAGTTGGTAGCACGACATATAGCGATAGCATCGAGACAACTAGCATAGCAATGATAGTAAAGGTATCCAAGGAGACGGTCATCTTACCTGGAATCCCGCAAGGAAGAAGAACGAGTCCATGAATAAGATGAAAAAGAAGCCACGTAGATGAACCACGTGTAGTCGAACGAATCCTCACGATCGCAACGGAACAAGCACTAACGAGAAGAAGCAATCAACACGGTAAACACACCACACAAGAACACGCCATAATGCTCAACCAAGTATGATGCAAGACAAGTTTATATGACGCAAAACATGGCAAGGGATGAAGAATGCAAGAACGTCACACAAGCAAGTTTAAATGAGGCCGGAAACAACATTTAACAATTCCGGTAAGTCCTCATATGCGAATTTCAAAATTGGTCCAGATCTGAACAAACCTTAAGTTCAAGTTGTTAAATAACAATTTAACATGCTCCATGACGATCTACTCGAAATTCTAGTCAAGTTACATATAAATTTCTTTTAATTTGGAGCTACGGCCTAGAAGAGATGAGCAAAATATGTCAAAGATACAAGATGAATCCAAACATTAAGCAAACACACTCCAAACAGGTTTACAACATGTTAATATGCATCTACATGCAAAAACACACAAGTTTCATATATGACACGCTCAAAACAGATCAACGGTTCAACACATACACATGGGACAAGATATAACAACAAGATCTCCAAAACAGCAACTTGGCACTTAGTTGACATCAAAACAACATGATACAATAACATTACATGTCAACAAAGGGCATGGCAAACATGTACTCCCTCCGTTCGGAATTACTTGTCTCGGAAATGGATATATCTAGACGTATTTTAGTTCTAGATACATCCATTTTCGAGACAAGTAATTCCGAACGGAGGGAGTACATGTCAAGCACTACAAGCATGATCACTGAGCTATTACAAAACAACACTAGAACATGCTCAAAACATCATGGCAATATTGCAAAAGATAACAGTTTCACAGACTTAGTGAAATAAACTAGACATGGCAGCAACAACGACAAGTAGGCATGTTTACAAGCTTGTGCAACTCATCTCAGAGCATAACATGGCAAGTGAAGATAACCAACAACAATAAGGCATGTTTATGATGCTACTCATGGCAAGAGCTGAAGGAAATATGCCCTAGAGGCAATAATAAAGTTGTTATTTATATTTCCTTATATCATGATAAATGTTTATTATTCATGCTAGAATTGTATTAACCGGAAACTTAGTACATGTGTGAATACATAGACAAAATAATATGTCCCTGGTATGCCTCTACTAGACTGGCTCATTGATCAAAGATGGCTATGTTTCCTAGCCATAGACATGTGTTGTCATTTGATCAACGGGATCACATCATTAGGAGAATGATGTGATGGACTAGACCCATCCATTAGCATAGCACTATGATCGTTTAGTTTTACTGCTATTGCTTTCTTCATGACTTATACATGTTCCAATGACTATGAGATTATGCAACTCCCGAATACCGTAGGAACACCTTGTGTGCTATCAAACGTCACAACGTAACTGGGTGATCATAAAGATGCTCTACAGGTGTCTTCGAAAGTGTTCGTGGTGTTGGCATAGATCAAGACTAGGATTTGTCACTCCGAGTGTCGGAGAGGTTTCTCTGGGCCCTTTCTGTAATGCACATCATAATTGCAAGCAAAAGACTAATGAGTTAGTCACCAGATGATGTATTACGGAACGAGTAAAGAGACTTGCCGGTAACGAGATTGAACTAGGTATAGAGATACCGATGATCGAATCTTGGGCAAGTAACATACCGATGAAAAAAGGAACAACGTATGTTGTTATGCGGTTTGACCGATAAAGATATTCGTAGAATATGTGGGAGCCAATATGAGCATCCAGGTTCCGCTATTGGTTATTGACCGGAGACGTGTCTCGGTCATGTCTACATAGTTCACGAACCCGTAGGGTCCGCACGATTAAGGTTTCGATGACAATTTTATTATGAGTTTATGAGTTTTGATGTACCGAAGGAGTTCGGAGTCCCGGATGGGATCGGGGACATGACGAGGAGTCTCGAAATGGTCGAGACGTAAAAATTGATATATTGGATGACTATATTCGGACATCGGAAAGGTTCGGAGTGATTCGGGTATTTTCGGAGTACCGCGGAGTTACGGGTATAGAATGTTGGGGAACGTAGTATTTTAAAATTTTCCTACGATCACGCAAGATCTATCTACCAGATGCATAGCAACGAGAGGGAAGAGTGTGTCTACGTACCCTCGTAGACCGGAAGCGGAAGCGTCAAGTGACGCGGTTGATGTAGTCGAACTTCTTCGCGATTCAACCGATCAAGCACCGAACGTACGGCACCTCCGCGTTCAGCACACGTTCAGCTTGATGATGTCCCACGAGCTCTTGATCCAATTGAGCTTCATGGGAGAGTTTCGTCAGCACGACGGCGTGGTGATGGATATGATGTATCTACCGGCGTAGGGCTTCGCCTAAGCACTGCGAGGGTATGACCGAGGTGTGTTTCTGTGGAGGGGGGTACCGCACACGGCTGGAACAATTCAACTTGTGTGTCCTAGGATGCCCCCTGCCCCCGTATATAAAGGAGCAAGGGAGAGGCCGGCCCTAGAGGGGGCGCGCCAAGTGTGGGGAGTCCTACTAGGAATCCCAAGTCCTAGTAGGATTCCCCTTTCCTTTCCGGAGTAGGAGAGAAGGAAAGAGGTGGAGAGGGGGAAGGAAAAGGGGGCTGCACCCCTTGTACAATTCGGACCAGAGGGGGGGCACGCGCCTCTTTCCTTTTGGCCTTTCTCCTCTATTCCCGTATGGCCCAATAAGGCCCATATACTCCGAAAAATACCCGAATCACTCGGAACCTTTCCGATGTCCGAATATAGTCGTCCAATATATCGATCTTTACGTCTCGACCATTTCGAGACTCCTTGTCATGTCCCCGGTCACATCCGGGACTCCGAACTCCTTCGGTACATCAAAACTCATAAACTCATAATACCGATCGTCATCAAATGTTAAGCGTGCAGACCCTACGGGTTCGAGAACTATGTAGACATGACCGAGACTCATCTCCGGTCAATAACCAATAGCGGAACCTGGATGCTCATATTGGTTCCTACATATTCTACGAAGATCTTTATCGGTCAAACCGCATAACAACATACGTTGTTCCTTTTGTCATCGGTATGTTACTTGCCCGAGTTTCGATCGTCGGTATCTCTATACCTATTTCAATCTCGTTACCAGCAAGTCTCTTTACTCGTTCTGTAACACATTATATCGTGACTAACTCATTAGTCTTTTGCTTGCAAGGCTTATTATGATGTGTGTTACCGAGAGGGCCCAGAGATACCTCTCCGACACTCGGAGTGACAAATCCTAGTCTTGATCTATGCCAACACCACGAACACTTTCGGAGACACCTGTAGAGCATCTTTATGATCACCCAGTTACGTTGTGACGTTTGATAGCACACAAGGTGTTCCTACGGTATTCGGGAGTTGCATAATCTCATAGTCATAGGAACATGTATAAGTCATGAAGAAAAGCAATAGCAGTAAAACTAAACGATCATAGTGCTATGCTAACGGATGGGTCTTGTCCATCACATCATTCTCCTAATGATGTGATCCCGTTGATCAAATGACAACTCATGTCTATGGCTAGGAAACATAACCATCTTTGATCAATGAGCTAGTCTAGTAGAGGCATACTAGGGACCTACTATTTTGTCTATGTATTCACACATGTACTAAGTTTCCGGTTAATACAATTCTAGCATGAATAAAAGACATTTATCATGATATAAGGAAATACAAATAATCATCTTTATTATTGCCTCTAGGGCATATTTCCTTCAGTCTCCCACTTGCACTAGAGTCAATAATCTAGCTCACATCGCCATGTGATTTAATACCGATAGTTCACATCGTTATGTGAATAACACCCATAGTTCACGTCACCATGTGACCAACACCCAAAGGGTTGACTAGAGTCAATAATCTAGTTCACATCGCTATGTGATTAATACCCAAGAGTAATAAGGTGTGATCATGTTTTGCTTGTGAGAGAAGTTTAGTCAACGGGTCTGTCATATTCAGATCCGTATGTATTTCGCAAATTTCTATGTCTACAATGCTCTGCATGGAGCTACTCTAGCTAATTGCTCCCACTTTCAATACGCATCCAGATTGATACTTAGAGTCATCTGGATTTAGTGTCAAAGCTTGCATCGGCGTAACCCTTTACGACGAACTCTTTATCACCTCCATAATCGAGAAATATTTCCTTTAGTCATCCAGTTACTAAGGATAATTTTGACCGCTGTACAGTGATCTACTCCTGGATCACTATTGTACCTCCCTGTCAAACTCATGGAAAGGTACACAATGTGTTTTGTACACAGCATGGCATACTTTATAGAACCTATGGCTGAGGCATAGGGAATGACTTTCATTCTCTCTATATTTTTCTGCCGTGGTCTGGCTTTGAGTCTTACTCTACTTCACACGTTACAAGTCAGGCAAGAACTCCTTCTTTGACTGATCCATTTTGAACTACTTCAAAATCTTATCAAGGTATGTACTCATCGAAAGTCTTATCAAGCGTCTTGATCTATCTCTATAGATCTTGATGCCCAATATGTAAGCAGCTTCACCAAGGTCTTTCTTTGAAAAACTCTTTTCAAACACTCCTTTATGCTTTCCAGAAAATTCTACATCATTTCCGATCGACAATATGTCATTCACATATACTTATCAGAAAGGTTGTAGTGCTCCCTCTCACTTCTTGTAAATACAGGTTTCACCGCAAGTCTGTATAAATCTATATGCTTTGATCAACTTATCAAAGCGTATATTCCAACTCCGAGATGCTTGCACCAGTCCATAGATGGATCGCTGGAGCTTGCACATTTTGTTAGCACCTTTATGATTGACAAAACCTTCTGGTTGCATCATATACAAGTCTTCTTTAATAAATCCATTAAAGAATGCAGTTTTGTTATCCATTTGCCAGATTTCACAAAATACGGCAATTACTAACATGATTCGGACAGACTTAAGCATCGCTACGGGTGAGAAAGTCTCATCGTAGTCAACTCCTTGAACTTGTCGAAACCCTTTCACAACAAGTCGAGCTTTGTAAACAGTAACATTACCGTTTGCGTCGGTCTTCCTCTTGAAGATCCATTTATTTTCGATGGCTTGCCGATCACCGGGCAAGTCAACCAAAGTCCATCCTTTGTTCTAATACATGGATCCCATCTCAGATTTCATGATCTCAAGCCATTTTGCGGAATCTGGGCTCATCATCGCTTCCTCATAGTTCGTAGGTTCATCATGGTCTAGTAACATGACTTCCAGAACTGGGTTGCCTTACCACTCTGGTGCGGAACGAACTCTGGTTGATCTACGAAGTTCAGCAGAAACTTGATCTGAAGTTTCATGATGATCATCATTAGCTTCCTCACTAATTGGTGTAGGAATCACTGGAACGAGATTCTATGATGTACTACCTTCCAATTCGGGAGAAGGTACAATTACCTCATTAAGTTCTACTTTCCTCCCACTCACTTCTTTCGAGAGAAACTCCTTCTCTAGAAAGGATCCACTCTTAGCAACAAAGACCTTGCCTTAGGATCTGTGATAGAAGGTGTACCCAACAGTTTCTTTTTGGGTATCCTATGAAGATTTACTTCTTCGATTTGGGTTCGAGCTTATCATGTTGAAACTTTTTCACATAAGCATCGCAGTCCCAAACTTAAAGAAATGACAGCTTAGGTTTCTCGTCAAACCACAGTTCATACGGTGTCATCTCCACGGATTTAGATGGTGCCCTATTTAACGTGAATGTAGCTATCTCTAATGCGTAACCCCAAAAGCGATAGTGGTAGATCGGTAAGAGACATCATCGATCGCACCATATCTAATAAAGTACGGTTATAATGTTCGGACACACCATTACACTGTGGTGTTCCAGGTGGCGTGAGTAGTGAAACTATTTCACATTGTTTTTATTGAAGGCCAAACTCGCTAACTGAAACATTTTACCTCTACAATCATATCGCAGAAACTCTTATTTTCTTGTTACGATGATTCTCCACTTCACTCTGAAATTCTTTGAACTTTTCAAATGTTTCAGACTTGTGCTTCATTAAGTAGATATACCCATATCTGCTCAAATCATCAGTGAAGGTCAGAAAATAACGATACTTGCCGCAAGCTTCAACACTCATTGGTCCGCATACATCAGTATGTATGATTTCCAACAACTCTGTTGCTCGCTCCACGGTTCCGGAGAACGGAGTTTTAGTCATCTTGCCCATGAGTCATGGTTCGCAAGCACCAAGTGATTCATAATCAAGTGATTCCAAAAGTCCATCACTATGGAGTTTCTTCATGCGCTTTACACCAATATGACCTAAACGGCAGCGCCACAAATAAGTTGCACTATCATTATTAACCTTGCATCTTTTGGCTTCAATATTATGAATATGTGTATCACACGATCGAGATCCAACAAACCATTTTCATTGGGTGTATGACCATAGAAGGTTTTATTCATGTAAACAGAACAACAATTATTCTCTAACTTACATGAATAACCGTATTGCAATAAACATGATCAAATCATATTCATGCTCAACACAAACACCAAATAACACTTATTTAGGTTCAACACTAATCCCGAAAGTATAGGGAGTGTGCCATGATGATCGTATCAATCTTGGAACTACTTCCAATACACATCGTCACTTCATCCTTTAACTAGTTTCTGTTCATTATGCAACTCCCATTTCGAGTTACTACTCTTTAGCAACTGAACCAATATCAAATACCGAGGGGTTGCTATGAACACTAGTAAAATACACATCAATAATCTGTATATCAAATATACCTTTGTTCACTTTGCCATCCTTCTTATCCGCCAAATATCTAGGGCAGTTCCACTTCTAGTGACCATTTCCTTTGCAGTAGAAGCACTTAGTTTCAGGCTTGAGTTTAGCTTTGGGTTTCTTCACGGGAGTGACAACTTGCTTGTCATTCTTCTTGAAGTTCCCCTTCTATCCCTTTGCCCTTTACTTGAAACAAGTGGTCTGGTTAACCATCAACTCTTGATGCTCTTTCTTGATTTCTACCTTCGCCGATTTCAGTATCATGAAGAGCTCGGGAATTACTTTCGTCATCCCTTGCATATTATAGTTCATCATGAAGTTCTACTAACTTGGTGATAGTGTCTAGAGAACTTTGTCAATTACTATCTTATCTGGAAGATTAACTCCCACTTGATTCAAGCAATTGTACTACCCAGACAATCTAAACACATGCTCACTGGTTGAGCTATTCTCCTCCATCTTGTAGGCAAAGTACTGTCAGAGGTCTTATACCTCTCGACACGGGCATGAGTATGAAATACTAATTTCAACTCTTGGTACATCTCATATGCTCCGTGGCGTTTCAAAACGTTTTTGAAGTCCCGGTTATAAGCCGTAAAGCATGGTGCACTAAACTATCAAGTAGTCATCATATCGAGCTTTTGTCAAAACGTTCATAACGTGTACATCTGCTCCTACAATAGGTCTGTCACCTAACGGTGCATCAAGGACATAATTCTTCTGTGCAGCAATGAGGATAATCCTCATATCACGGAACAATTCCACATCATTGCTACTAACATCTTTCAACTTGGTTTTCTCTAGGAACATATAAAAAATAAACATGGAGCAACATCGCGAGCTATTGATCTACAACATAGATATGCTGATACTACCGGGACTAAGTTCATGATAAATTAAAGTTCAATTAATCATATTACTTAAGAACTCCCACTTAGATAGACATCCCTCCGGTCATCTAAATGATCACGTGATCCAAATCAACTAAACCATGTCCGATCATCACGTGAGATGGAGTAGTTTCAATGGTGAACATCTTATGTTGATCATATCTACTATATGATTCACGCTCGACCTTTCGGTCTCCAGTGTTTCGAGGCCATATCTGCATATGCTAGGCTCGTCAAGTTTAAACCGAGTATTCTGCGTGTGCAAAACTGGCTTACACCCGTTGTATTTGAACGTAGAGCTTATCACACCCGATCATCACGTGGTGTCTCGGCACGACGAACTTTCGCAACGGTGCATACTCAGGGAGAACACTTATACCTTGAAATTTAGTAAGGGATCATCTTATAATGCTACCGTCGTTCTAAGCAAAATAAGAAGCATAATAAGATAAGCATCACATGCAATCAAAATATGTGACATGATATGGCCATCATCATCTTGTGCTTTTGATCTCCATCTCCAAAGCACCGTCATGATCACCTTCGTCACCGGCGTGACACCTTGATCTCCATCGTAGCATCATTGTCGTTTCGCCAACTATTGCTTCTACGACTATCGCTACCACTTAGTGATAAAGTAAAGCAATTACCTGGCGATTGCATTTCATACAATAAAGCGACAACCATATGGCTCCTGCCAGTTGCCGATAACATTACAAAACATGATCATCTCATACAAAACCGTATAACTCATCATGTCTTGACCATATCACATCACAACATGCCCTGCAAAAACAAGTTAGACGTCCTCTACTTTGTTGTTGCAAGTTTTACGTGGCTGCTATGGGCTTAGCAAGAACCGTTCTTACCTACGCATACAAAAACACAACGATGTTTCGTCAAGTATGTGCTGTTTTAACCTTCACAAGGACCGGGCGTAGCCACACTTGATTTAGCTAAAGTGAGAGAGACAGACACCCGCCAGTCACCTTTAAGCAACGAGTGCTCGTAACGGTGAAACCATTCTCGCGTAAGCGTACACGTAATGTCGGTCTGGGCCGCTTCATCTCACAATACCGCCGACGCAAAGTATGACATGCTGGTAAGCAGTATGACTAGTATCGCCCACAACTCATTGTGTTCTACTCGTGCATATCATCTACGCATAAACCTGGCTCTGATGCCACAGTTGGGGAACGTAGTATTTTAAAATTTTCCTACGATCACACAAGATCTATCTACCAGATGCATAGCAACGAGAGGGAAGAGTGTGTCTAGGTACCCTCGTAGACCGGAAGCAGAAGCGTCAAGTGACGCGGTTGATGTAGTCGAACTTCTTCGCCATTCAACCGATCAAGCACCGAACGTACGGCACCTCCGCGTTCAGCACACGTTCAGCGTGATGACGTCCCACGAGCTATTGATCCAGTTGAGCTTCACGGGAGAGTTTCGTCAGCACGACGGCATGGTGACGGATATGATGTATCTACCGGCGCAGGGCGTCGCCTAAGCACTGCGACGGTATGACCGATGTGTGTTTCTGTGGAGGGGGGCACCGCACACGGCTGGAACAATTCAACTTGTGTGTCCTAGGGTGCCCCCTGCCCCCATATATAAAGCAGCAAGGGAGAGGCCGACCCTAGAGGGGGCGCGCCAAGTGTGGGGAGTCCTACTAGGCCTCCCAAGTCCTAGTAGGATTCCCCTTTCCTTTCCGGAGTAGGAGAGAAGGAAAGAGGTGGAGAGGGGGAAGGAAAAGGGGGCTGCACCCCTTGTCCAATTCGGACCAGAGGGGGGGGGGGCACGCGCCTCCTTCCTTTTGCCCTTTCTCCTCTATTCCCGTATGGCCCAATAAGGCCCATATACTCCGAAAAATACCCGAATCACTCGGAACCTTTCCGATGTCCGAATATAGTCGTCCAATATATCGATCTTTACGTCTCGACCATTTCGAGACTCCTCGTCATCCGGGACTCCGAACTCCTTCGGTACATCAAAACTCATAAACTCATAATACCGATCGTCATCAAACGTTAAGCGTGCGGACCCTACGGGTTCGAGAACTATGTAGACATGACCGAGACTCATCTCCGGTCAATAACCAATAGCGGAACCTGGATGCTCATGTTGGTTACTACATATTCTACGAAGATCTTTATCGGTCAAACCGCATAACAACATACGTTGTTCCTTTTTTCAACGGTATGTTACTTGCCCGAGTTTCGATCGTCGGTATCTCTATACCTAGTTCAATCTCGTTACCGGCAAGTCTCTTTACTCGTTCCGTAACACATTATCTCGTGACTAACTCATTAGTATTTTGCTTGCAAGGCTTATTATGATGTGTGTTACCGAGAGGGCCCAGAGATACCTCTCCGACACTCGGAGTGACAAATCCTAATCTTGATCTATGCCAACACCACGAATACTTTCGGAGACACCTGTAGAGCATCTTTATGATCACCCAGTTACGTTGTGACGTTTGATAGCACACAAGGTGTTCCTACGGTATTCGGGAGTTGCATAATCTGATAGTCATAGGAACATGTATAAGTCATGAAGAAAGCAATAGCAGTAAAACTAAACGATCATAGTGCTATGCTAACGGATGGGTCTTGTCCATCACATCATTCTCCTAATGATGTGATCCCGTTGATCAAATGACAACTCATGTCTATCGCTAGGAAACATAACCATCTTTGATCAATGAGCTAGTCTAGTAGAGGCAAACTAGGGACATACTGTTTTGTCTATGTATTCACACATGTACTAAGTTTCTGGTTAATACAATTCTAGCATGAATAAAAGACATTTATCATGATATAATTAAATACAAATAATCATCTTTATTATTGCCTCTAGGGCATATTTCCTTCATAGAAGAGAGAGGCCAAAAGGAAGGAGAGGCGCGCCCCCCTTCTGGTCCGAATTGGACAAGGGGTGCAGCCCCCTTTTCCTTCTCCCTCTCCCCCTCTTTCCTTCTCTCCTACTCCGGAAAGGAAAGGCAAATCCTACTAGGACTTGGGAGTCCTAGTAGGACTCCCCACACTTGGCGCGCCCCCTCTAAGGCCGGCCTCTCCCTCCCTCCTTTATATACGGGGGCAAGGGGCCACCTCTAGACACAACAATTCATCTCTTGATCTCTTAGCCGTGTGCGGTGCCCCCCTCCACCATAGTTCTCCTCGATAATATTATAGCGGTGCTTAGGCGAAGCCCTTCGACGGTAGAACATCAAGATCGTCACCACGCCGTCGTGCTGACGGAACTCTCCCTCGACACTCGGCTGGATCGGAGTTCGAGGGACGTCATCGAGCTGAACGTGTGCTAGAACTCGGAGGTGTCGTAGTTTCGGTGCTTGATCGGTCGGGCCGTGAAGACGTACGACTACACCAACCGCGTTGTTCTAACGCTTCCGCTTTCGGTCTACGAGGGTACGTTGACACAATCTCCCCTCTCGTTGCTATGCATCTGGTAGATAGATCTTGCGTGATCGTAGGAAAATTTTAAAATACTACGTTCCCCAACAGTGGTATCAGAGCCAGGTCTATGCGTAGATGATATGCACGAGTAGAACACAATGATTTGTGAGCGATACTAGTCATACTACTTACCAGCATGTCATACTTTGCTTCGGCGGTATTGTGAGATGAAGCGGCCCGGACCGACATTACGCGTACGCTTACGCGAGACTGGTTTCACCGTTATGAGCACTCGTTGCTTAAAGGTGACTGGCGGGTGTCTGTCTCGCTCACTTTAGCTGAATCGAGTGTGACTACGCCCGGTCCTTGTGAAGGTTAAAACAGCACATACTTGACAAAACATCGTTGTGGTTTTGTATGCGTAGGTAAGAATGGTTCTTGCTACGCCCGTAGCAGCCACGTAAAACTTGCAACAACAAAGTAGAGGACGTCTAACTTGTTTTTGCAGGGCATGTTGTGATGTGATATGGTCAAGACATGTTGAGCGATACGGTTTTGTATGAGATGATCATGTTTTGTAATGTTATCGGCAACTGGCAGGAGCCATATGGTTGTCTCTTTATTATATGAAATGCAATCGCCATGTAATTGCTTTACTTTATCACTAAGCGGTAGCGATAGTCATAGAAGCAATAGTTGGCGAGACGACAAGATGCTACGATGGAGATCAAGGTGTCACGCCGGTGACAAAGGTGATCATCACGGTGCTTTCAAGATGGAGATCAAAAGCACAAGATGATGATGGCCATATCATGTCACATATTTTGATTTGCATGTGATGTTTATCTTATTATGCTTCTTATTTTGCTTAGAACGACGGTAGCATTATAAGATGATCCCTTATAAAATTTCAAGGTACAAGTGTTCTCCCTGAGTATGCACCGTTGCGAAAGTTCTTCGTGCTGAGACACCACGTGATGATCGGGTGTGATAGGCTCTACGTTCAAATACAACGGGTGTAAGACAGTTTTGCACACGCAGAATACTCGGGTTAAACTTGATGAGCCTAGCATATGCAGATATGGCCTCGGAACACTGGAGACCGAAAGGTCGTGCGTGAATCATATAGTAGACATGATCAAAATAAGATGTTCACCATTGAAACTACTCCATCTCACGTGATGATCGGACATGGTTTAGTTGATTTGGATCACGTGATAATTTAGATGACTAGAGGGATGTCTATCTAAGTGGGAGTTCTTAAGTAATATGATTAAATTGAACTTTAATTTATCATGAACTTAGTCCTGGTAGTATTAGCATATCTATGTTGTAGATCAATAGCTCGCGATGTTGCTCCACGTTTATTTTTTATATGTTCCTAGAGAAAACTAAGTTGAAAGATGTTTGTAGCAATGATGCGGAATTGTTCCGTGATCTAATGATTATCCTCATTGCTGCACAGAAGAATTATGTCCTTGATGCACCGCTAGCTGACAGACCTATTGCAGGAGCAGATACAGACGTTATGAACATTTTGACAAAAACTCGGTATGATGACTACTTGATAGTTTAAGTGCACCATGATTTACGGCTTAGAACCAGGACTTCAAAAACGTTTTGAACACCACGGAGCATATGAGATGTTCCAAGAGTTGAAATTAGTATTTCATACTCATGCCCGTGTTGAGAGGTATAAGACCTCTGACAGTACTTTGCCTACAAGATGGAGGAGAATAGCTCAATCAGTGAGCATGTGCTCAGATTGTCTGGGTACTACAATTCCTTGAATCAAGTGGGAGTTATTCTTCCAGATAAGATAGTAATTGACAAAGTTCTCTAGTCACTATCACCAAGTTAGTAGAACTTCGTGATGAACTATAATATGCAAGGGATGTCGAAGTTAATTCCCGAGCTCTTCGCGATCCTGAAATCGGCGAAGGTAGAAATCAAGAAAGAGCATCAAGTGTTGATGGTTAAGAAGACCACTTGTTTCAAGTAAAGGGCAAAGGGATAGAAGGGGAACTTCAAGAAGAATGACAAGCAAGTTGTCACTCCTATGAAGAAACCCAAAGCTAAACTCAAGCCTGAAACTAAGTGCTTCTACTGCAAAGGAAATGGTCACTGGAAGTGGAAATGCCCTAGATACTTGGCAGATAAGAAGGATGGCAAAGTGAACAAAGGTATATTTTGATATACAGATTATTGATGTGTACTTTACTAGTGTTCATAGCAACCCCTGGGTATTTGATACCGGTTCAGTTGCTAAAATTAGTAACTCGAAACGAGAATTGCAGAATGAACAGAGACTAGTTAAAGGTGAAGTGACGATGTGTGTTGGAAGTGGTTCCAAGGTTGATATGATCATCATCGCACACTCCCTATACTTTCGGGATTAGTGTAAAACCTAAATAAATGTTATTTGGCATTTGCGTTGAGCATGAATATGATTTGATCATATTTGTTGCAATACGGTTATTCATTTAAAGTCATAGAATAATTGTTATTCTGTTTACATGAATAAAACCTTCGATGGTCATACACCCAATGAAAATAGTTTGTTGGATCTCGATCGTAGTGATACACATATTCATAATATTGCAGCCAAAAGATGCAAGGTTAATAATGATAGTGCAACGTATTTGTGGCACTGCCGTTTAGGTCATAATGGTGTAAAGCGCATGAAGAAACTCCATAGTGATGGACTTTTGGAATCACTTGATTATGAATCACTTGGTGCTTGCGAACCATGCCTCATGGGCAAGATGACTAAAACTCCGTTCTCCGGAACAATGGAGCGAGCAATTGACTTGTTGGAAATCATACATACTGAGGTATGCGGGCCAATGAGTGTTGAGGCTCGCGGCGGGTATTATTATTTTCTGGCCTTCACAGATGATTTGAGAAGATATGGGTATATCTATTTGATGAAACACAAATCTGAAACATTTGAAAAGTTCAAAGAAATTTCAGAGTGAAGTAGAGAATCATCGTAACAAGAAAATAAAAGTTTCCACGATCTGATCACGAAGGCGGATATTTGAAGTTACGAGTTTGGCCTTCATTTAAAACAATGTGGAATAGTTTCACAATGCACGCCACCCGGAACACCACAGCGTAATGGTGTGTCCGAACATCGTTATCGTACTTTATTAGATATGGTGCGGTCTATGATGTCTCTTACCGATTTACCACTATCGTTTTGGGTTATGCATCAGAGACAGCTGCATTCACGCTAAATAGGGCAACATCTAAATCTGTTGAGACGACGCCTTATGAACTATGGTTTGGCAAGAAACCAAAGTTGTCGTTTCTTAAAGTTTGGGGCTGCGATGCTTATGTGAAAAAGCTTCAACCTGATAAGCTCGAACCCAAGTCGGAGAAATGTGTCTTCATAGGATACCCAAAGGAGATTGTTGGGTACACCTTCTATCACAGATCCGAAGGCTAGATATTCGCTGCTAAGAATGGATCCTTTCTAGAGAAGGAGTTTCTCTCGAAAGAAGTGAATGGGAGGAAATTAGAACTTGATGAGGTAAATGTACCTTCTTCCGAATTGGAAGGTAGTACATCACAGAAACTAGTTCCAATGATTCCTACACCAATTAGTGAGGAATCTAATGATGATGATCATGAAACTTCAGATCAAGTTTCTGCTGAACTTCGTAGATCAACCAGAGTTCCTTCCGAACCAGAGTGGTACGGCAACCCGGTTCTGGAAGTCATGTTACTGGACCATGATGAACCTACGAACTATGAGGAAGCGATGATGAGCCCAGATTCCACAAAATGGCTTGAGGCCATGAAATATGAGATAGGATCCATGTATGAGAACAAAGTGTGAACTTTGATTGACTTGCCCGATGATCGGCAAGCCATTGAAAATAAATGGATCTTTAAGAGGAAGACTGACGCCGATGGTAATGTTACTGTCTACAAAGCTCGACTTGTTGTGAAAGGTTTTCGACAAGTTCAAGGTGTTGACTGCGATGAGATTTTCTCACCCGTAGCGATGCTTAAGTCTGTCCGAATCATGTTAGCAATTGCCACATTTTATGAAATCTGGCAAATCGACAACAAAACTGCATTCTTTAATGGATTTATTAAAGAAGAATTGTATATGATGCAACCAGAAGGTTTTGTCAATCCTAAAGGTGCTAACAAAATGTGCAAGCTCCAGCGATCCATCTATGGACTGGTGCAAGCATCTCAGAGTTGGAATATACGCTTTGATAAGTTGATCAAAGCATATAGATTTATACAGACTTGCGGTGAAGCATGTATTTACAAGATAGTGAGTGGGAGCACTACAACATTTCTGATAAGTATATGTGAATGACATATTGTTGATCAGAAATAATGTAGAATATTCTAGAAAGCATAAAGGAGTGTTTGAAAGCAGTTTTTCAAAGAAAGACCTCGGTGAAGCTGCTTACATATTGGCATCAAGATCTATAGAGATAGATCAAGATGCTTGATAAGACTTTCGATGAGTACATACCTTGATAAGATTTTGAAGTAGTTCAAAATGGATCAGTCAAAGAAGGAGTTCTTGCTTGATTTGTAAGGTGTGAAGTTGAGTAAGACTCAAAGCCAGACCACGGCAGAAAAAATATGAAGAGAATGAAAGTCATTCCCTATGCCTCAGCCATAGGTTCTATAAAGTATGCCATGCTGTGTACCAAACATATTGTGTACCTTACCATGAGTTTGACAGGGAGGTACAATAGTGATCCAGGAGTAGATCACTGTACATCGGTTAAAATTATCCTTAGTAACTGGATGACTAAGGAAATGTTTCTCGATTATGGAGGTGATAAAGAGTTCGTCGTAAAGGGTTACGCCGATGCAAGCTTTGACACTAAATCTAGATGACTCTAAGTATCAATCTAGATGCGTATTGAAAGTGGGAGCAATTAGCTAGAGTATCTCCATGCAGAGCATTGTAAACATAGAAATTTGCGAAATACATACGGATCTGAATGTGACAGACCCGTTGACTAAACTTCTCTCACAAGCAAAACATGATCACACCTTATTGCTGTTGGGTATTAATCACATAGCGATGTGAACTAGATTATTGACTCTAGTAAACCTTTTGGGTGTTGGTCACATGGCGATGTGAACTATGGGTGTTATTCACATAACAATGTGAACTATCGGTATTAAATCACATGGCGATGTGAGCTAGATTATTGACTCTAGTGCAAGTGGGAGACTGAAGGAAATATGCCCTAGAGGCAATAATAAAGTTGTTATTTATATTTCCTTATATCATGATAAATGTTTATTATTCATGCTAGAATTGTATTAACCGGAAACTTAGTACATGTGTGAATACATAGACAAAATAGTATGTCCCTAGTATGCCTCTACTAGACTAGCTCATTGATCAAAGATGGCTATGTTTCCTAGCCATAGACATCAGTTGTCATTTGATCAACGGGATCACATCATTAGGAGAATGATGTGATGGACTAGACCCATCCGTTAGCATAGCACTATGATCGTTTAGTTTTACTGCTATTGCTTTCATCATGACTTATACATGTTCCTATGACTTTGAGATTATGCAACTCCCGAATACGGTAGGAACACCTTGTGTGCTATCAAACGTTTGTCAGGCCCAAGATGCGATTCTATCCCGATCACGTGACACTTACGTGATTGGGGCACAACCGCATTTCGGGCGCTTAGCAAGATGGATATCATTACATCGTACCATTACATACATACATGGGGGATACAACAATACATACAAGTCACAAGAATACAACACCATCAATACAAAGTATCCGACTACGGATACAAACAAGAAAAAAACACAAGACATCCATCTGCCATCCCAGGCTGCCGACCCGGAACCTAACCCAAGACTGAAGAAGAAGAACTCCAACAACAGAACAACGCTCTCACGTCAAGACATCGAAAACCTACACCTGCAACTGTTGTTGTAGTATCTGTGAGCCACGAGGACTCAGCAATCCCATAACCATGGGTAACAAGACTATCAAAGCTTAATGGGTAGGAAGAGGTAAAGTGGTGAGGTTGCAGCAGCGGCTAAGCAATATATCGTGGCTAACTTACGAGTACAAGAGTAAGATGAGCATCTATGCAAACGGTCGCAAACTAGTAGTGATCGCTAAAGATCCTGAACTACCTACGAGTCAAACATAACCCCACTGTGTTCTCTTCTCAAAGTGAAAAGAGACAGTCACGGTTAATCACACAATTGTGTGTTTTACTTCGGATCCTCTGTCTAGTTTTCTACAACCGGGCATTAATAAATTCCAATCTGCCACATAACCGCGGGCACGGCTTTCGAAAGATCATAACCCTGCAAGGGTGTCCCAACTTAGCCCATCACAAGCTCTCACGATCAGCTGAAGTGATAAATATAATATCATCATACCTTATCTTAGGGAAATCTGATCAGGCTCGGCATCCCGGTGCACAAGACATTTCGACAATGGTAAAACAAGTCCAGCAAGACCTCCCGGCGTGCCGACACCTTGATAGTAGCCGCGCGTATCATGTCTTAGGCCAAGTCCGGATGAGCACAGCGTACAGCAGCCAATCCCCAAGTAGGGGGGCGCCGCACACGACTCTATTTGGGACCAACAACATCAGCACTGGCCCCCCTGTTATGTAGAATTAAGAACCCGGGGACATGACCACCTATGCAATTAATTAATTAATTAAGTTGTTATTATGAGCAAATTAAAATCTATGTTGGGCCTTGCTGGAGGAGTTTTATTCAAAGACGAAGTGTCAAGGGGTCCCCATATACCCAACTGTGTAAGGAACGCAAAATCAAGGAACATAATGCCGGTTTATCGGCGCCTAAGGTGGCATGAGTGGAACAAAACACCGAGCAAAAGGCCAAGCCTTCCACCCATGCCCAGTATATAGGTGTGTTAATATTAATAATAGAAATTGTGATATTCCAACAATAAGTTCCCACCTGGAACGATCTTCATCTTCACCTGCAACTAACAACGCTATAAGAGGGGCTGAGCAAGCGGGTAACATAGCCAAACAATGGTTTTGCTAGGAAGGGTTCAAAGGTTAGAGGTTTCATGGCAACAAGGAGAGGGGCTGACAATAAAGATGGGTAGCGCGACATATAACGATAGCATAGAGACAACTAAGAATGGCGATGATAGTAAAGGTATTCAAGGGTATGGTCATCTTGCCTGAGATCCCGCAAGGAAGAAGAACAGTTCCGTGACGAAGACGAAGGAGAAGTCTTGAAGAAGAACCACGGGTAAACGAACGAATCCTCACGAACGCAACGGCACAAGCACTGACGAGTAGAAGCAAGCAACACGGTAAACACACCACACGAGACAAGACAATATGCTCAACCAAGTATGATGCAAGAAAGTTCTATATAGGAAGCACAACATGTCTATACAGGAAGCACAACATGGCAAGGTAGGAAGCACAGAAAAACAACACAAGAAACATGACAATAAGCTCAAGCAAGTAGGCTGCAAGACAAGTCTACATATGATGCACAACAAGTCTATACAGGAAGCAAAGCATGGCAAGGTAGGAAGCACAGAAAATTAACACAAGTCTATGATGCAATACATGGCAAGGGATAATGCATGACAAGTCTATACAGGAAGCAATATATGGCAAGGTAGGAAGCATAGTAAAACAACACAAGAAACATGACAATGTGCTTAAGCAAGTATGATGCAAAACAAGTCTATATATGATGCAAAACATGGCAAGGTAGGAAGCACTCGATACAACACAAGTCAACAAGTTTAAATGAGGCCGGAAACTACCTATTACAAAACCGGTAAGTCCTCATATGCATAGTTTGAAATTAATCCAGATCTGCACAAACCTTATGTTCAAGTTATTAAACAGCAAGTTAACATGCACCATCATGATCTACACGAAATTCTAGTCAAGTTTCATATAAAGTTCGTTTAATTCGGAGCTACGGCCTAGAAGATATGAGCAAAACAAGTTAAGCATGGCAACGGTGCAAGATGCACCCAAACATCAGGAAAACATCCTCCAAACATGTAAACACGATGATATTATGATTCTACATGCAAAATCACATAAGTTTCATATAAGGCACACCCAAAACGGAGCAACGGGCTAAAAGATACACATGAAACAAGATATAACAACAAGCTGAAATTAACAGCCACATAGCAACTTTGGAGCAAGGTAAATATATGCTACAACACAAAAAATGGTGAAAAGAAGCATGGACATGAAGTAGACATATCCTACAACAAACACCTCCATTGGAGAATGTCCATAGGAGGCATGTATCAATAGCAACAAGCTACAACATTTTGATCATGGCAATAAAAACCTGACAGCAATACTTTATAGCAACTTTAGAGCAAGAATTAAATAAGCTACAACAACCCAAATGATCAAGTAAGGGCATGAATGGATAGACAACAACAAATACAACAAGGAATGATCAATGGCCACCCCAAAACTAACATGGATTTACCTAGGGCATCAAACAAACATGGCATCAGGATATTACAGATTCCAGACTTAGTGAAATTTCACTAAGTGTTAAAACAAGAACATTATCATGGAATGTTTACAAGCATGTTTAAGTCACCTCAAAGCATATCATGGAAATTTAAATGCACCACCTCAAAGACCACATCATGGAGATTCTAAAACATCTAGGCATGTGACATGGGAACAAACACTACAATAGCAACGAGCTCCTCAACTAGGCATCTCGTAACAAGTGACAAAACCTAACAGCCAAAAGCACATTTGCAACAGAGATAAACATGGCAATATGAAATCAAACAAGCATGCTATAGCAACCAACATGTAGAGCATCTCATGATGAACATTTTGACATATCATTTGCATCATTTGGATAAACATGCACCAAGTTATCATATCTCAAACATGGCAACAAAATAACAAGTAGCAGCAGTTTATAACAAGTAGCACTCTTGCAACAGATAATAGAGCATCTAGATGAAGTCAAACAAGCATGGCACAATGGAACAAAGTGTAGAGCATATCCCCACGATCATTTTGACATATCATACACTCAATTTGGATAAGAACACACAAAGTTATTACCAAACAAAGATGCAGCATTATAACAGTTAACACGGACTTAGCAGTTTTTACATAGGAAAAAAACACAACGGGCGATGGATAACTAAACGGTGCTCAGGCACTGGATATGGGCTGCTCACATTGGGCCTGGCCCGAGACGCGGAGAGGAGGAGGCCCGAAGGGAGGCTAGGCCGGGAGCTGGCCAGGGAGCATGGGCCGGCGGCTGGGCCCGCGGGGCGGAGCGAGGCCACGAGGCTGGCTGGGCCTCGGCTAGCGCAGGAGCGTTCGTCCTCCTCCTCCCGACGTACAGGAAGGAGGCAGCCATGGCAGCGCTGCGGCGGCGCCGGCCGGCAGGGAGGCCAGGAGGAGGCCCGGGCAGGGGGACGGGACGGAGGCCGACGAATCCGTGGCTGCGGGATCCATTCCCGGGGTCGGAGGAGCTCGGCGGTGCGGGGACATGGAGATCGGAGCTCGATGGCGGCGCCCATGGCAGCCTGCAGAACGGGAGAGAGAGGGAGGTGAGGTCACGGTGAGAGAGAGGGAAGACAGGAGGAGGAGAGCAGGGCGGCGGCGCTCATCTGCGGCTTGCCAGCGGCTTGGCCGAGCAGATCGGCGACGGGGCAGAGGAGATCGTGGCAGAGCGGCTCGGGAGCCATGCAGGGAATCGAGCTCGGGAGCTCGGGGCGCAGATGGGCCGCTCAGCCCGGATCAGGCCCGGCGCGAGCCGCGGCTGGGCCTGGCGCGGGGAGACGTGGAGGCGCCTAGGTGGAGCGACGGGATTGGAGTGGGAGGCGCCTGGCTGGCTGGCTGGCCACTCAGGTGGCGCCAAGTGGCGGCGGCGCTGGCTGGCCGGCTGGCCGGCGACAAGTGGCAAGGAGTGATCTGTTTTGCACGGAATTTGATGGAGGAGGGGGCTAGAGGTAGGTGGAGGTTAGGGGAGTCCATTTTTGGCATGGAGGGGCCTTTATATAGGAAAAGCCTAGGGTTTGGGGGGTTTGGAAGGGTTTTTGGACCCTCTCATCGCGATCCGACGGATCCGATCGCGAGGTGAGATAGGAAGGCCTAGTGGGCAGTGTTAGAGGAGGTGGGCTGAGATGAGAGGAGAGGTTAGAGGCCCGCGGATGTTTTCGGAGACCGAAAACATCCGACGAATTAACCGGCGACTAGTGCCGCTAGATATATCCGTTGGGCTATCAAATGAGCTCCGAATGCGATGAAATTTGGCAGGCGGCCTATCTACACTATCATAAGACCACACGCCAAGTTTCAACCCATTCCGAGAACGTTTTTCGGCCACTCACAAAATAAATATTCGGAGGCACCGTGGGCGCGTGTGAGTGTGTCTGGGCTCAGAACGGACAACAGAAAGGACGGGCGGACTCAGACGGATGCAAGTTTTGAAAACATGATGATGCAACACACATGATGACATGGCGAGATGCAACACGCTAGCAGATGACAAGGCACTGACAACGAATAACTAGCTGACACCGGGCGCACCGGTCTCGGGGTGTCACAACAATCCCCTACTAACAAGAGATCTCGTACCGAGATCTTAGGAACGAGACGGGAGGGAAAAGGAAGAACACAAGTTCTTCGAGAACAAAAGGGTGGAACGAAGGAACCTGAGAGGTTGAACAATTATGAAAGAAGGATACAACGGAGTTAAACGAAGTTGCAAAGAGTTCGTTAAACAAGAGGAACAAGGGATACGACAAGAATCAAGGAGGTTGAAAGAATAATAATGAATAAGAAACCACTCTGGTTAATAAGAGATAGAAAGGAATCTCCATGAAGGAATTCGGGCAGCACTCCGGCTAAACTGAAAGATATAGCACATCGGTTGACAAGAATTGAATGGGACATGAACCTGAGAAGATAAAACGAACACGAGACGAAATGAACAATACAATGCCTCCGTAAGAATTGAAAAATGGAATGAAAGAACCGAGAAGAAGATGACAACTTCCATGACGAAAGAATTTGAAAGAGCATCTGCACGAGAAAGACTTGAACGGAGTTGTTTAGAAAATCAACAACAAAAGAATAAGCTTGTTGTGGACTTATGAAAACATCTCAAAACTTGAGGTGAATTATGCCGCAACGAAAGATTGAATAGATGAGAATGAAGAAAGAAATGCAAAACTCCAAGTTTCACCCCATTATGTGGACTTATGAAAAAAATGAAGCCATGCCACTGTTATAAGCCATGACAAGTTTAGCCAAATGTTTTTGCATGTAATTGTTTGAGACTCTGACCGTTTCCTCTGTAGCATTTTGTGTAAACATGGATATCCATTTCACCTGGTTGCTGTTATGACCTTTTGGTGCACTGCACAATTCTCTTCTTAAAAGAAGTGACTTTTGTGCTGTTTAAGTGGAATGTCAGAATGGAACAGTTGGTTCATTTTGATGGAACTGCACAAAGGGAGATTTGTGTTCCAATTCTCATCATCCATATTGGCACCATAACCTTCCTTTAGGTAAGAATGATATTTAATGCATGTGTTCATCTCTATTTTACGACTGCCATGAGAAAATAATGCTATTTTTTACTAGTACACTTGTACTCCCTCACTGAGAAAACCAATTATGAAATAGAAGGCAAATCATGTACTTGGTTTCACCAACTGGTGAGGAGAATGAGAAACAGAGCATGAAGAGAAAGAAGAAGAAGAATAAACAGTGCCAAGCGATCTTGCTGAAGCAAGAGGCCTCGGTAGAGACCATTCAAGGCCTCCGGCAACGACTACCTTACATGTGAGACGATCCTCCAGGGAGCCCTTCCACTTCTGATGTCTCACTTAATTAATTAGGAGTACTTAAGTACCACTAATTTCTTGCTGCCTAATTTTCCTGTCGGGGTTAAACAAATCTTTAGTAGCACCTTATGCTGAATCATGTACGTGTGTATGTTTGTCTTTGGAGGTGAATCATGTGGTGGAGTAGGGAGGGAATATTATTAGTGTCATGACATAATAGTGCTATTGTTTTGCATGTCAATTTATTGCCATTGGTTCAATGAGCCAATGCTTTGCGTATTGTCCATCATGAATTTGATGCTACTGTTAGAGCAATATGCTAATGTCTTTCTGTCATATCTCACTAAGCTAATAAAGGTTTCACCGTGTTCCTACTTGTGCAAACAGGGATCATGTTGTGCCAATCATACATTTGAGTGGAACTACGCAAGACAATACAATGAACTATATCCCAGCCTGTGCTTTAATTATGCTGGAAGTTCTTGATAATCTTTCGATATAATCTCAGCACTGGTAAACAAGAGTGATTTCAACCATACATTTGAAGTGCACAAAAATATATAATATTGAGTGATTCCAGTGAGTGCTTTATCATCTCTTATGGAACTACATGAATAAGCTTTTTTCCTCAGGTTTGTACGGGCCTAAGGTCTTCATCAATATTAGTTTGTTGTCATCTCTATTTGTATTGTGCTATTGTCATGAGAAACTCCTTTATCTTTGCACGTTAAAGTTTTGCAACCTATGATACATGCAAATGCTTTGAGTGTTGAGCTAATTGGCTCTGATTAAATAAACTAATACCTCTCTTTACGCATCAAGATAATAAGGGTGCTTCTATTTGTTAGTGTATGTTTCATCAACTAGTGCCACTATTACAGTAATCTCACTCTCTCAATATATGTGCCAACAGGGATGCTCGATTTTGGTGGAACTGCACAAAAACTTTGGGTGCTTCATTGCCTCGGCAGCTTCCGTCCTTTCCTGTCAGTCGCTAATCTAGGCCTTCTTTTTTCCTTTGCTGTCAGTCGCTTTGCTTATCTCGGCTTCCAGTCAAAGGAAAAATTAATTGATATGCTACCTCACACAGGTTGGTACTCGTCTTTGTCCTGATTATTGTGCTTGTCATATATTGTGTGGCACCCCGGCTCAGAAAACCGGAATGCCCTATATTGCAGCCCAGAGATCGAGGAGAAGTTTGTGGAAAACGGCACTGCTTGACATAGAACAAATCAGCTCTTATTACAAGAATAATAATACAGGGGTCTGATGTTACAAAGAATCACATCAGCATGGCGACACTATGCCGACGATACTACACTTGCTCTATGCTAGCAGCGGAACAACTCGTAGCAGCGGAATACTTCTAGCAGTGGAATAACGACGAAGGTGGTGAACTCCAATCCGCAGGGACTCTGGCTGGGACACGATCTAGCTCGCATGCACGTCAACCTCGACAAACAAACAATCATGGCATCACCTGCAATCTGGCATGACATGCCAGGTCAGTACATTGAATGTACTTGCAAGCTCACAACAACCAAAACCATCAAGGAAAAACAATAGCATAGCATTAACAGATTAATTAATTAACAACTAGCATGATGAAACAACAACTAAGCATGGTATGAAACTGATACAATACTGATAAATCACTATCTCAGATTTACATAATTATATCTATCTTCGCTAACCGGATAAGTAATATATCAACTTGATCACCTCGTGATCATAACCAAACTGTGATCGTTCTGGCAACCACTACCATGACTAACACTTGGTCTACAACATCATCATCAACATCCTGCACTGCCTAAAATGTCAATTTATAAATTACATATAATTCATTTAATTATTCCGGCATTTGAGTGTTCATCGAACTATGTGACCTAGTACGAACCCAAGCCCATGACCGAGGACGCGTCTATCGGTAGATTAAACAAATACACTCTGTAGAGGTAGTGCACTGTACCCACACCACGGAAACCATGGCCTCGCTCTCCCATTCGGGTGGACCAACGGCATTCCGACAAAACCGATCTACTATGATGACACTCTCCCGGCCACTCCGACTCATTCCCCACCGGGCTTAGTCCTGGGTGGCCTCGTGTCTACCAAAGACACCAACGACCACCGTCGTGGCCAAAACAATAAAAAGTCCCAAACGGGGACAAAAGCTCTTATTATCCAACTACGGGCACACAAGGTTAGGTCCGTCTACCTGATCAGGGTAGCGCGTGCCCATAACCTTCCCTAGTTGGAGGCAGAGGTGAGAGGCATGACAATAGCATCATAATAGGGCCTTCCCATAAAAGTCAAATGTGGTTGCACTGGGGAAAGCCCAGCTCGTTGGCACCTGACCAACTTAATGACGGAGTTTATCTCAAAAAATTTAGCTGTGATTCAGATACTTCGGTATCAATTATCAAACTAGTAATCCAAGTCATAGAAATATACAACAAATAATCCAAAGATTTATAACATCATAACAAAATACTCCAAGTATAGCATAACATCTCTCTCATGAAAAATCCAAGAACACTACTATGCAAATATCAAGAACTACCTATCCAACTATGACCCACAAGTATTATTTCCATCGTCATTCTTCAAAACATAACATCAACTAGCATCATGATGAAAGTAAAACTAGCCACTAATAATCCAAAGGCAACATGACATTCAAAGCAAAAACTCCAAAAATAATAACAGATACTAGCATGAAAATAGCCACTAAGAATCCAAAGGCAACATGATGTCCAAACAATACTTCAAAAATAATACCAGATACTATCATGAAAATAGCCACTAAGAATCCAAAGGCAACATGTCATCCACATAATCGTCAAAATATAAATCCTAGAACTCCTAGCAATATCATGGCAATAAAAAGATCAAAATACAACTCCGAGAAATGCCATGAACAAGATCATACATATCTATGCAATATTTTAAATAAGTTCAAATAAAGAATCATGTCACTGCATTGCAATCATGCAAATGGAGAGGGTGGCTTGCCTGGGGTGGAAGAAATCACCGGAAGAAAGTGCGGAAAGCTTGCGAAAAGAATCTCCGGAAAGCATAATGAAAATGATGCCAACAGAATGAGCTCGGTAAGACGAAGAGATGGGCTTTGGAATCACCTCATTTGGAGTTGTGGTTGAAAAGTTATAGTTGTTTTTCTGCTAGGGGCCCATTTGTAAATAAGATCATCACAAACAGGCCCTGAACAGAGAAACAGAACGTGCACTTGAGGAAATACGCTTTCTCTAACGTGAAAACGTATTTTGGGCTGAAGTGGAAGAAGCATGCGCTTTCGGGAAAGGAAAACGTATTCTGTGGAATACGCCTCCACTTATCCACACTGGCAAGCCCGGGGCCGTGGCTGGCTCACTGACGTGTGGGGGCCTTGGGGGCGGGGCCCGACACTTATCCACACTGGCCAAGCGGGGTCAACGCGGGGCCGGCTTGGGCGGCTGATTGGTGGGGCCTGGACCCACTAGCCAGCTGGGGCGGAGTCATCTCCTTCCTCCGCTCGCTCGCCCGACGGAGCAGAGGGGAGGGCGCGGCTCCGGCGCCCGTCCGGCCGGCTCCGGCCACCATTCGAGCCGTGCGGCCTACTGGCGAGCTCGGGAGGCCAAGCCGCACCCATCCCCGTTGGGCACGAGCGCCGGGAGGAGCGGAACGAGCAAGGCAGCAGACGCGGCGGTGGATGGCTTCGGGCGCCGGTGGAGCTCGTGGTCAGAGGCCACCGAAGGGTTAGGGAAGTAGAGGAGGGGCTCTAGGGGATGCTGGGGAGGTCTCTAGTGACGGAAGAACGACGAGGGGAAGCTCAGTTGCCGCCAATTTAGGCGAGGCCGAGGCGGCGGCCATGGCGACGGAGGGAGGGCAGGGGAGCTCCAAAGGCTCAGGAAGAAGCTGGGGAGGGGTGGTGGAGCGAGTGAAGGAAGCTGGGGAGGTCTCTGGGGATGGGCGGCCTTATATAACCAAGGGGAGGGGCAGCCGCACTGGCGTCGCCGCGGACGCGTGCCTTCGCTCGCGAGCTCGGAGGCAGGCGATGAAGGAGGGCACTATGGATGATCTCACGGGGCAGAGGAGACCAAGAGGGGCGCAAGGAGGCTATCGACGGCGAGCTCCGAGCCAAACCGCATCAGTTCGCCCGTGGGCGCGCGGCGGCTTGCGTCGGTGGAGAAGCTGCCGAGGGGGAAGAGGGGTCCAGGGGGTCTGCGTTGGTGAGGTGAGGCCAATGGATAGGCTCACGCATGCGAAGACGGCGAGAGGAGGCGGTGCCGAAGCACAAACGACATCTGGGCGCGGCTGCAGTGTACAGGGCGCGTGCATAGGCATGCCAGTGTCGTGATCACCATGCGCACTGGCTCGTAGTGGGGGATTTGGGCAGTAAAATGTTGTCTACGGGTAAGATCATCCATGGTAAGTCTTAGCTATGGTGGTAGAAACGTGAAAAGCTCTTTGGTTGAATGGTAAAGATCCTCTAAAGTTTACTGCAGTAAACTTTGAGGAGAGCTGTTGATCAATAGAAAATGAGTTGGAGCCAAAGAGCTTGTCTGGGGGTTTGAGGTAAAGAAGAACTACCATCCTGGTAAGTTTGAGGAGATTTGGATAAAGAATTAATGTAGTTGCTTAACAACCACATAAATCTAGTAAGAAGCTAGATTAGGATGATGCACTCACATGGTGAGTCCATTTGAGCTGAAACTCGGCAAGGCTTAGGTATTTGGTAATAGTAAGAAGGTGTAAGAATTTCATACCAATTGGATTTACCAAAATGGTACTTCCTTCACAAGCATCCTTTCTGTCCAGAAAATTAGGAAAAATCCTGAGGGAAAATGGCTACACAAAATGTGCCCAAAATTGGTGGAGGTAGGTTATATTGGTTAGGGAAGGTCCTGGAATATTTTCAGCCATATTGGAGCAAGATAAAAAATACTTGCTTCACAAACTGAAAATTTGAACAGAAACAAAGATTTGAAGGTGTGCCCACATGGTGTCAGGACCCCGATCCTAAGTCACACCGATCTAGCTGTAACACGTCATATCACTTTGCGGCCTCACGCACGGTAACCCCACGGGTGCCACCTTACCTGGCCCGGGACCGTTTGCGCATTTTGGCACACGTATGTGACAGTGTCGCTAGCATCCATATGACAGAGAATCCGGGCCGACATGGCTAGTTATAAACCAAAAGTGGCACTAGATTACAGAGACAGGCATCCATGACCCAGCAACGAACTTGTCGGTCATCAACGTACGAACCCAAGTCGTAGCAAGCTACATGGACTTAAAGGAACAACGCGTGACATTTCCCCGAAGGGACAGACACAGGAACGAAGAAGGACATATGCCGGCCAGCCTACGTGTTCCGAGCAGTAGCAAGCTACCAAGGCTCATTGGAATCACTAGGAGGCATTTCCCTGTAAGGTAGGCTACCAAAGGAAAACAACTAGGTGTCGGATCCCACACATACCAAGCATTTCAAACATACACACAATATGCTCAATATGTGCAAATACAACATTGCATCACAACAGAACTCTATGACTCAAAGTACTTTATTTAAAGGCTCCAAGAGCCATACATAACATATCCATACAGGTAGGGGTCACATGACCCAACACTCAAGTCATACAGTCATACAAACACAAGCGGAAGCTACATGTCTGAGTACAGACAACTTAGAAAATAAAACAGGCTTGGTGTAGCCTGACTATCTACAAGGCCCTTCACAAGCTCCAAATCTCCGTCTGGGTGTCAAGCTACTCGTCGACGTTTACGTCTATGTAGAACCCATCAGCAGGGGCAGGGTTCTCCTCTGCAACAGTTATTAAGCAAACATGAGTACAAAGGTACTCAGCAAGTCTTACCATAGAACCTATCATACATGCAACATTATCAAAGGGGGTAGTGGAGTTCATAGCAGAATGCCAGCTTTGACCTTGGCTAACCTATACTACAACTCTCAACAGATTGCAAGATGTTACTACGAACACGAGTCCTCTACTCACCACATCAATACGCTACTGAGGATCCTCTTCCGTCATCCTACGGAAGGGCCATCCACGGCACTCACACTTATCTTGAGGCTTTTAATAGTATCCATCAACTTGTCTATGAACTGTAAGAGCAACCAAGTAGTCCCTACCGCGAACAACGGCTATTCGAATAGTTTGATAACCCTGCAGGGGTGTACCTCTTCACACACGCTTTCACCACTTATCGCCGTTTACTCGGCGTGTACTCGGCAACCTTCAAGCGGAAGCCCAGCGGGGGTGTCGGCCACGACCTAACTAACTACTCAAGTCTCTCGTCTAGGTTTATCACCTATTTGGGTTCCATCCGTGGGGAGATCCGGCCGGGGTGTCGCTCACGGCCCCAAACGATGTGTACATGGTTCCTGAGTCACCAAACGGGCAACTGGTACACCGTGCCACGTACATGTCACATCACAACCCACCCTGAGGGTCAGCGTTGTGCACGACCTCCAGTAAGCTATAAACACCAGAAACTAGTTGCAACTCCTGGACAGAGATCGAGGGTAATTAATAAGCCGAGAGGGTCCATTGGTTTCGGGCCCAATGCATGGTAGTAACTGCAACTTGAACCACACATACAGATCTCAGGTCCTATGGACGATTCCAATGAAACAACCCACCATGTACTCCTACATGGCCTTTCATCGATACCTTTACCAAGCGTATTCCACACTTCCTTCTCTTTACCGGTATGATCATTTCACTCTGATCCAACACCCAGATGAACCAGACCTGACACAACTCTAGGCATAGCAGGCAACATAAACAAATAGCATGGTGGATCACACATCACATGGCTCAATCAACTCCTACACATGCTAGTGGGTTTCAACTATTTACTGTGGCAATGACAGGTCATGCAAGGGAATAGGGTTCATCTACCGCAGCAAGTAGTAGTTCACACGCTGTTGCCTTAATGCAGTAAAAGAGAGCAGGAGCGAGAAGTTCGGGTTTGTATCGGAATGATCAATGATTGCTTGCCTGACAAGGTAGTTGTCGGGTACTGCTCTTCAACTGGATACGCAGCAGTATCCTCGGGAGCAGGACCTAACACAGAGAATACCGACGATACAATCATTAACAAACAAATGCAACAATATGATGCATGCTCATGACATGGCAAGATGCATGTGTGTTGGCTAATGCAACTAAAACCAGAAGGGTTTGAGCTTATTTGAATCAAAGATTCAAATTGAAGTTCAAACTATTATTTAAATAAGTGCATTATCATGTTCTTGATGTAAACATCAAGTTAACTTGTTCAAACATGCATGAAACCAGTGACATTGGAAAGATTGGATTTTTCTGATCATTTTTCATATATAAATCTTTTCCATCTGAGCTATGGTTGATTTTATATGATTTTTAGAAGTTTTCGGTATTTTCTGGAATTTCCTGAATTATTTTAAATCTAAAAATCCCAGAAAAACCATTACTGCGTCAGCATGACATCATGCTGACGTCAGGCAGTCAACAGGGCCAGTCTAAGTCAAACCTGACCAGTGGGACCCACTGGTCAGTGTCACAGTTAACTAATTAACTAATTAGAATTAAATTAACACCTAAAGTAGGTTTGACTTGCGGGCAGGGCCCACATGTCAGTGACCCAGGGGGTCAAACCCGTGGTCAAAACAGGTCCAACTCGCCGGCGTTTAACCGCCGGCGAGGCCAAACACGGCGGCGTGCTTCGGAAATCGCCTACGTTGCACGGCTCGAGCTGTGGCTAGGCGCGTTGGAAAGCCCTTGCTGTTGCGCGTCGGATGGTGGTGGTCGCCGGACCTGGGGTGGCCGGAGATGACGGCAACAAGCTCGACGGCGGCGACCGGCGTCGGGCGTGTGTGGAGATGCGGCTGCAGGGGCCTAGGCGACGCGTGCGTAGCACCTTTCGCATCTACGTACTGCGGTGAGTGTGATAGACGGGTGCCAGTGACCAAATGGTTTTCGGAGCATCACCGGCGGCGAGCACGGCGGCGGTGCGTGCGGGTGAGCTTTGTGTAGTGCGTTCCAGGGCAAAAGAGAGCCAACGGAGAGGGGGAGGATGAAGCTAGGCTCACAGGGGTTGCAGCAGGCGCTGGAGCGAGCTCGGGGGTGGTCGGAGCTGGGCGGAACGGCGAGAGGGATCTCCGCGGCCGGAGTTGGGGAAGAAGAGGTCGGGGGCGTCTCTAGGGCAGGCGAGCGCTTGGGGCTCGGCCTGTTTGAAGCAGTCGAGGACGGCGGAGACGATGGACACCAAGGCGGGGCTCAGGGACGACGGTGGGCGCGGCTTCTACGACGGTGCGAGCACGACGGCGTCGGCCATGGCGCGGGGAGAGCAAAGTAGAGGAACTGGGGAGAGGTGAAGGTGTCTGCGGGGTCGGGGACGACGTGAACGACCGGTCCAGCCCTCCAGGACGGCGAGGGGAGGAAGCAGGGCGGCGGGCAGCTGCGTGGCACGCTGTGCGGTCGCCGTCGAGCACCTGCCTGCCTGCCTGGTCGAGCCAAGCAGCTCGCTGGAGCGGCAGCTGGGCTGGGCCGGCAGGTGGGCCGGGTGGGGCGCCAGGTAAGCTTTTCTCTCTACCTTTTTTCTATTTTCTTTTATGTTTCATTTCTTTTGCAGCTTTGTTCATTTAAATAAAATGCCAGAGCATTTTTGTAACTCATAATACTTGTCATAGCTACTGTATATATTATGGACAGTAGGAAACATTATAGTTTATGATTATTTGAGCATTTAAAATATTTTATAGCATTTAAATGCCCAAATACAAATACCATATGATTTAATCCAAAGCCCTAGAGTGTCCTAGAAAATTGTGCACCATTTTTGGCAGAGGTTTAAGACCAAGTCAGAAATGATGAACATTTTTGAAGGGCATTTTGGGTACATTGGAAAATATTTCATCAAACCCTAGTTGTTAGGAGAGGGGTGCTGGGGTTTCTGTTAATCCCATTTCAAGTTTCTTTGAAAAGTAAACATGATGCACACTCTAGCTAGGTCCTAATGCAAATGCTAACTAGGGATGTGACAACTCACCCCCACTTAAAAGAATCGAGTCCCGAGATTCAGGTTCCTCCGGAAAGAGGGTGGGGTACTCAAGTCGAAGACGATCCTCCCTTTCCAAGGTAGCTTCACTCTCGGAATGATGTGACCATTGAACCTTGAGAAACTTGATATTGTGGCATCGAGTGGTGCACTCGGTTTGATCAAGAATACGAACGGGGTATTCTCGATATGTGAGATTCTCCTGGAGATCAAGCGTTTCGTAGTCCACTCCGCGGATAGGATCCGAGAAGCAACGCCTGAGTTGAGAAATGTGGAACACGTCATGAAGTCTGGAGAGGTGCGGAGGTAGTTCCAGTTGGTAGGCAACTTCTCCTCGTTTGGCAAGAATGCGAAAAGGACCGATGAAACGAGGGGCCAATTTGCCTTTGATACCGAAGCGATGGGTTCCATTAAGAGGAGTAACCCGAAGGTAAGCCTTATCGCCGACTTCAAAAGTCACAGCCTTATGATGACTATCATATTAGCTCTTTTGGCGAGACTGGGCTGTTTTCATTCTCTCACGAACGATGCGAACTTGTTCTTCTGCTTCCTGAATCATATCCGGGCCAAAGAATTGTCTTTCCCCGGTCTCCGACCAGTTAAGAGGTGTCCGACACCTTCATCCATATAGAACTTTGAAGGGAGCTTTGCCCAAGCTGGCTTGATAACTATTGTTATAAGCGAATTCGGCAAATGGAAGACACTTTTCCCATTCCATACCGAAAGAAATGACAGAGGCTCGAAGCATGTCTTCCAGAATTTGATTGACTCGTTCCACTTGACCACTTGACTGGGGATGGAAGGCGGTACTGAAGGAGAGATGAGTTCCCATAGCGTTCTGGAAACTTTCCCAAAATCGGGAAGTGAAAAGACTTCCACGGTCTGAGTTAATCTCCAACGGCACACCATGAAGTGATACTATTCGAGAGATATATAAGTCTGCTAGCTGGCTAGCGTTAATACTCTCCCGAACAGGCAGAAAATGAGCTACTTTAGAGAGGCGGTCGATAACGACGAATATAGCATTATTCCCTTTCCTGGGCCTGGGAAACCCGGTAATGAAGTCCATACCGACTTTGTCCCATTTCCATTCAGGAATAGCTAAAGGTTGAAGGGTGCCAGCAGGCCGTTGATGCTCTGCTTTGACTCGACGGGAAACGTCGCAGTTAGCAATGAATTGAGCGATTTCTCTCTTCATCCTAGTCCACCAGAATCTCTGACGTAGATCCTGATACATTTTAGTACTACCGGGATGAATCGTGAGAGGAGATTCATGAGCCTCCTTAAGGATCAAACGTCTTAGGTTTCGGACTTTAGGAACCACTAAACAGTTGCTAAAGAATACGACTCCTTGATCATCAATCGAGAAACATCCTGCAACTCCTTTCTTGATGTTCCTCTTAATACGGGAAATTCCCGGATCAACCTTCTGTGCTTTGATGACCTGATCCGTAAGGTTAGGTTTCGCCACCAAGGTGGAAAGGAATCCTCGAGGAACAATGTGAAGGTTAAGCTTACGAAATTCCTCGTGGAGAAGTGGTTGACTTTGTTGTAACATTAAATTGTTACAATATGACTTACGACTTAGTGCATCAGCCATGACATTGGCTTTTCCAGGGGTATAAGTGATTCCTAAGTCGTAGTCGGTGAGCAACTCAACCCAACGTCTTTGCCTGAGATTTCGATCCGGTTGGGTGAAGATATACTTCAAACTTTGGTGATCAGTGAAGATTTCACAGCGATTACCAAGGAGATAATGTCGCCATGTTTTGAGAGCATGGACTACAGCTGCAAGCTCTAGATCATGAGTAGGGTAGTTATCCTCATGTGGACGCAACTGTCGGGATGCGTATGCAATCACTTGACGATCTTGCATGAGAATGCAACCTAGCCCTTGTCGCGAGGCGTCGCAATAAATTATAAAATCCTTGGAAAAATCTGGTGGTACCAGTAGAGTGCAGATGTCAGGCGTCTTTTCAGTTCCTGAAAACTGGACTCGCACTGTGGGGTCCACTCAAACTTTTTATCTTTCTTGAGGAGTTCGGTTAGAGGTTTAGCAACCTTGGAGAAATTCTCGACGAAGCGTCGGCAATCGCTTGCTAAGCCAAGAAAGCTCCTAACTTGCTTGACCGATTCAGGGAGAGTCCAATCAAGTACGGCTTGAACTCGCTCGGGATTGACAGCAATACCCTTGCCAGAGATCACATGACCTAAATAGGTTACTTCTGGCAACCAAAATTCACATTTAGAGAATTTGGCATAAAGGCGGTGCTCTCGAAGTTTCGTCAATACCAGCCTTAAATGCTCGGCATGATCTTCCTTGTTCTTGGAGAAAATGAGTATATCATCGAGGTATACCACGACGAATTTATCCAAATACTCCATGAATATAGAATTCATTAACCGAGAAAAGGTAGCTGGGGCATTGGTTAATCCAAAGGACATGACGGTGTACTCATATTGGCCATAACGAGTAACGAAAGCCGTTTTAGGAATGTCCCCGTTCTTGATTTTGATTTGATGGTAACCCAACCTCAAATCCATCTTAGAGAAGACTGAGGATCCAGCGAGCTGATCATACAGGTCGTTGATCCTGGGAAGCGGATACTTGTTCTTTATGGTGACCAGATTGACAGGTCGGTAATCTACAACCATCCGCTCCGTTCCATCCTTCTTCTTGACGAAGAGGACGGGGCAAGCCCAAGGGGAAGAACTAGGACGGATGAAACCCTTTTGCAAGGACTCATCGAGTTGTTTCTTTAGCTCACCTAATTCTAGTGGTGCCATCTTATAAGGTCTCCTAGAGATTGGGACAGTTCCAAGGATAAGATCTATCACAAACTCGACATCTCTGTTAGGTGGGATTCCTGGCAGTTCTTCTGGAAAAACGTCCGGGAAGTCACGGACTACCGGGATATCTTCGAGTTCTGGTAGAGGGCTGGCATTAAGAGAGTAGAGCTGACGCTCAGCCATTCGAGTCAAGACATTGACTATCTTGCCGGATGGATGTGTAAGTTGAACGGTCCTAGTAAAGCAATCAATCTTGGCGTAATGAGTTGTCATCCAATCCATACCCAAGATGATGTTTATGTCCGAGGACTTGAGAGCGATTAAAGATGCTAGGAAAACAAGTCTATCGACAAGGATTTCATTTCCATGGCTTACCCTAGAGGTTTGCCACTTTGAACCAGGAGTTTGAATAACCATGGAAGTAGGCATGTCACAAAAAGTCATGTTGTGCAATCGAGCATAGCTCTCAGATATGAACGAATGGGATCCTCCAGTATCAAAAAGAACAGATGCCAGATGGCAGTTTACGAGAAGCGTACCAAGGACGACGTTAGGATCCTCATGGGCTTCCTCAGCAGAGACATAGTTGACATGACCACGTGCAGTGGGGATTGGCTTGACATAATTCACCTTGCCGGTTGCCTTACCACGGCCAACGGTTTTTCCTGGTTGGTTCTGGGGACAATCACGCATGTAGTGTCTCGGTTCTCCACACTTGAAACATGTCACAGTGGTGGTGCGTGGAGCAAAGTTGGAAGGTGGTCCTCCATAGGTCTTAGCAGGTGCAAACTGTTGAGTTGGGCGAGGCGCCTCATAGGATGGCCTCGGTGTGTACTTGGGTGGCAGAGCAGTGTTAGGAACCCACACACGGCGCTTGTGAGAGCCAGAGCCGGATGAGGAACCAAAGTCTCGATTATGTTTGCGGGTGGTCTCGAAGTCGGTCTGGCCTGTTTCAGCACTGATAGCCTTGTTTACCAACTTCTAGAAGGAAGTGCACTCGTGCAGACGTAGATCTCGGCGGAGTTCAGGGCTGAGTCCCTTGCGGAACCTCGCCTGCTTCTTAGCATCGGTGGATACTTCTTCAGGTGCATAGCGTGCCAGGTTACCAAACTCGCGACTATAGCCATCCACAGTTAAACGGCCCTGGGTGAAATTGCAGAATTCCTCCCGCTTGCGATCCATGAGACCTTCCGGAATGTGATGTTCACGGAATGCCTCATTGAACACATAGCTTCAAAGTTTTCCCACCAAACACTGGCAGGGCCCTCAAGATGGTAGGCGGCGTAGATAACCTTGTCAGCTTCGGCCACACGGGCAGAGTGTAGCTTGTGGGTAATACTACGTAGCCAGTCATCAGCATCCAGAGGTTCAGTGGAGTGATGGAACTTCGGTGGACACATCTTGATAAAATCGTGGATTGACACCACGTCATTCCTCTGGCGGAACCCAGTGTTCTGCTCTATGCATTCCAGCAGACGGTTGGTCTCTCTCTTGTTCCGTTCTGCTTCAAGCATAACTTCCGCCAAGGAGGGTGGCTGGGGCAGATTCCCGTCTCTAGCCCCACTAGCCTCACCCTGCTCCTGAGCAGCAGGAGTGCTGCGAGTGTTGACCATCCTAGGAAAACAAAACAACGGTTTAGACAAGGATGGCAAAAATTAGACATAGAAGTGCAGAATGTAATGGATGACACAGAATGCAAGGATGTTCATCCGTACGACATGGCAATATAGGAACTGCTATATATACACCAGTGGTCATACACACCATACAAAGTTTAGTACAAGCCAAGGCTAAAGTACAACTGCGGTGAAAGATGATACATCCCATCAGAGGCATTCCAAGCTCCTATACATTATTTGACTACACCTCCGGAACTCAGTACACACTAAGTCATATTCCACAAGACGCGCAGGACTGTGGAAATACAACTACTACAATACTACTACAACCATGGTCTAGCTCAGACATTCGCGTAGTAATCCTCGTAAAGATTACCACCGTAGCCTGGAAGTGGAACAGATGGATCTTGGAACTCGCGAGCACTCGAAGGCTATGGACCATAAGGACACGGGTGTGGTCTCGGTCCCGATGCTGGTGGTAACCGACGCCCACGTGGAGGTGTAATACCCCCAACGTCACGCCAATCCATGCGATCAGGCAGACGAGTCCGCACAGGGTACAAATCCTGCATGTCCAGATATCCGGCGTGCACAGCAGGTGCAAGCCGTGTCAAAGTAGTCCAGTGGGCGGCTCGGGTGTTATACAGCTCCATTCGGAGGGCACGGACCTCACGATCCCTATCCTCCAACATCTGAACAGTAGTCTGAAGCAGTGGCTCTTCATGAGCAACATCAGTATACAGACCAGTGTAGTAGCTTTCCTCTCCGGGAAGTGAGGCTGGCATGTAACAGAACTCAGTGTTCAGTAACAGGGCATGCCTAGCACGAAGAATGGTCATCATCGAATAGGCGGCATCCTGCACTGCCATCTTGTTGGTAACCCCGAGTCCATAAGACCAATGGATGGGATCATTAGCTCCGGGATATGAGGGGTATATCCGGACTGTGCAGAAATACTAACTCTGATTAAAATCCCGGTACTGTTCCTCCACGGTGTACTCAGGATACCAGTGATAACCGGTCTCAGTCATCACACGGACTAGCATGGCCGTGTGACCGGGCACATTAATGCACCGAGTCAAACGAACCACTTGGTGAGGGATGCGGCCAGACATCTGAAACACGGAATAATGCAAAGGTATTAGTGTTTCTGGAAGAAATCGGGCAGCATAACAACTGTAAATGCCCAAACAAAGATTTGAGACATCATACAAATGATAGCATAGCCACTCGACAATTCCATAACAAGGTTCCGGGTTCAACAATCATCATACTCAAAGGTTAGAAACTGAACTGAGGTTTGAAACCAACAATCCCAAGAGTCTACGGATTAGTAACACGTGAACCTAGTAAGGATAAGAGGCCTAGTCCTAAATCCCCGTAGAAAGAATAGACAGACTCATATCAGAAGGGCATAAGGTAAAGGAGTAAAAAGAGCCTTACGTTCCCTTCCACAATCAATTCCCCTACATATAACTAAGAATTTTTCTGGACTCAACATCGACCAGTTTGGCTTGAGAAACCTACAGGCAATCCAGCTCTGATGCCAACGCTGTCAGGACCCCGATCCTAAGTCACACCGATCTAGCTGTAACACGTCATATCACTTTGCGGCCTCACGCACGGTAACCCCACGGGCGCCACCTTACCTGGCCCGGGACCGTTTGCGCATTTTGGCACACGTATGTGACAGTGTCGCTAGCATCCATATGATAGAGAATCCGGGCCGACATGGCTAGTTATAAACCAAAAGTGGCACTAGATTACAGAGACAGGCATCCATGACCCAGCAACGAACGTGTCGGTCATCAATGTATGAACCCAAGTTGTAGCAATCTACATGGACTTAAAGGAACAACGCGTGACATTTCCCCTAAGGGACAGACACAGGACATATGCCGGCCAGCCTACGTGTTCCGAGCAGTAGCAAGCTACCAAGGCTCATTGGAATCACTAGGAGGCATTTCCCTGTAAGGTAGGCTACCAAAGGAAAACAACTAGGTGTCGGATCCCACACATACCAAGCATTTCAATGATACACGCAATATGCTCAATATGTGCAAATACAACATTGCATCACAACAGAACTCTATGACTCAAAGTACTTTATTTAAAGGCTCCAAGAGCCATACATAACATATCCATACAGGTAGGGGTCACATGACCCAACACTCAAGTCATACAGTCATACAAGCACAAGCGGAAGCTACATGTCTGAGTACAGACAACTTAGAAAATAAAACAGGCTTGGTGTGGCCTGACTATCTACAAGGCCCTTCACAAGCTCCAGATCTCCGTCTGGGTGTCAAGCTACTCGTCGATGTTTACGTCTATGTAGAACCCATCAGCAGGGGCAGGGTTCTCCTATGCAACAGTTATTAAGAAAACATGAGTACAAAGGTACTCAGCAAGTCTTACCATAGAACCTATCATACATGCAACATTATCAAAGGGGGTAGTGGAGTTCATAGCTAAATGCCAGCTTTGACCTTGGCTAACCTATACTACAACTCTCAACAGATTGCAAGATGTTACTACGAACACGAGTCCTCTACTCACCACATCAATACGCTACCGAGGATCCTCTTCTGTCATCCTACGGAAGGGCCATCCACGGCACTCACACTTATCTTGAGGCTTTTAATAGTATCCATCAACTTGTCTATGAACTGTAAGAGCAACCAAGTAGTCCGTACCGCGAACAACGGCTATTCGAATAGTTTGATAACCCTGCAGGGGTGTACCTCTTCACACACGCTTTCACCACTTATCGCCGTTTACTCGGCGTGTACTCGGCAACCTTCAAGCGGAAGCCCAGCGGGGGTGTCGGCCACGACCTAACTAACTACTCAAGTCTCTCGTCCAGGTTTATCGCCTATTTGGGTTCCATCCGTGGGGAGATCCGGCCGGGGTGTCGCTCACGGCCCCAAACGATGTGTATAGGTTCCCGAGTCACCAAACGGGCAACCGATACACCGTGCCACGTACCTGTCACATCACAACCCACCCCGAGGGTCAGCGTTGTGCACGACCTCCAGTAAGCGATAAACACCAGAAACTAGTTGCAACTCCTGGACAAAGATCGAGGGTAATTAATAAGCCGAGAGGGTCCATTGGTTTCGGGCCCAATGCATGGTAGTAACTGCAACTTGAACCACACATACAGATCTCAGGTCCTATGGACGATTCCAATGAAACAACCCACCATGTACTCCTACATGGCCTTTCATCGATACCTTTACCAAGCGTATTCCACACTTCCTTCTCTTTACCGGTATGATCATTTCACTCTGATCCATCACCCAGATGAACTAGACCTGACACAACTCTAGGCATAGCAGGCAACATAAACAAATAGCATGGTGGATCACACATCACATGGCTCAATCAACTCCTACACATGCTAGTGGGTTTCAACTATTTACTGTGGCAATGACAGGTCATGCAAGGGAATAGGGTTCATCTACCGCAGCAAGTAGCAGTTCACACGCTGTTGCCTTAATGCAGTAAAAGAGAGCAGGAGCGAGAAGTTCGGGTTTGTATCGGAATGATCAATGATTGCTTGCCTGACAAGGTAGTTGTCGGGTACTGCTCTTCAACTGGATACGCAGCAGTATCCTCGGGAGCAGGACCTAACACAGAGAATACCGACGATACAATCATTAACAAACAAATGCAACAATATGATGCATGCTCATGACATGGCAAGATGCATGTGTGTTGGCTAATGCAACTAAAACCAGAAGGGTTTGAGCTTATTTGAATCAAAGATTCAAATTGAAGTTCAAACTATTATTTAAATAAGTGCATTATCATGTTCTTGATGTAAACATCAAGTTAACTTGTTCAAACATGCATGAAACCAGTGCCATTGGAAAGATTGGATTTTCTGATCATTTTTCATATATAAATCTTTTCCATCTGAGCTATGGTTGATTTTATATGATTTTTAGAAGTTTTGGGTATTTTCCGGAATTTCCTGAGTTATTTTAAATCTAAAAATCACAGAAAAACCTTTACTGCGTCAGCATGACATCATGCTGACGTCAGGCAGTCAACAGGGCCAGTCCAAGTCAAACCTGACCAGTGGGATCCACTGGTCAGTGTCACAGTTAACTAATTAACTAATTAGAATTAAATTAACACCTAAACTAGGTTTGACTTGCGGGCAGGGCCCACATGTCAGTGACCCAGGGGGTCAAACCCGTGGTCAAAACAGGTCCAACTCGCCGGCGTTTAGCCGCCGGCGAGGCCAAACACGGCGGCGTGCTTCGGAAATCGCCTACGGTGCACGGCTCGAGCTGTGGCTAGGCGCGTTGGAAAGCCCTTGCTGTTGCGCGTCGGATGGTGGTGGTCGCTGGACCTGGGGTGGCCGGAGACGACGGCAACAAGCTCGACGGCGGCGACCGGCGTCGGGCGTGTGTGGAGATGCGGCTGCAGGGGCCTAGGCGACGCGTGCGTAGCACCTTTCACATCTACGTACTGCGGTGAGTGTGATGGACGGGTGCCAGTGACCAAATGGTCACCGGAGCATCACCGGCGGTGAGCACGGCGGCGGTGCGTGCGGGTGAGCTTTGTGCAGTGCGTTCCAGGGCAAAAGAGAGCCAACGGAGAGGGGGAGGATGAAGCTAGGATCACAGGGGTTGCAGCAGGCGCCGGAGCGAGCTCGGGGGTGGTCGGAGCTGGGCGGAACGGCGAGAGGGATCTCCGCGGCCGGAGTTGGGGATGAAGAGGTCGGGGGCGTCTCCAGGGCAGGCGAGCGCTCGGGGCTCGGCCTGTTTGAAGCAGTTGAGGACGGCGGAGACGATGGACACCAAGGCGGGGCTCAGGGACGACGGTGGGCGCGGCTTCTACGATGGTGCGAGCACGACGGCGTCGGCCATGGCGCGGGGAGAGAGAAGGAGAGGAACTGGGGAGAGGTGGAGGTGTCTGCGGGGTCGGGGACGACGTGAACGACCGGTCCAGCCCTCCAGGATGGTGAGGGGAGGAAGCAGGGCGGCGGGCAGCTGCGTGGCGCGCCGTGCGGTCGCCGTCGAGCACCTGCCTGCCTGCCTGGCCGAGCCAAGCAGCTCGCCGGAGCAGCAGCTGGGCTGGGCCAGCAGGTGGGCCGGGTGGGGCGCGAGGTAAGCTTTTCTCTCTCCCTTTTTTTCTATTTTCTTTTCTGTTTCATTTCTTTTGCAGCTTTGTTCATTTAAATAAAATGCCAGAGCATTTTTGTAACTCATAACACTTGTCATACCTACTGTATATATTATGAACAGTAGGAAACATAATAGTTTATGATTATTTGAGCATTTAAAATATTTCATAGCATTTAAATGCCCAAATACAAATACCATATGATTTAATCCAAAGCCCTAGAGTGTCCTAGAAAATTGTGCACCATTTTTGGCAGAGGTTTAAGACCAAGTCAGAAATGATGAACATTTTTTAAGGGCATTTTGGGTACATTGGAAAATATTTCATCAAACCCTAGTTGTTAGGAGAGGGGTGCTGGGGTTTCTGTTAATCCCTTTTCAAGTTTCTTTGAAAAGTAAACATGATGCGCACTCTAGCTAGGTCCTAAAGCAAATGCTAACTAGGGATGTGACACATGGTTGATTGGATGGAGCTGAATTTTGGAGGAGTGGAATAAAGTGATCTCAGGAAGAGGCATGCAAAATTTCAACTCATTTGGATGCTCCTAGCTTGTACTTCCTTCAGAGTTGCTTCTGTTTGACAGAAACTTTGAAACATCAGTGAGGAAGATTGGCTGGGCAAATAGAGTTGAAATGTGGCAATGATTTGGACATAAAAAGATGTCCAAGGAGTTTGGGGTCAATTGGGCAAATATAAATATCACTTGATTCACAAAGTGCCATTTAGGGCAGAATAGGAAAAGGAATATTTGAGAATTATTTTTGAACATGGCAAGGAAAAGTTTTGCCATATTTGATGAAGATATGACCCAAACAATTTATAAAAATTTATTTGGGAATTTTTGGAGTGACAGAAATGTAGGTTGCTTCACAACCTAGGGCACACTAGGTTATTCCTTTAATAGAAAAGGGCATATTCCCTAGAAAAAGAAATTAGGGTTTGGTCAGGCAGTGGAGTGACATGATCTTGGCAGGGTTTTGAGAATGATGAGCCACTTGGGAGGGAAAAAGAGGATGATTTCCCAGGTGAGAAGGCCACGGAATCACCCCAAAAAGAAAAACAGAGCAAAAAACAATAAATCGAAAAGAAAAAGAAAAGGGCCAAAAACTAGGCTGTCACAAACCTCCCCCCCTTAAAGAAATCTCGTCCTCAAGATTTGTTGGCTCAGGGAACAAGTATAACTTTGAGGATACCATTTCCAACTCGGATATCCATTTCCTTTATTTTGTGTTCCCGTGAGAATTTCTCATGATTTGTTTAACTTTGCTCGGAGGTGGTTTGCTTTACCTCTCCTCAAATTCCGATTGGTTTTTGCTCCCACATTAAATCCTTTTGCTGACGCTGATTCTTACATTTCTGTAGTGATATCCAATGCATCTGAGCATAAATTTTCTTTTGGTCATGAAAACCTTTTTACTTCTGCCCTGGGGTCGCTTCAAATAAATGCAGGCCTTCTAGTTCCCATAAATGCTGAGAATTATTTATGGCCATCTTCTGACGGGGTCTGACTTCTCATAAGTGGTACTGATTTATTCTGAATTATTCCTTTGGCTCGAGCATGAGACAAATTTCCGACTGCCTTTTTGTCGTGAACAATATAACGCTGTATGGATTTAGAGCTATGTCATACCTCAAATATTTATATCTTGATACTGGACTGATAGGAAGCTGACGGGCAAATGCTTTTCCTGACAGACTGACCATGTACTTGGTTCCGTTGATGGCTATACCGGGTCTGAGCTGATTTGCTTGGCTTTTGATTTTCACATTTTCTCGGTTCACTCATTTGGATTTCCCACACTAACCATTCCAAGCGGGTCTGCGGAATATGAAATCCTTGTACAACAGAGTAGGCCGCTGAGAGTATGCCTTTATGCATCCTTATGGAAGTATGGCTTTTGATTGACTTTGGTATCCGGACCCTGATGGTCGCGCAAAACCATCACACCTTTGCTGTCAGCCTCATCTTTTGACGGTCATGACTTGCTTTGTCAGGATATCTTTCTGAAATAACTTGGCCATGCATGTCCTTGATTTTTCGTATGACCATGGACGTGACTAGTGCAATATTTTTGACATTATTCCTTGTGCTTGTTTTTCTGACCTGTGTCCGCACACATATTGTCGGTGTATTAGAACGACACCTATGGGATCACAAGAATCCCTACTACGGTTAGCGGGGCGCGGGGTTGAGAGAATAGCGGATCAAACAGATAGCACACGGTTCGTTTATCCAGGTTCGGGCCGCGTGGATGCGTAAAACCCTACTCCTGCTTTGGTGGATTGTATATATGTGTTCTTTAGCTAGCTATGGGGCGTGAGGAGCTCCAAAAAGCCGAATCCTCCTCCTGGTCGCCTCGGGCCTCCTTTTATAGAGAAAGGGGTCGCCACAGTGGCACACGGGAGGTGGAAAGGGTACAGTGATGCGAGGTTATCCCTCACATTCCATGACAAGGTGCATTTAATGTGTCTTGCTTAGGTGTCCTTGCTTTATCGAGGACGGGGGGGGGATCTGTCTTGTCCGTCGCCGCTCCTTCTTATGTTGACACGCGCCCTGGCCAGCGATGCCTGAGATGCCATGTAGGCAGGCAGGCAGCTGAGGTGGTGCAACGGTGGGTCTTCACGAAGATCTCCATGTTGCCACACAGGTGCCTGCCCAGCTGGTTGGGTCGGCAGTTGCATAAGGCGGTGGAGGTTTATTCGGTGTGGGCCTGATGGTGGCCCTATGGATGTCCTCGGCAAGGGCCTTGCCGGGGCCCCGACAAGCGTCTTGCTGCTGCGCTTGCTGCCATCCCCGGCAAGGTGCTTGCCGGAGGTCTTGTGGTCTTCCTTGGCTGGGATCCCGCCAAGGGTCGTCGTCTTCTTAGTGCATACCTGATCTTGAATGTCTTCACAAAGATCTGCATGCCACTACGGGGATGTCTCCCGAATCCTTGCCCCATGGGGGCAGTGGACTCAAGGGTGATCCACTCCGTAGGCGTGGGGCGAGTTGCCGCGGCAAGGGTCTTGCCGGGGCTGCTAAAGCTAGCCCCGGCAAGGATCTTGCTGGGGCTGCTAAAACTGGGCCCCGGCAAGGATCTTGCTGGGGGAACCCGCTTCGTCCCTTTGCTCTTTGTGGTCTTGGCTTTGGGCTTCAGTCTTACCCTGGCTTACCTACCTGTCCTTGCTTGGTGCAGTGGTGCCCGATGCTCAGACTGCCCATGCACAGTCATAGGGGTACAAAAAGTGTACCCCCCTTTTTGTACACCGACAGGAGCCCCCGGGCCTGGGCCACACATAAGTGCGACGCGTTGTTGGGCTAGGCCCAGAACGGTGCGCGGGCAGGCGGGACGGTTTTTACCGCAGTAAGATTTTCTGCGCGCTGGGCCTCCCACGATCCGTGCGCGTGGCGCGGTGTGGAGGGGTGTGCGTGACATGGGTGGCATGCGTGGGGCGGTTCCCGCAGGCATGCGACACATTGTAGTAAAGAGGCGGCTTCGTGCCTTCCCCATAAACAGGGGGAGGCGTGGAGGCGCGGCCCATTTACTGAATGGGGCCAAGGCACGGTCCTCAAGGCGTCGACTCCCCACGATCACGGGGTGGGGAGAGGTCGCCTCACCCGTCCCCTCGGTTCTTCATGTCTGCCACGTGTCTCCCATGTGCTTGGGGTGGCGAACGGTGGAGGCGGGAAACCGGTCCGTCGCTGGTTGGGGCTGCGGGTCGGTCCTGGCTCCCTGTGCCTTCCGTGTCTTGATTAGCCGAGCGGGGCGGTCAAGCCCCAGCCCCGTTCCTTTACAAAGAGCGGGAGGGGAGGGACGGCGCTCCGCATTCTTCCATCTTCTTCCTCCTTCAGCTTCTGCTCCTCTCTTCCATTCGTCATGGAGAGAGGAAATCATGGCCCTTCAACGGTGGCGGCGAGGGTCGCCGCTCGACAACGCGTCCCTCCTTCTCTTGCGCCTGCGGTGGCCGAGCCGGCCGCGAGGGGAAGGGGGAGGGGGCGAGGCCGTGGGCGAGGCCGGGACACTCGGGGAAGAGGAGGACGGGCTGGCCCGCCGGCCTCGCCCCCGCCAGCAGCTCCTCCTCGAACGGAGGGCCATGTTGGGGATGACCCTTGCGAGTTCTTCGTCAGGTTGCACCGGCCGCCGCGTCGTCGCCTTCGTCTCCCGACTCCATTTGTGCGGGAGATGGAGCTAGATCCGCCGGAGTCATTGCGGCTGCACATGAGGGGCTGCAGGATCAGTGGCACGCGGGTCCGCGTTGACTTCCCTGCTCCTCATGTGATGTATCTTCGTCGGGGACGGAAGACGTTTGCTCGTATCCACAGCTTGACGGATGGGCTCACTCTCCATTTTAAGTTGATGGAGGGTGGCTTTCTTTCCGTCAAGGCCTTTGGGCACTTCGGGACTCGTGCAAGGTGCTGCATGGAGACCTCTTCTGATGACAAAGATTCCTCCTCGAGCGAGAGTGACGAGGAGGACAGCGGCAGCGACGACGAGGGCGGTAGGCGGCAGGATAACGGGTCCGACTAGGTGTCGGGCGCCGCTTCTGGTGGCACCGGCGACCCCATCATTCGTGTCGCCGGCTCCTTGAACTTCTCGGGGCCGTCCCCTTGGGCGGCTGGCATTGGGGGGCTGCGGAAGAGGAAGAGGGTGGACGGCAAGGCCGTCATGTCGGAGTACGCGGGCACCAACACCTTCGATGTGTACTGACATCCTGCCGCCTCGTCTTCGAGCTCTTCATCCGGCGCCGCCATCACCATCCAGCCTTTAGGCGGCCAATGAGATGTTCTCTCGGTGTCTTCTGCCACCCGTAGCTCGCCTAGGCGCTCCTTTTGCCCTTCTCGCCTCCTTGACCTGCCTCCCGAGGAGAGGGACAAGAAAGGGATTACGGGCATCTTATCTCTTTTTAGTTTGTAAGCCTTTGGGCATCTGTTAAATTTAAAACTTGTAATCCCCTTGTTCATGTTTTTCATTCCCTATGGACTGTACCTGAGTGGAAAGTTTTTAATGAAAAAGGGATGTTTGCCGGGTCATTTGTTTGTGGGTGAAACCCACGACAAGGAATAAATCCTTGATGTCTCTAAGATAAACATTTTCTCGCCTGGCAATAGGCCTTGCCGTCTCCCCACTTCGCTCGACCTTTCTCACGCCTTTGGCGGAGGCAGGGATGAGGTGGGTTTAGGCTCCTCGTTTTACCCCTTTGCTGCCGCGACTACGACCCAACTTGGTCCCAGGAATGAGCCCCAGGGGCTAGAGTTAGGGGAGCACGGTAGTTTTAAGGAAAAAAACGAGGTTTCACATACCTCAGTCCATAATGGGATGTATGATAAGGGATGAAGAACTTATCTGAAGCTGCAGCCCTCGGCAACCTTGGTTTGCCGTGGGTGAATCTTCGCTCTTGCAGCCCCCGGCAATAATGGCTTGCCGGGGCCCAGATGCTGGTATGTTCCTTTTTTTCTCCCCAAGTGGTTTCGGCAAGGATACCTGTGTGTCCTGTGAACCAAAGGAGATAAAAGAAAGACAAAGAGATGCGAACTCGACCTCTAAGCTAGGGTTAGCCGCCGCTAAGCACTATCAACCCTAACCAAGGATGAGACTCGACCTAGCATGCATGCTATTACTTAGGGCGCCAGCGCTTCATTTATTTATGCTCAGGGTCTGCGCCTGGCTTTGTACAAAGGGTTACATGCCTTGCCGGCAAGGCTTGTACAAAAGGTGGCTTGCCGGGGGGGCCGGCAAGCCGCGCCTTATGGGTAAAACTTGCGAAGATGCTCAATATTCCAGGCATTGCTCACCGGAACGGCATTTTTGGTCTCCAGGCGGACTCCACCTGGCCTGGTGACTCGTATTACCCGATAAGGGCCTTCCCACTTTGGCGTCAACTTTTTGGTATTCTTGGCCGATTGAACGCGCCGAAGAACAAGGTCGCCTTCCTCAAAGCTTCGGTCACGGACCTTGCGGCTATGACAGCGGCGCAAGGCTTGCTGGTAGCGTGCTGCTCTCACAGCCGCCCGAAGACGATCTTCCTCAAGGAGCGTCGCGTTATCTTGCCGCAGTTGCTCTTGCTCAAGCTCATCATAAGAGATCACTCGAGGTGACCTGTATATGAGTTCAGTGGGGAGAACTGCTTCTGCCCCGTATACTAGGGCAAAGGGTGTCTGGCCGGTGGCTCGATTTGGCGTCGTTCTGATCGACCAAAGAACCGTCGGAAACTCATCAATCCAGCGCCTTCCACTCTTGCGCAGCCTGTAAAAGGTCTTCGTCCTTAAGCCTCGCAGTACTTTAGCGTTTTCCCTCTCAGCTTGACCATTTCTTCGTGGGTGAGCAATGGAAGCGAAACAGACTTTGCTGCCGAGGTCTTGGGTATATTGCATGAAGGTGCGGCTTGTGAACTGTGTGCTGTTGTCGGTGATGACCCTATTGGGTACACAAAAACAGCACACTAGTCCCTTCAAGGATTTGACGGCTGACTGAGCTGTGACCTTCCTCACTGCCTCCACCTCTGGCCACTTTGTGAACTTGTCAATTGCGACGTACAAGTACTCAAAGCCCCCGACAGCGCGGGGGAAAGGGCCCAGTATGTCGAGCCCCTAGACCGAGAAGGGCTAGGAGAGAGGAATGGTTTGAAGGGCTTGAGCTGGTTGATGAAGTTTCTTTGAATGGAACTGACACGCTTCACACCAGGTGGCCAGCGTCATCGCATCCTGGAGGGCAGTGGGCCAGAAGAAGCCTTGCCGAAATGCCGTGCCGACAAGGGCTCTTGACCTTATGTGGGATTCACATATGCCTCCATGTATCTCTGCCAACAGCCCCAGTCCTTCCTCTCGAGGGATACACTTCAATTTCACGCGGTTCGGTCTCTTTCTGTACAGGACGTCATCGACGAACTGGTACATAGCAGATCGACGGGCTACTTTTTCCGCTTCTTCCTACTCCTCGGGAAGTTCCCCAGTTTGGAGGAATCAGATGGTATGTTGTGCCCACGCTAGAGCTTGGGGCTCGACGGCGAGGACTGAAGGTATCTGGCGTCCACTCTATTAGGCCCGCCTTTTTCAAAACCTTGAAAAAGGGAAGGGCGCGCTCGGCAGACTTGGAAATGAATCTGCTCATGGCGGCAAGGCAGCCAGCAAGACGACGCACATCCTTGACCCGTTTGGGTGCTTCAATCTGTTCTATAGCTTTGATCTTGTCTGGATTGGCCGCTATCCCACGCTGTGACACAAAGAACCCGAGAAGCTTGCCGAACGGGACGCCGAAGACGCACTTCTCAGGGTTCAGCTTGAGAATGATCTTGCGTAGGTTTGCAAATTTTTCTTGTAAATCCGGTATAAGGGTTGCCCTGTTCTTGGTTTTGACCACTATATCATCCATATAAGCCTCCATATTTCAATGGAGCTGGGGTTCAAAACCAATCTAGACTGCCCTTGCAAACGTTGAGCCAGCACTCTTCAACCCGAAAGGCATTCGTACGAAACAATACGTACCACATGGGGTGATGAATGTTGTCTTCTCTTCGTCTTCTCTTGTCATGAAGATCTGATGGTAGCCGGAGTAGGCATCGAGGAATAACAGCAGGTCACACCCAACCGTGGAGTCAACAATCTGGTCGTTGCGCGGCAATGGGAAGGGGTCTTTAGAACAAGCCTTATTGATATCTGTGTAATCAATACACATCCTCCACTTCCCATTCGCCTTGTGCACTACCACTAGATTGGCCAACCACGTTGGATGGAGCACTGCTCTTACCAAACCCGCTACTTCCAGTTTCCGGATCTCCTCTGTGATGAACTCTTGTCTTTCCAAAGCTTGCTTATTGACCTTCTGCTTGACGGGCCGCGCATGAGGACAGATAGCAAGGTGGTGCTCAATCACCTCCCTGGGAACGCCGGGGATGTCGGATGCTTGCCATGCAAACACATCGACAATTGCCCGCAGGAAGGTGACGAGCGCGTCTTCCTATTTGTCATCAAGGGTAGAGCTTATGGTGAAAGCCCCTCCTGTCAGGCCCATTTCTGGGAAATAAATCACAGAATAGCCTGAAATCACACTGGCTCCCAAGAACAACCAGTGGACAACCTTGATATAGATAACCAGTACAATATAGTATTACACAGGGTTGAGTCAGGGTGACCCAACAATTTATTACAACAACTCAACGCACTATGGTGGCGGAATATGACAGTGGGTGGTGGAACTCAACACTGGTACAATAGCATAGAGTCAAGCGTCAGTGTGAGGCTTGACTGTTTTATTGGTGTGGCGGAAGCTTGACGGATGATACAAGTGGTAGACTCCATGTCACAGGTGTGCTGACTGGGAACCTGCTAAGCGTCAGCCTCGCTAGCGCAATTCTCCTCCAAAAGCTCGTCCTCCTCCAAGTCTGGCCAAGTAAATAGCCAGGGACAAGCCAGTGAGTACTTTTGAATGTACTCGCAAACATTATGAACATAAGATATACCGAATGCAAATGCCCTGATAGATGAAACTACATGCATGCAAACCATTATCAAAAACATGGCCTGATAAATCATGGTTAGTGCAGACATAAATATTAATTAGCACCATCAAAATATATATAAAAGAAATGCCGGTCGGATGTCAAGTGACACCACGGTAGGACTTGAAGAGAAATGCCAGACGGGTGTTTAAAAGAGAAATCGGACGATACCATCCGAGAACTCAGGCAACGCCACGAAAGGACTTGAAAAGAAATGCCAGTCGGACGTCAAGTGACGCCACGGTCGGTCTTGAAAAGAAATGCCAGTCGGGTGTCCACAATAGTAGTGGCGTGATAAACCGCCTGAAACTCGAGGGACGCCACAAAAGGACTTGAAAATAAAGGCGAGTGCCCGGGGTAGTCCAGCCAGCCCCTGAGACACTCTGGAAAGTAAAAATAAGATCAGAGGGTTAGTCCATAAGCATAATCTTCATCATAAATAAATTCATGATAATACTAACTGCGACAAGAATATCATGCAAACATAAACATGCTCAGGTTTATTAGTTTCCTCCAGAGACTGAGACCGAGACCGATACTTGACCCACCCAACCAAGTCCTTGACCGTGGACGCGGCTATTCGAATAGATATGACTCTGCAGAGGATGTACTCTTTACCCACGTTTATGGGATTTCTTTAATCAGTACCGTGGCACTGGTTAATTCCCATTACGGTCTTTGGGTTGAAAACACGCCTGACCCGCACACACCAGAACCTCCGTCAGATGCCAGGAATCACCCAAAGCATCGTTCCAGAAAACTTTAAGTCAGGGAGGCTACAACCTCCGAGAAGCATGGGATCACTATTAAACGCGCGGATTACAAGGGGTGCCCCCCTCTCGGCATCACGACAGCCGGAAACACCCATGCCCCTGACCCGATGACATGCTTCACCCGCATCGTAGTTCTCTGGGTGGTGTGCACCCGGACAGGGGTTATCAACTTACTAAGCCGTACCCTCCTTGAAAGATCGTGGATGTCGCCTAGAGGGGGGGGGTGAATAGGCGCTTTAAAATAATTACGGTTTAGGCTTGAACAAATGCGGAATAAACCTAGCGGTTAATTTGTCAAGCACAAAACATACAACAACTAGGCTCACCTATGTGCACCAACAACTTATGCTAAGCAAGATAAATAACTAGGTGATAGCAAGATATATGACAAGAAACAATATATCTATCACAAAGTATAGTGCATAAGTAAAGGGCTCGGGTAAGAGATAACCGAGGCACGCGGAGACGACGATGTATCCCGAAGTTCACACCCTTGCGGATGCTAATCTCCGTTTGGAGCGGTGTGGAGGCACAATGCTCCCCAAGAAGCCACTAGGGCCACCGTAATCTCCTCACGCCCTCGCACAATGCAAGATGCCGTATTCCACTAAGGGACCCTTGAGGGCGGTCACCGAACCCGTACAAATGGCAACCCTTGGGGGCGGTCACCAAACCCGTACACTTTGGCAACCCTTGGGGGCGGTCACCGGAACCCGTCAAATTGCTCGGGGCGATCTCCACAACCTAATTGGAGACCCCGACGCTTGCCCGGAGCTTTACACCACAATGATTGAGCTCCGAACACCAAGGTTGGGGCTATCTCCCCAACGACACCACGAAGCTTCACCACAATGGAATATGGCTCCGAGGTGACCACAACCATCTAGGGCACCCAAGCACCCAAGAGGAACAAGCTCAAGGGTACCAAGCACCCAAGAGTAATAAGCTTCTCAACTTCACTTCCACGTATCACCGTGGAGAACTCAAACCGATGCACCAAATGCAATGGCAAGGGCACACGGAGTGCCCAAGTCCTTCTCTCCCAAATCCCACCGAAGAAACTAATGCTAGGGAGGGAAATGAGAGGAAGAACAAGAAGGAGAACACCAAGAACTCCAAGATCAAGATCCAAGGGGTTCCCCTCACCTAGAGGAGAAAGTGATTGGTGGAAATGTGGATCTAGATCTCCTCTCTCTTTTCCCCCAAAAACTAGCAAGAATCCATGGAGGGATTGAGAGATAGCAAGCTCTAAGAAGGTCAACAATGGGGGAAGAACACGAGCTTAAAGGATAAGGTTCATTGGGGAAGAAGACCCCCTTTTATAGGTGGGGGAAAATCCAACCGTTATGCTCACAGCCCGCACAGAGCGGTACTACCGCTCCAGGAGCGGTACTACCGCTAGGGCAGTAGAACCCCTTTGAAAAACAACAGCGAGGAGGCAAAAAGGCCAGAAAAACCGTCGGAGCGGTAGTACCGCTTGACCTCACGGTACTACCGCTAGGGGTAGCGGTAGTACTGCTAAGGGTAGCGGTACTACTGCTTGCGAACGGTACTAAAAAATTACATCCGTGCCTACCACCGCTGGACTTGTGACGAGTTTTTGGTCCCGAGCGGAAGTAGCCACGGAAGTAGCCGCGGTAGTACTGCTCCAAGCGGTAGTACCGCTCCCTAAAGCGGTAGTACCGCTTCCGAAAGCGGTAGTAAAAAATTACTTCCGCTCCTACGCGCGGTAGTACCGCTGCAGCCTTTTCAGTACACCAAAACGACAATAACTTTTGCATACGGACTCCGAATTCGATGAAACCAAGTTTGTTGGAAAGCTAGCGACAAGGGCTAACACAATCTTGATAGAAATATCAATAAGAAGCAAGTTAGAAAAGTCCCAAAAGAATATGGTGAGAACCCTTTCTCGGATAAGACCGGTAAAACCTCCAACACCGAAAACATCATAGAAGACACATGTGAACTCCGTTTTCGATGAACTCAAGCTTGTCATCAAGATGACCATATGCTCTAAGACTACAAAGAGAACCAAACAAGAACCAAGAAACATGATGCAAGGATGCAATGGTTTGAGCTCTCTACTAACGATACGATCAAGCTACCAACTTGAGAGCCCCCCTTGATAGTACGGCAAACGATCCTATAACCCGGTCTCCCAACTACCACCACGAGACCGGTAAAATAGAAAACCTATCAAGGGCAAACCTTTGCTTTGCACAAAGTCCACTTGAGCTAGATGTAGACGATCTTGACTTCCTCAAGTTGGACCATCTTTCTTGATTGCGTTGTCTCGGTGAAGACTAGTAGATTGCTCCCCCATACTCCTCTATGGGTGAGCCACTCTTCGGCATATCTTCACAAGTCCATTGTCACGACAATGGACGGCAAGATTCAAGCACTTGATTTCTTTGTGATGCTCCACTTGAACTTGCACACCGCAACCTAACCCCACAAAGAACTCTCACGCAGAACATGGGTTAGTACACAAAGCGTGATTGACAATGCTTACCATACCATGGGATTGCTTGATCCCTCTCGGTACATATTCTACACTTTGTGTGTTGATCAACTTGATTCACTCCTTCACTTAGTCTTGATCAACCTTGAATCTTTCCAACTCTCTTCATTTGGATGATGTCTTGAAGGTAAACATGAATGATAACACACTCTTCTTCTTCAAGACATGCTTGCAATAAGCTCAACACTCACAAGACCAATCTTTGGATAATTCCTTAATAGCACCTTGGTCATCACAAACTCTCCTTGAAACCAACAAATGAACTCCAAGAAAAGCCTATGGACAAACCCTTCAAATATAACTCAAGGCAACCATTAGTCCATAGAGATTGTCATCAATTACCAAAACCAAACATGGGGGCACCGCATGTTCTTTCAATCTCCCCCATTTTGGTAATTGATGACAATCACTTTCAAGAGAGTTTATATAAGGAATTATGCATCACAATACCATGCAACAACAATGTATGTGCATGAGATGCAAAAGCTTAGGAACAAAACCAAAGCAAGAAGAGCGCAGAGACAACTCTCTAAACTTCCTCACAAAACTAAACTCTCTGAAACTTCTCCCCCATTGGCATCGATTGCCAAAATGGGCGAAAAGCTTAGAAGTTCAATATAAATTGTGTTCCTCCATAAATTATGTATTCCTCAAAATAGAGAGTGGAAGGCAATACATATATCCAACTGTAAATACTTGGAGGAAGACAAACTATATTGAGGCCCAAAGATTGCAAAAGAATGATATGCCACAAAGGCATAACAAAGGGAGAAAAACACGCAATCAAGCAATCAAAGGATACCAATTAAATCAAGCTATCAAAAGATACCAATTGACCCAACTAGACCAATGATCCTACATGCCAAATGAATAAAAGATATTATGATAGGAGCAAAGGAGTGTTCTATAGAAACTAGGGAAGCTCCCCATGATTTGTGCACAATTTAGTTTTGTATTTGGATACAACGAGCACAAAGTAGGATCGTCGCTGCCCCAAGATCAATAGAACCTCACGACATAGCAACGGAGTGTTCTAAAGACATTAGTGAAGCTCCCCATAATTTATGCACTCCTTAGAATATTTTCATTAGGATACCAAGTGCACAAAATAGGATCATCACTCCCCCAAGATCAATAGACACTCACACCAAGTGCAAGTGAGCATGAAGGAAACAAAGCCTAGCACTTGCAACAAAAAACTGGTTGAGCAATATATAAAAGAGTCAACTTAAGAGTAAGCTCAACCAAAATGATGTGTGTGAGTCATGGCAAAGCACTTGAGAAGATTAATGTATGGATGAACATTAAGCATCAGTATACTCTTGAATGAATGAGATACACAGTGCAAGGCCTATCATTCCCACACAAAACAGCAAATGGGTTCACAAGCTCACTAATAATTATATAAATAACCTATGCTTGTGACAACCTGTGGTGAAGATATAAAAATGATAGCTTTGTCATGAGGAGGGATACCAGTAGAAATGGCAAAACCTCATCAAGACAAGCAAGAGAGAATGATCTTGACCACAAAAGAGTGCATCTAGATCAAACGATATAAGATCCGCACTCGGGACACACACCTTCACGGAGCCACCAAAGAAATAAAACAGGAACAAAAAGGTGGACGTGAAAGAAGGGGATATCAAATAGATATGCAACTTCTCAAAAGTGTATAAGATTCTAGGTAGATGAAGATCATGATGATATCAATCCACAAAGAAGGATGTACACACAAATTGTTGCAAAAAGGAATGAATAAGATATCCCCAAGGAAGTCATAAATATACCAATAAGATATTTGCTTGAAGGCATAGCACATTGCTAGATATGTTCTTATTGTATATAAATGAGTTCCAACCACACGAGCATCAAAGACATCACAACTAGCAATAAGAGATCATTGTTGGGATGCTTTGAGAAAGGAAACAAGTATCATTAGAAGGAATGACTAACATGCCATGATACAACCTACACAAGGTTGGTGCAAGAAATGTGTGCATGAAGTAGATGGTGATACTTGTTACCGAGATACCATTGGAAGGATGTAGTAGATACCAATTGAAGGTAGATAGTAGTTCATTGATCATCCTAGCTTGACTCCAATAAGCACATGGTGACACCACCTTCCTTTTGAATGAGCCGAGCATCCAATGCATCTCCAATTGTTCCTAGAACAAAAACGCAAACAAAATGGTACCCAAACTCATTGGGACCAAAGAGTTAGAAACACCAATACATAGGACAAACTCCACAAACATATGTGCATTTATATATGAAAATGAATTTCATGCACATCTCATCCAAATTGAGACTAGGTGGAGTTTCCCCTATATATTGGGTTAAAGAAAGAAAGCATGCCAAATAAAATACATGAAGTAAATATGCATGCTCAAGACTTTCAAGAAACGAAACAAAATGAAAAAGAAATACCAAGTGAAAATATGATACCAAATGGAGAAATCATCACTTGGAAGATATCTATTAGAAGATACATCAAGGAATGAGATATCCATCGATACACGCAAAAGGAAAGATATCGGACTCCCAAAAGAGAGGATGGTTCCAAACAAACCAACCCATCTACAAAGTTTCATGATGGCACAAAGTACCAAAAAGAAACGGCTTGCCTTCCATCAACACACACTTGAAATGAATCACAATAAGAGTGTTCTATCGAAAATAGGATAGCTCCCCCAAGAATTGTGCATTATAGAGAATTTGCAGTTGAATACGAAATGCACACGATGGGATCACCACTTTCGCTATATCCATAAAACACTAGACAAGATCAAGAAAACAACAAGATCCACAAGTGGCACGGAAGGGAATGGGAGTTGATGCAATCTTGGAAAGAAATAGGCCGAACAAAAGCAAAAGCCAATGTAAAGATGATCAACAATTTCTACCACATATATGATTACCAATTGTCAAGAGACAAGAAGTATTTGGGAATAATTTCCGGTGATAGATAGCAATGATATCCAACATCATCTTCACACCAAGCACAAGCAAATTGGAACTTGTAGAGCTAACATGTCACCTAGGAACAACATAATTTATACTATCAACTCTAGGTGACAAAATCTCAAATTTACACATTTTCTAGGCTTGTAATATGGACATAGAATATTACTCCCCCATAATGTGATACCAATGAAAAACTTACCAAGATGCAAAAGAGGAACCAACAAGAGATAATTAATGGACACTTTAGAATTTGAATTTCTCATGAGAAGATATACCACATAGTGACTAGATAATCTTGTAATATCAAAACTAGATGGTATTCCTCATGTACACACATTTTTAGGATTGTGAGGTGCACAAAGCACATCACTCCCCCAAAATGGGATGTTCCATTAATCTCTCACAAGAGCCAACTAAGATATAAACAAGATGCAAAAAGGCTCAACACACGACACACGCGTACATGATGTACAAACCAACATACACATACTTGATTTCTCAAGATAAGCAAATTGGAAGCACAACATATACAAGCACATGCAAGGTACAAAACCACAACATGCTAAGGGGCAAGTAACTTTCAATGTAAACAATTTAAGCACGAGTTACCGCAAGGAGGAACATTGGATATACCATAGAAAGATAATCCGAATGACTTGGCTTGAGACAATATGAATGATGAAGGCCCCTCAAATCTTCATAATGTAGCCAGGTCTCCAATGCCCTCCAACAACGCCTATTGATCAAGTTTTAGCTTGTTGGTCCCCAACCAAGTTGGGTCCTAAGAGGTTAGTCACAATAGGCTTGGCCACCCAAATGGTTCTTTTCTTGACACCACTTTGAGTACCAAAAAACTTGGCAAACACATTGCCAACATTATCCTTCCCAAGAAAATAGACATCATCAATAATAATTGGGTTGGATAAGTTACCACTAGTGCATGAAGAAGCAAGGTGACCCTTCTCACGGCATAGGTAGCAACATCTACTCTTTACTTTCTTCTCATTTGATTTCTCAAAATGAGAAGCATTACCATGAGTCTTCTTGGGAAGCGGCCTTTCTCCAACTTGCGGTTGAGCACGAGATTGAACTTGTGGCCTCTTCCCTTGTTGCTTGTCACTAATGACCTTCTTCTTCAATGGGCAAGATCTAACATGATGCCCTTCAATTTTGCACTTGAAGCAAATAATCTTGGCCGAATTCTTGAGTGTTTCTTGGCCCTTCTTCTTGTTGCTCTTGGACTTCTTCTTCTTGTTGGAGTTGAATCCAAGTCCACCTTTGTCATTGGGGGATTTTTGCACACTCAAGATATTGTTGAGTGTGGACTTCCCTTCATGACACTTTTCCAAGTCTTTCTTCAAGGAAGAGACTTGGGCCATGAGCTCTTTGATTTCCTCTACATGGTTAGTATCAACACAAGTACTAGAGGAAGTATAGGCTTCATTGTTAGAGCAACAAGGCAAGGAAAGAAATTCATCACAAGATGTACCAATGTTATGCATAGATGAATTACGAGGACTAGCACATGGCAATATAGCATTTTGACTAGAAGTAGTGCTAGCGACCACATGAGACTCACTAGATGTTACCTTGATGATCATGGCCTCATGAGCTATCTTTAGCACATTATGGGATACTAGAAGATCATCATGAGAGCTTGTGAGCTTTACATGACTTTCTTCCAATCTCCCATAATTGCTAGATAGCAACTCAAGTTGAGCCCTTAGCTCAACATTCTCCTTCAAAATGGATGCTTCACTAGAAATAGAGTTAGTATCACAAGCATCATCAATAATAGCAAGAGAAGAAGGCAACTTGGCAAGCTCTTTAGAATATGAAGCTTTAAGTTGAGCATGAGACTCGGTGAGTTTGATGAGCTCACTCTTAATGACCCTTGAGCCATTTTTGAGGTGATCAAAATCCTCAAGGAGTTTAGCATGTGCAACTTCAAGCTTCTCATTTTTAGTTTCAAAATCATTAGCCACCTCGAGAGCTCTATCATGGGATTCCTTTATTCTAGATAGTTCTAGAGCAAAAGTCTCCTCAAGAGATTCCTTGGTGGTTTGTTCAAATTCAAGAGCTTGTGAGAGGTCGGCGATCTCATTAGCGTAATCACGCTCATGACCTTCCATTTTCTCAATGGTGACCTCATGCTCCTCTAGATGAGATTCCAACTCCTCTATATATTTCTTGCCCTCAATGGCAATAGACATGATTTCCATGAAGTTGGAACGAGCAATTTTATTCTTATGAAGAGCTTTAAAAATTATTTCCCCCTTAATTTTTAAGGAGGCAACATTGTCATTCTCTTCATCATTTTCTACATCATCATCATTCTCATCATCACTATCATGACAAGATATATTGGGGTTCAAAGTGGGAGATACCTTTGAAGCCTTAGCCATAAGGCAAAATGCAGTAGATGATGATGTAGGATACCTTGAAGCACCATTCAAGACTACATCTTATTCCATGGGGTGTTGGGTTTCCTCTATATTGTTAGCACAACAATTCGAGGGAATAGATGCATTTTTATCATGGCAACAAGACATAGCAAGCATATCATCATGAGTTTTAGTCAAGCAATTTCTACAAGATATGCAAGGACTATCAACACAAGCATGTGAAACATGTAGGGTGCTCGAAGTGTTAAAGTCCAAAGAAGATGCATTGCAATAAGATAGTGATGAAGGATCATCCACAATAAGCATACTATCATCATTGCAATGACCAACACTACTCACCATATCATTACCTTGTGGCAAACCACATGTAGGTGAAGTAGAAGAAGTTGAGAACACAACACGGCCGGAGGTGGAGGGAGAACAATCATTCCTACAATTCTTGGACACACCATATTTATATTGAAGCTTTGTCCACAACTCATGAGCATCCCGGAACGGCATGAGTTGAAATATAACTACATTGCTCAAAGCATCAAAAAGCACATTAGAAGCTTGAGCATTGAGATAAGAGTTTTTCTCATCCTCTAAAGATAATCTTTCTGGATCCTTTGGAGGAGAAAAACCCATATCTACAATTCGCTCTAAATTTGGGTCCATGACCCTAAAGAGATTAAGCATGCGAATTACCCAAACATCAAAATTTGTGCCATTGAAACTAAGAGTGTCAGAGAAACCTAAACCCCTAGTTGACATCCTTACTCTCTAGGCGGTGAAGCCCTATAAAGAGAGACGAGGCTCTGATACCAATTGAAAGATCGTGGATGTCGCCTAGAGGGGGGGGGGGTGAATAGGCGCTTTAAAATAATTACGGTTTAGGCTTGAACAAATGCGGAATAAACCTAGCGGTTAATTTGTCAAGCACAAAACATACAACAACTAGGCTCACCTATGTGCACCAACAACTTATGCTAAGCAAGATAAATAACTAGGTGATAGCAAGATATATGACAAGAAACAATATATCTATCACAAAGTATAGTGCATAAGTAAAGGGCTCGGGTAAGAGATAACCGAGGCACGCGGAGACGACGATGTATCCCGAAGTTCACACCCTTGCGGATGCTAATCTCCGTTTGGAGCGGTGTGGAGGCACAATGCTCCCCAAGAAGCCACTAGGGCCACCGTAATCTCCTCACGCCCTCGCACAATGCAAGATGTCGTATTCCACTAAGGGACCCTTGAGGGCGGTCACCGAACCCGTACAAATGGCAACCCTTGGGGGCGGTCACCAAACCCGTACACTTTGGCAACCCTTGGGGGCGGTCACCGGAACCCGTCAAATTGCTCGGGGCGATCTCCACAACCTAATTGGAGACCCCGACGCTTGCCCGGAGCTTTACACCACAATGATTGAGCTCCGAACACCAAGGTTGGGGCTATCTCCCCAACGACACCACGAAGCTTCACCACAATGGAATATGGCTCCGAGGTGACCACAACCATCTAGGGCACCCAAGCACCCAAGAGGAACAAGCTCAAGGGTACCAAGCACCCAAGAGTAATAAGCTTCTCAACTTCACTTCCACGTATCACCGTGGAGAACTCAAACCGATGCACCAAATGCAATGGCAAGGGCACACGGAGTGCCCAAGTCCTTCTCTCCCAAATCCCACCGAAGAAACTAATGCTAGGGAGGGAAATGAGAGGAAGAACAAGAAGGAGAACACCAAGAACTCCAAGATCAAGATCCAAGGGGTTCCCCTCACCTAGAGGAGAAAGTGATTGGTGGAAATGTGGATCTAGATCTCCTCTCTCTTTTCCCCCAAAAACTAGCAAGAATCCATGGAGGGATTGAGAGATAGCAAGCTCTAAGAAGGTCAACAATGGGGGAAGAACACGAGCTTAAAGGATAAGGTTCATTGGGGAAGAAGACCCCCTTTTATAGGTGGGGGAAAATCCAACCGTTATGCTCACAGCCCGCACAGAGCGGTACTACCGCTCCAGGAGCGGTACTACCGCTAGGGCAGTAGAACCCCTTTGAAAAACAACAGCGAGGAGGCAAAAAGGCCAGAAAAACCGTCGGAGCGGTAGTACCGCTTGACCTCACGGTACTACCGCTAGGGGTAGCGGTAGTACTGCTAAGGGTAGCGGTACTACTGCTTGCGAACGGTACTAAAAAATTACATCCGTGCCTACCACCGCTGGACTTGTGACGAGTTTTTGGTCCCGAGCGGAAGTAGCCACGGAAGTAGCCGCGGTAGTACTGCTCCAAGCGGTAGTACCGCTCCCTAAAGCGGTAGTACCGCTTCCGAAAGCGGTAGTAAAAAATTACTTCCGCTCCTACGCGCGGTAGTACCGCTGCAGCCTTTTCAGTACACCAAAACGACAATAACTTTTGCATACGGACTCCGAATTCGATGAAACCAAGTTTGTTGGAAAGCTAGCGACAAGGGCTAACACAATCTTGATAGAAATATCAATAAGAAGCAAGTTAGAAAAGTCCCAAAAGAATATGGTGAGAACCCTTTCTCGGATAAGACCGGTAAAACCTCCAACACCGAAAACATCATAGAAGACACATGTGAACTCCGTTTTCGATGAACTCAAGCTTGTCATCAAGATGACCATATGCTCTAAGACTACAAAGAGAACCAAACAAGAACCAAGAAACATGATGCAAGGATGCAATGGTTTGAGCTCTCTACTAACGATACGATCAAGCTACCAACTTGAGAGCCCCCCTTGATAGTACGGCAAACGATCCTATAACCCGGTCTCCCAACTACCACCACGAGACCGGTAAAATAGAAAACCTATCAAGGGCAAACCTTTGCTTTGCACAAAGTCCACTTGAGCTAGATGTAGACGATCTTGACTTCCTCAAGTTGGACCATCTTTCTTGATTGCGTTGTCTCGGTGAAGACTAGTAGATTGCTCCCCCATACTCCTCTATGGGTGAGCCACTCTTCGGCATATCTTCACAAGTCCATTGTCACGACAATGGACGGCAAGATTCAAGCACTTGATTTCTTTGTGATGCTCCACTTGAACTTGCACACCGCAACCTAACCCCACAAAGAACTCTCACGAAGAACATGGGTTAGTACACAAAGCGTGATTGACAATGCTTACCATACCATGGGATTGCTTGATCCCTCTCGGTACATCTTCTACACTTTGTGTGTTGATCAACTTGATTCACTCCTTAACTTAGTCTTGATCAACCTTGAATCTTTCCAACTCTCTTCATTTGGATGATGTCTTGAAGGTAAACATGAATGATAACACACTCTTCTTCTTCAAGACATGCTTGCAATAAGCTCAACACTCACAAGACCAATCTTTGGATAATTCCTTAATAGCACCTTGGTCATCACAAACTCTCCTTGAAACCAACAAATGAACTCCAAGAAAAGCCTATGGACAAACCCTTCAAATATAACTCAAGGCAACCATTAGTCCATAGAGATTGTCATCAATTACCAAAACCAAACATGGGGGCACCGCATGTTCTTTCACTCCTTTCGGAAGGACCCGTGGCAGCACGGTATACAGCTAGGTGTATAGAGCAAGACTCGATCTAGGCCGACTCAGGAGGTGTTATTTAAAATATCACCAGTGTTCTTTAACACCGTCACATGACACTACTGTGTTAGTAAAGGACCGTGCCCTCCGGCACGTCCAAACCACAAGCAAAAATTCTGCCATCTAGTAACAACATGCATGTCAGAGAGATGCTTGTGTGATATGCAAGCAAAGGAAAGGTGACATGACCAAACATGCACTTGTGATATATCATGCAACATATACGGTGCAACAACAAGCTATACCAACATGCAAATGCAAACACCATATCCCAAGTTCAAATAATGCTTGCCTTGTCCAAAATAGTCAGGAGAAAACCCCTCTGAAATTCCAGCAAAAGATCCTTCTTCTTTTTCTGAAAATTCAAATTTTAATTCAAATAAGAATTCCAACACAGTACAGAAAAATGTTCTCAAAATAATTTTAAATAAATCTTAAAAAAAACTAGAGAGGAAAAGAAAAATTTAGCAAAAAGAAACAATTCATTTGGAGCTATAGTTTAAAAGTTATTAACTTTTTAAAACCAGGGGCCTTTCTGCAAAACAGAAGTCCCTGAGCAGTTAAAAAGAAAACATTTTCGGCAGCGAGTACGCCTTCCAGTGGAGAAGACGTAAAGCCCAAAATACGCTTTTGCTTTAAACAGAACTAAGAGAGAGAGAGCTGACGGGTGGGGACCACCCGTCGGGTTTAAATCGAGCGCTCGCGCGCGTGTACAGAGAGGAGGCGGCTATCGCCGGCGACGATCGCCGGGATTTCAGAGCCCGGCGCTGGTCGCAACGTGACCAGCGTGGACTCCCGCATCGGTGAGTGGTGGAGTTGGTCGCCGGCGTTCACCTGAACGGCGACGAGGTCAGCGGCGGCGGACGGCGTTTCGGTGGTGTTTGGGGATCGTCGGAGAGGGCTCGGGGAATGGAATTGAGGTGGGGGTTCGATGTGGTGGTGGAAGATTGGTGGACTGGCGAAGTTTGGGTGGCTATGGTGGAGTATCAGTGGTGTTTGGTTCGTGGACAGAGGCGGCGGGACGGTGGCCGGAGAGGGAGAAGAAGACCCTCTCGGGGTCGGGTGAGTGGCTAGGAGAGGTACTGGGTGGCGGTGGAGGTGAGTGGTGGTGCTAGAGGGGCTCGGGGGTCCCTTTTATAGGCGAGCCGAGGGTGGCCGAGACGGGCGGATAGCGCCGGAGTTAATTCGGTCACCGTGGTCGGCGGTGGCCGGTGGTCAGGGGCGGCGAGGCATTTAAGAGGTCGGTGGAGTACGCCGGAAGTCTCAGCTTGGACGGCTCGAGCCCGTTGGCCTTGCCCGCGATGCGCTGTCCCGTACGGGTGCGGCGGCGATGCCAAGCTCCGGCGACTGCCCAGCGGGCCCTGGACGGCGTGGACGGTGCGTCTGATGTGCAGAGAGGCAAGAGGGAGCGACGCGTGGGGAGGGAGTTAGGTAGGGGAGTGCGGCGTAGTGAATGGAGGCCGGTGGCCGTGGCGATCCGCTCGGCCTCACTGTGGATGAGCACGGGGGTGGCTGCACCGGCCAGCTGCCAGCTCACTGGCGTGGAGAGGCTGGGTGATGGGCCAGGGAAGGCGGCGGCATTGAATGTTGGCGACGACGCCGTGCGGGAGGGGAAGGGGAGGAGTGCACGGCACCGCCGGCCACTGTCTGAACTCTGGTTCAGTTAACTGAATTAGATTCAGTTATGAACAGTGTGCATGCCATGTGTTTGATGAAATGCTATAGGGTGCTAGGCATCTTAGATGATCATGGGACTTGTTGTGGTAGTGTGTTGTTGCTCAAGATTAGGATTGCCAGAAGCTCAGGATTTTTGGTGAAGTTTAGAAATGATTTGGGGCAGGAATTTGATTTCTGGACCAAAATTAAACTGGATGAAATTTGTAAATTTTGAACTGTGAGACCAAATGTTTTTGGAGAAATGGGTTTAGGATACTATATATATGTAGGAATAATTTTGGTGGTGGCAAAAGAGTCATAGAAAAAATAGTTCCTTTGTAATGACAAGAAACTATGATTATTATAAATTCCATCTTAGGAATTTAGAATATATTGAAGGAATATTTTTGTGGGGTGGAAAGAAGTTAAATGAGGCCATAGAAGGTGTGCATGACTTGAGAGATAATTCTTGAGGTGGCAGAAAAATATTTGGAGTGGTGTAGGGTGCTAGAAGAGGTGAAAAAAGGCTTTTGCCTTTGAATTTTAAATAACCAAAACCAAAACTCTTTAGAAAGAAATAGTTTTGAAAACCTCCAAAAATAAAATAACCCAAATAATTACCACCTTCAAACAGAACCCTCCAAGAAATTTTTTAAATCCTAACTAAAATTTGAAAAAGTTTTCGAAACTCCAAATAAATATTTTTGGGGTGTTACAACACCTACCCCCCTTAAGAAAAATCTCGTCCCCGAGATTTCAGCTGTCCCTCAAACAGGTACGGGTACTCAGTTCTCAGGTGATCCTCTCTTTCCCATGTTGCTTCTTCTTCGGTGTGATTACTCCATTGAACCTTGTAAAACTTTATTACGTTTTGTCGGGTCCTCCGTTCAGACTCCTCCAAAATCCGTATAGGATGTTCCCGATAGGTAAGATCGGGTTGAAGATCCAACTTTTGGTGCTGAACTTGCTTTTCCGGGTTGCTAACACATTTCCTCAGCTGAGATACATGGAACACATCGTGGACATCTGACAATTCTGCCGGTAATTCCAATCGATAGGCAACTTTGCCCCTTCTTGCGATTACTTTGAATGGTCCAATAAATCTTGGCGCCAATTTTCCTTTGACCTTAAATCTCTGTAGCCCCCTTGTCGGAGATACTCTAAGATATACGTAGTCATTGGGCTCAAAATGGACCTGGCGGTGTTTTTGATCGTAATAACTCTTCTGACGGCTTTGAGCTGCTCTTAGTCGGTCCTGAATAAGCTTCACTTTGGTTTCTGCCTCTTTTAGTATTTCTGGTCCAAAAGTTCGGCTGTCTCCGGTTTCAGACCAATTCAGTGGGGTCCGGCATCGTCGTCCGTATAACGCTTCGAAAGGTGACATTTTTAGACTAGCTTGATAACTGTTGTTGTAGGAGAATTTTGCATAAGGCAAACTATCCTCCCAACTGACTCCGTAGGTAAGCACACATGCTCTCAGCATGTCTTCCAATATTTGATTTACCCGCTCTGTCTGTCCTCCGGTCTGCGGGTGATATGCTGTGCTGAAAACCAGTTGTGTGCCCAAGGCTTGTTGTAGATGTTCCCAAAATCTAGAGACAAATTGGGTGCCTCTGTCAGTGACTATTGTCTTGGGTACCCCGTGTAGACAAACAATCCTGGAGAGGTACAGCCTGGCTAGCCTCTGTGTTGAGTATGTGGTTTTTACCGGAATGAAGTGTGCTACCTTGGTTAGTAAATCTGTTATTACCCAGATAGCATCATTCCCATGGCGTGAGCTTGGTAAACCAACAATGAAATCCATTCCAATTCTATCCCATTTCCATTCAGGCACCTTAAGTGGTTGCAACAACCCTGCTGGTCTCTGGTGCTCTGCCTTTACACGTTGGCAGGTATCACAACATGCCACATATATGGCTATATCCCTTTTCATCCCGTGCCACCAAAATCTTTCCTGTAGATCCTTATACATTTTGGTCCCTCCGGGATGAATGGAATATGGAGTGGTATGCGCCTCTGCCATTATCTGCTGTTTTAACTCTTCAATGTTTGGTACGCATAATCTCTGTCCAAACCAAATAACTCCTTGGTTGTCTTCAATAAATTCGGGCGCCCTGCCTAGTTTCATCTTTCTCCTAATCCCTTCAATACTTGGGTGTCCTTTTTGGGCTCGTCTGATCTGGTCCTCTAGTGTTGGTTTTATTTCCAACTGGGGAGTGGTCCCCTCCGTGACTAGCGCCATGTTGAGCTTGGCAAATTCCTGGCTGAACACATGCTGTGAGAGTTGTACACTGCCATTACCGGCACATGGATTCCTGCTTAGGGCATCTGCCACAACATTGGCTTTACCTGGGTGATAGTGAATTCCTACGTCATAATCCTTAATTAGCTCAAGCCAACGTCGCTGTCTCAAATTTAATTCTGGCTGAGTGAAAATATACTTAAGACTTTTGTGGTCCGTGTATATTTCACATCGGTTCCCCAGAAGATAGTGTCGCCACTCCTTGAGTGCGTGTATTACTGCAGCAAGTTCCAAATCATGAGTGGGGTAATTTTCTTCATGTCGCCGTAGCTGTCTTGAGGTGTAAGCCACCACTTTTCCTTCCTGCATTAACACACATCCAAGGCCCTTCCTGGATGCGTCACAATATATCTCAAATTTTTTGTGCACATCGGGCACAACTAGAACTGGTGCTGTTGTTAACCTCTTTTTCAACTCATGAAAGCTCTTCTCACAAGCTTCAGTCCATTCAAACTTCTTGTCTTTCTTGAGTAACTGGGTTATGGGTTTGGCTATAGTGGAGAACCCTTCAATAAACCTTCGATAATAGCCTGCTAGACCAAGAAAACTTCTGACTTCCGTTACGCTTGTGGGTTGCTTCCATCCCAAAACATCCTTTACTTTTCCTGGGTCCACTGCGATTCCATCTTGGGTCAATACGTGCCCAAGGAAACCAACTTCTCTCAACCAAAATTCACATTTACTGAATTTGGCATATAGTTGATTTTTCCTTAACTCTTCCAGTACTATACGAAGATGCTGCTCATGTTCTTCGGGTGTCTTGGAGTAAATAAGTATGTCATCGATAAATACCACCACAAATTTATCCAAATATTTCATAAAAATCTTGTTCATGAGATGCACAAAATATGCCGGGGCATTGGTTAAGCCGAACGGCATTACTGTGAACTCATATAATCCATATCTGGTAGTAAACGCCGTCTTAGGTATGTCTGTCGTCCGAATCTTTAGCTGATGATAACCTGATCTTAGGTCTATCTTCGAGAAGACTTTAGCTTCTGCTAGCTGCTCAAACAAATCGTTGATTCTGGGCAGTGGATATTTATTCTTGATAGTGACCATATTAAGTGCCCTGTAATCAATACATAGCCGTAGGGTACCATCCTTTTTCTTGGCGAATAAAACTGGCGACCCCCATGGTGACGAGCTGGGTCGAACGTAACCTTTCTCCATCAATTCCTTAATTTGCTTCTTTAATTCTGCCAGTTCCGTTGGAGCCATACGGTACGGCTTCTTGTATATGGGTGTCGTTCCGGGTGCTAGTTCAATAACGAACTCAATTTCGCGGTCCGGAGGCATTCCTGGTAACTCTTCAGGAAATACATCAGGGTACTCACAGACCACAGGAACCTTACTTAATTCCACCGTATCCACTTGATTTAATTTCCCTAGTGATGTGGCAATCCTCCTTGTACCAACCTTTATTGTCTTTCCTTGGCAATTTGTGAGAGTTACCGTGCGGTTGTAGCAGTCTATGAAACCTTTGTTTGTGGTCAACCAGTCCATTCCCAGAATAATGTCCAGGTCAACTGCTTCCAATACAATGAGATTGGCGAGGAATACCATTCCCTTAATTTCGATGTTCACATCCTTGCAGTACCATTGAGTACCTTGCTTTGATCCCTGGGACTGAATAACCATGGAATTTTGCAAAGGCATAAAGGGAAACTGATTCTTCGAGGCAAATCTTTTAGAAATGCAAGAGTGGGAAGCTCCGGAATCAAATAAAACTGTAGCATCTATTGAGTTGGCAGGGAACGTACCAAACACGATACCCGGTGCGTTCTGAGCTTCCTCAAAAGTCACGTGGTTGATATGTCCTTGCTTGTGGTTGTTATTGGGGTTGAAGTTATTGCGTCGCGGAGCTGTGGTCGCACCGCGGCCATTGTTGTTGTTGTTGGCTTTGGGAGGGTTGTTTCCCTGTTTTGGGCACTGTTTAGCATAATGCCCCTCTCCTCCACAGGAATAGCAAGTGACTCCAGGATGAAAAGTTGTATCCTTTGTCCTATTGTGGAATGCACTGCGGTTCTGTGGTGGAGCTGTAGTCGCTGGTCAGGTTATTACTGGCCTTTGAACATCACTCCTGGGCCTGTTGTTGCGAACCTGTACTGACTGGTTCATGCGACGCTTGCGAGCCTCATTCATACTGCGGTGTTCATTTTCCAGAATAATAGCCTTATCAACGAGCGTCTTGAAATCTGGAAAGGTATGAACCACCAGCTGGCATTTCAGAGATGAAATGAGTCCGTCGAGGAACTTTTCCATCTTCTTGTTCTCTGTCATGTACTCATCGTTGGCGTACCGGGCCAACTGAGTAAACTGATCTAGATATTGGGTTACTGTGGAGCCCCGTTGTCTGAGATCCTCGAATTCCCTCTTCAATTTCATAATGCTATTAGGGATATGTGCTCCCCGAAAATTCTCCTTGAATTGCTCCCATGTCATATTTGCTCCGTCAGGGTGGGTGTGACATAAGTTCTCCCACCACGAAGCAGCCGTCCCAGAAAAATAGTGCAGTGTATACAGCTCCTTTTCCTGGTCAGTACACTGAGCAATGACCAATTTTCTTTCCATGTCTCGAAGCCAGTCGTCTGCCTCTAGTGGCTTGTCAGTGTGAGTGAAGACCATCGGGCGGGTCTTTTGTAACTCAGACAGTTTGGACCTGGGTTGCTGTTGTTCTTGGTGATTTCCCATGTTAATCAAATGCTGCATCATCTCCTGATGCTGTTGCTGACTCTGCTCATATAGGCGACACACTTGCGAGAACGCTGAATCACTGCTTTGCTGACTTGTCTGCCCTTGAGTAAAATTGTTTCCCATCTGCCCAAAGTTGTTCTCAGGCGGAGTTGGCATAGAACGGGCCCAGGGACGATGCATTTTCTTTCTGGGGTATTTGTATAACACCAAAGAAAAGAATCAAATAGCAGAAAATAAATTCCAAATAAGTTTTTTCCCCCAGGACAAGGTAAGACAAGGCAGCCAGTTATATTACACAGGCAGTTTAATTATACAAGCAGGAGTTAATTATACAGGATATATGTGGAAACTGTATCATACAAGATCACTTATTACTACTAGCGCACTCTCCGCGCTCTCATCGTCCTGCGGTCCAGACCTATCATCGCTATCTTACAAAAGATAGGAAGAACAGGAGATAAATATATTACATCCGTGTTCTCAAGCGGTCATTTGGTGAGGAAAGCTGCGTTCGTCCACACAGCTCATCCTAGGTCCTGCTGAGAGTGAGACTCAGATAAGGCACCGAGGATGCGATCTCGCCCTCCTCCTCCTCCTCCTCGGGGATCGTCTCCAGTCGTGCGGTCGTTGATGCCACGCCTGCTGGAGGTGGCACCGAGCTTGTTAGTGGAGAAGCTCTGGTCGGAACAGGTGCAACCAGACGGCTAGCATCGCCAGTCGAGGTCGAGCGCTGAGCCGCGGAACTAGCCAGAGAATTATATGGTGGAGTGGAAGTGCGTGGAGCACGAGGCGAAGGAGAGCGGTACTCGCTCCTGCGAATAACTCTCGCACGAGACAAGTCCACCCGCGCAGTGAGGTAGTCGTCCACCAGGGAGGTGAAAGCTGACTCCAAGGCCATGATGTACTGGACAAGTGGCTCGATAGCCAGATCCCTTTCCCCTATGGTGCAGGAAAAGGCATAGTGGCTAGTATATGGAACGTGGCATGGCAGGTAGTGATAGGGACGGGTCTGCATAACAGGCAGGATGTCCCTGAGACGTGCGATAGCCTCACGTGCGGCCATCTGGATAGCATGCCTCTCAGTGGGCATGGCTCTCCCCACGAAGCGATAGTGGCGGAAAGACACGGAAACACCACCCCGAATATGTACCGAAGCCTGGTACATAGTCAGGGTCTCTGAGATCGTGTCCGGGTAAATGACGTACTCCAGACGTCCGAGAGATCCCATCGCGTCCCTCGCGATGCTCGCGAGAAGGCGGGAAAATCCCGCAGGCTCGTTGGCGAAAACCTGCGATGGGCAGCTGCCACCAGCCATCTACAACAGTCGACAGAAATCCAAGTAGCCATGTCATAAGTATATGATGACTAAGGAAAATTTGCTACGATGCATGAGATGCATGCTGGAAAAATGTCAGCACTGACTCGGTGACTAGCGATTGTGCCTAAAGCTCCTACAGTCAGCCTGGCTCTGATACCAAGGTCTGTCAGGCCCATTTCTGGGAAATAAATCATAGAATAGCCTGAAATCACACTGGCTCCCAAGAACAACCAGTGGACAACCTTGATATAGATAACCAGTACAATATAGAATTACACAGGGTTGAGTCAGGGTGACTCAACAATTTATTACAACAATTTAACGCACTATGGTGGCGGAATATGACAGTGGGTGGTGGAACTCAACACTGGTACAATAGCATAGAGTCAAGCGTCAGTGTGAGGCTTGACTGTTTTATTGGTGTGGCAGAAGCTTGACGGATGATACAAGTGGTAGACTCCATGGCACAGGTGTGCTGACTGGGAACCTGCTAAGCGTCGGCCTCGCTAGCGCAATTCTCCTCCAAAAGCTCGTCCTCCTCCAAGTCTGGCCAAGTAAATAGCCAGGGACAAGCCAGTGAGTACTTTTGAATGTACTCGCAAACATTATGAACATAAGATATACCGAATGCAAATGCCCTGATAGATGAAACTACATGCATGCAAACCATTATCAAAAACATGGCCTGATAAATCATGGTTAGTGCAGACATAAATATTAATTAGCACCATCAAAATATATATAAAAGAAATGCCGGTCGGATGTCAAGTGACACCACGGTAGGACTTGAAGAGAAATGCCAGACGGGTGTTTAAAAGAGAAATCGGACGATACCATCCGAGAACTCAGGCAACGCCACGAAAGGACTTGAAAAGAAATGCCAGTCGGACGTCAAGTGACGCCACGGTCGGTCTTGAAAAGAAATGCCAGTCGGGTGTCCACAAGAGTAGTGGCGTGATAAACCGCCTGAAACTCGAGGGACGCCACAAAAGGACTTGAAAATAAAGGCGAGTGCCCGGGGTAGTCCAGCCAGCCCCTGAGACACTCTGGAAAGTAAAAATAAGATCAGAGGGTTAGTCCATAAGCATAATCTTCATCATAAATAAATTCATGATAATACTAACTGCGACAAGAATATCATGCAAACATAAACATGCTCAGGTTTATTAGTTTCCTCCAGAGACTGACACCGGGACCGATACTTGACCCACCCAACCAAGTCCTTGACCGTGGACGCGGCTATTCGAATAGATATGACTCTGCAGAGGATGTACTCTTTACCCACGTTTATGGGATTTCTTTAATCAGTACCGTGGCACTGGTTAATTCCCATTACGGTCTTTGGGTTGAAAACACGCCTGACCCGCACACACCAGAACCTCCGTCAGATGCCAGGAATCACCCAAAGCATCGTTCCAGAAAACTTTAAGTCAGGGAGGCTACAACCTCCGAGAAGCATGGGATCACTATTAAACGCGCGGATTACAAGGGGTGCCCCCCTCTCGGCATCACGACAGCCGGAAACACCCATGCCCCTGACCCGATGACAGGCTTCACCCGCATCGTAGTTCTCTGGGTGGTGTGCACCCGGACAGGGGTTATCAACTTACTAAGCCGTACCCTCCTTTCGGAAGGACCCGTGGCAGCACGGTATACAGCTAGGTGTATAGAGCAAGACTCGATCTAGGCCGACTCAGGAGGTGTTATTTAAAATATCACCGGTGTTCTTTAACACCGTCACATGACACTACTGTGTTAGTAAAGGACCGTGCCCTCCGGCACGTCCAAACCACAAGCAAAAATTCTGCCATCTAGTAACAACATGCATGTCAGAGAGATGCTTGTGTGATATGCAAGCAAAGGAAAGGTGACATGACCAAACATGCACTTGTGATATATCATGCAACATATACGGTGCAACAACAAGCTATACCAACATGCAAATGCAAACACCATATCCCAAGTTCAAATAATGCTTGCCTTGTCCAAAATAGTCAGGAGAAAACCCCTCTGAAATTCCAGCAAAAGATCCTTCTTCTTTTTCTGAAAATTCAAATTTTAATTCAAATAAGAATTCCAACACAGTACAGAATAATGTTCTCAAAATAATTTTAAATAAATCTTAAAAAAACTAGAGAGGAAAAGAAAAATTTAGCAAAAAGAATCAATTCATTTGGAGCTATAGTTTAAAAGTTATTAACTTTTTAAAACCAGGGGCCTTTCTGCAAAACAGAAGTCCCTGAGCAGTTAAAAAGAAAACGTTTTCGGCAGCGAGTACGCCTTCCAGTGGAGAAGACGTAAAGCGCAAAATACGCTTTTGCTTTAAACAGAACTAAGAGAGAGAGAGCTGACGGGTGGGGACCACCCGTCGGGTTTAAATCGAGCGCTCGCGCGCGTGTACAGAGAGGAGGCGGCGATCGCCGGCGATGATCGTCGGGGTTTCAGAGCCCGGCGCTGGTCGCAACGTGACCAACGTGGACTCCCGCATCGGTGAGTGGTGGAGTTGGTCGCCGGCGTTCACCTGAACGGCGACGAGGTCAGCGGCGGCGGACGGCGTTTCGGTGGTGTTTGGGGATCGTCGGAGAGGGCTCGGGGAATGGAATTGAGGTGGGGGTTCGATGTGGTGGTGGAAGATAGGTGGACTGGCGAAGTTTGGGTGGCTATGGTGGAGTATCAGTGGTGTTTGGTTCGTGGACAGAGGCGGCGGGACGGTGGCCGGAGAGGGAGAAGAAGACCCTCTCGGGGTCGGGTGAGTGGCTAGGAGAGGTACTGGGTGGCGGTGGAGGTGAGTGGTGGTGCTGGAGGGGCTCGGGGGTCCCTTTTATAGGCGAGCCGAGGGTGGCCGAGACGGGCGGATAGCGCCGGAGTTAATTCGGTCACCGTGGTCGGCGGTGGCCGGTGGTCAGGGGCGGCGAGGTATTTAAGAGGTCGGTGGAGTACGCCGGAAGTCTCAGCTTGGACGGCTCGAGCCCGTTGGCCTTGCCCGCGATGCGCTGTCCCGTACGGGTGCGACGGCGATGCCAAGCTCCGGCGACTGCCCAGCGGGCCCTGGACGGCGTGGACGGGTGTGCGGAGAGGCAAGAGGGAGCGACGCGTGGGGAGGGAGTTAGGTAGGGGAGTGCGGCGTAGTGAATGGAGGCCGGTGGCCGTGGCGATCCGCTCGGCCTCACCGTGGATGAGCTCGGGGGTGGCTGCACCGGCCAGCTGACAGCTCACCGGCATGGAGAGGCTGGGTGATGGGCCAGGGAAGGCGGCGGCATTGAATGTTGGCGACGACGCTGTGCGGGAGGGGAAGGGGAGGAGTGCACGGCACCGCCGGCCACTGTCTGAACTCTGGTTCAGTTAACTGAATTAGATTCAGTTATGAACAGTGTGCATGCCATGTGTTTGATGAAATGCTATAGGGTCCTAGGCATCTTAGATGATCATGGGACTTGTTGTGGTAGTGTGTTGTTGCTCAAGATTAGGATTGCCAGAAGCTCAGGATTTTTGGTGAAGTTTAGAAATGATTTGGGGCAAGAATTTGATTTCTGGACCAAAATTAAACTGGATGAAATTTGTAAATTTTGAACTGTGGGACCAAATGTTTTTGGAGAAATGGGTTTAGGATACTATATATATGTAGGAATAATTTTGGTGGTGGCAAAAGAGTCATAGAAAAAAATAGTTCCTTTGTAATGACAAGAAACTATGATTATTATAAATTCCATCTTAGGAATTTAGAATATATTGAAGGAATATTTTTGTGGGGTGGAAAGAAGTTAAATGAGGCCATAGAAGGTGTGCATGACTTGAGAGATAATTCTTGAGGTGGCAGAAAAATATTTGGAGTGGTGTAGGGTGCTAGAAGAGGTGGAAAAAGGCTTTTGCCTTTGAATTTTAAATAACCAAAACCAAAACTCTTTAGAAAGAAATAGTTTTGAAAACCTCAAAAAATAAAATAACCCAAATAATTACCACCTTCAAACAGAACCTTCCAAGAAATTTTTTAAATCCTAAGTAAAATTTGAAAAAGTTTTCGAAACTCCAAATAAATATTTTTGGGGTGTTACACCTCCTGTGCCGTCCTCCTTGGCAAAAACCCTCTTGGTTCCCGGTGGGGTGGCCTTGGACTTCTTGTTTCTACCGGTGGAGCTCTCTGGCACGTTCTCGACGGGAGCACTACACTCCGAAGTGGTGCGCTTGCCGGAGTGGGTGTCCGAGGTCTCACCGGTCTTCTTCTTCTTCTTCACGGTGGAGCTCTCTGGCACGTCCTCGACGGGAGCACTACACTCCGAAGAGGTGTGCTTGCCGGAGTGGGTGTCCGAGGTCGACCGCGACAAGGCTTCGGATGGTGGCTCTCCATTCGTCAAGTTTCCCCGTAACGGGAGGAAAGTCGAGGAGCAACTACGCGCGCGCCAAGGCTTCTGCTGGGGTTAGCGGTAGCGAGACCTGCACGGACCGCGACGCGCTTCGACCCCTGACCATGTCAGGAGGAGCTCCATCACGATCCCGCGATCGCATGCCATTTCCACCAGCGCTTCGGCGGGCGGGCAGATCTTCTATGTCTCGGGAGTGGAGCTCGGGGCTCTTCCCGCGACGACGCCCGGGATCTTCGACGTGATGACGCTATTCGTCACACGCTGCTTGGGAGGAGCGCGTTGTTGGCGCCGGCGTGGGAGTCCTGGAGGGCCTCGCGTCGCCTTCGGGTGATGCGGTAGCGATCCTGGAAGGCCCCGCACCACCCGCGGAGGGCCTGACTCCGTCTTTGGATTTGGCGGTGTGTGGCCTGTTACCAGGCACACAAACATCGCCACCTCCCACACTCCGGCTCCTGGGACGGTGTTGGTGTTCGCGAGCAGCGCCCCGGGTCCTTTCCGCGACCGGTCTGCTGCTCGCCCGTGTCGGGACGGGCTGTCCGACTTCCGACTGGCCAACCGCCACCGTCGTCTTCTTCTTGGGTGCCATGATGATAATGAAGCGTCGAACTAACTGCTAAAGCCAATTCTCAAAACTGCGCCCCCTGCCTGGCGCACCAAAGATGTCGGTGTATTGGAACGACACCTATGGGATCACAAGAATCCCTACTACGGTTAGCGGGGAGCGGGGTTGAGAGAAGAGCGGATCAAATAGATAGCACACGGTTTGTTTATCCAGGTTCGGGCCGCGAGGATGCGTAAAATCCTACTCCTGCTTTGCTGGATTGTATATCTGTGTCCTTTAGCTAGCTATGGGGCATGAGGAGCTCCAAAAAGCTGAATCCTCCTCCTGGTCGCCTCGGGTCTCCTTGTATAGAGAAAGGGGTCGCCACAGTGGCACACAGGAGGTGGAAAGGGTACAATGATGCGAGGTTACCCCTCGCATTACATGACAAGGCGCCTTTAATGCGTCTTGCTTAGGTGTCCTTGCTTTATCGGGGACGGGGGAGAGATCTGTCTTGTCTGTCGCCGCTTCTTGTTGTGTCGACACGCGCCATGGCCAGCGATGCCTGAGATGCCATGTACGCAGGCAGGCAGCTGAGGTGGCGCAACAGTGGGTCTTCACGAAGATCTGCATGTCGCCACGCAGGTGCCTGCCCAGCTGGTTGGGTCGGCAGCTGCATAAGGTGGTGGAGGTTTAGTCGGTGTGGGCCTGATGGTGGCCGTGCGGATGTCATCGGTAAGGGCCTTGCAGGGGCCCCAGCAAGGGTCTTGCCGCGGCGCCTGCTCCCATCCCTGGCAAGGTGCTTGCCGGAGGTCTTGTGGTCTTCCTTGGCTGGGATCCCGCCAAGGGTCGTCATCTGCTTAGTGCGTACCTGATCTTGAATATCTTCACAAAGATCTGCATGCCACTATGGGGATGTCTCCCGAATCCTTGCCCCATGGGGGTAGTGGACTCAAGGGTGATCCACACCGTAGGAGTGGGGCGAGTTGCCGCGGCAAGGGTCTTGCTGGGGCTGCTAAAGCTGGCGCCGGCAAGGATCTTGCTGGGGCTGCTAAAACTGGCCCCTTGCCGGGGGAACCCGCTTCGTCTCTTTGCTCTTTGTGGTTTTGGCTTTGGGCTTCAGTCTTACCCTGGCTTACCTCCCTGGCCTTGCTTGGTGCAGCGGTGCCCGTGGCTCAGACTGCCCGTGCATAGTCATAGGGCTACAAAAAGTGTACCCCCCCTTTTTGTACACCGACACATATGACATGTACCCGGGGTTCGTAGCTGTACGAAGCTCATTGTTGAGGCCATCCACACCAGAGGGTGACAAGGTTTCATGATATCACCTTGTCTGGTGCAGGAATAATGACCTTGATGACCATTGTCAAGACTGTGGATATTTGTGATGTCATCTCCAGATCTTGGCGATCCTTGTAATTCATGAGATGTATTTCTTCTTATTTTCCTTTGCCTAACTTGTGAGGTTGTTGGATCTGTACCTTTCTTAGGCCTATCTGCTGGATTCTTGCCGCATCTCGTATGAGTGACTGACGTGACTGGGGATGTATCATCACCATATATAAGAATCATGGGCAGCCGAACACTTGATTTCTGAAGAGGACACATGAGCTGGCGGATTTGTGCTTCTGACAATATGTTGCGAGTCTGGTACTGCCATACCTTGGAAGCTCATCATGTAACTTCTGAGGACGGTGTAGCAGCATGGCACTGACATGGTCTGAGTGGCTTAGGAGAGAAGCCATCCGAATAGCTTGCAGAGGAATACTCGTTAGCTACTGCTCAAATCTTTTGTCTGGGTATCGTGTCGAAGAAGGCTTTATAGCTTACACACGAAGCTGGGTCTGATTATTGTGCTGGAGAAGCCTGAGTTCCGTACTTGAGAAGCTTCCCCTCGGGTTTGCTTGCTTGAGGAAAAATCACTTTCGTCTGTCACAAGCTTTTACCGAGGTATCTTTTTGAGAAAGACCAAGTATCTTGGACCAGAAATTGTTCACATATCATGCTGAGGAAAAAATTGAGGAGCCTTGCCTCATAAATTTCCTCTCATAGCGTGTGGAATGTTACTGGGTTTCTTATATCCAAAACTTCATACTGATATGCAGACTGAAATCCATACACACGCCCATAATAATCCGAGGCTGATTATTAACCTGAGAAAATGGTTTGACTGCCTTCCACGAGTATATCACATTCTGACTTTATTTCGGATGATAACATATTTCAAGCACCATGCCTTGTTGAGCCAAATTCTTGTATAAGGTCCATACCTTTGCCAAAAAATATACCGTTGATCTTCTACCTGACTTGTCTTGCTGCTGACTTGACTGTTACTGCGGTGAGTATTTTGTACTGATGCAGACCTAAGTTATCAGCAAAATTGATTATCAGTCTCAAAATCACATATTCCCCATTTTACTGCAGTCGGCTGAGAGTTCCATTATGTTTAGCTGAAGTTCCAATCATTTGAACTCCTTATTACTTCTTCGAGTCTGGTGTCAGTTCTTGAGCTATCCTTTATAGTGGAAAAAATTCTAACACAGGGGACCAAAAAGAAAGAAGCGAAAGAAAACTCAACTAAACAAAAGCACACAACAACAATCGATTCACACACAATCAATGTGACATATCACACAATATGCATGCCTACTTAAGCACACAAAATTTCGCAGGATCTCCGGTTCTACGATCTAGCATGCTGTTACGATGTGCACGAGAGTGAATAAATGTGTGGAAAAGTTGGTGTAAACAACGCTACACCAAGTGCTAGATTAGCCAGGTAGTAACCTGGACTAGCTCGAAGGCGAGGACGTACTTGGTAATCCTGTAGCAGGACACGAATGTCGCGACCACATTATTATCAAGCAGACGAAAAATGTCCTTACTCGTCCCAGAAAATAAGGGAAAAACTGAGTCTGCTGGCATTGCCCTTTCTTGTTGACTAAGACCATTAAGGATTGCCAACACGACAAGAAAAAGGACAATCCGGGGTAGAAGCATGTCTACCACCGAAACGGAAATGGGGCTGAAGGAAGGAATTCGGCGCGATACCTGAGCACCATTTTTGCAAACCGTGTCAGGATCACATGGCATCACTCTGCTGGGACAGAAATAACGCCAAACACTGAAGACCGAGCAAGAAAAGAAAACTGGAGAAATGCAAAGGCTGAGCTGTAGTGGATCCGACCGATGCCATCTACACTCACCAGATATATCGTTAGTAGCAAAATAATAAGGCTATATGCATGCTATGCAACAAACAAATGCAGCAACCAAATGCAACAAACAAGCCAGACTCTATACTACTGTTTTCTACCGTTCACGCTGACTAAGCGTCCTACAACCAGACCTGCTCTGATACCAAGCGTTGTGGCACCTCGGCTCAGAAAACCGGAACGCCCCGTTTTCCAGCCCAGAGATCGAGGAGAAGTCTCTGGAAAACGGCACTGCTTGACATAGAACAAATCAGCTCTTATTACAAGAATAATAATGCAGGGGTCTGATGTTACAAAGAAGCACATCAGCACAGCGACACTATGCTGGCGATACTACACTTGCTCTATGCTAGCAGCGGAACAACTCGTAGGAGCGGAATACTTCTAGCAGCGGAATAACGACGAAGGTGATGAACTCTAATCCGCAGGGACTCTGGCTGGGACACAATCTAGCTCGCATGCTCGGCAACCTCGACAAACAAGAAATCCTGGCATCACCTGCAATCTGGCATGACACGCCAGGTCAGTACACTACTTGATGAAACGACTACTAAGCATCAAGGCAAAACAATAGCATAGCATTAACAGATTAATTAGTTAACAACTACCATGATGAATCAACTACTAAGCATGGTATGAAACTGATACAATACTGATAAATCACTATCTCAGATTTACATAATTATATATATCTTGGCTTACCGGACAAGTAATATATCAACTTGATCACCTCGTGATCATAACCAAACTGTGATCTTTCCGGCGACCACTACCATGACCAACACTTGGTCTACAACATCGTCATCAACTTCCTTCACTGCTTAAAATGTCAATTTATAAATTACATATAATTCATTTAATTATTCCTTCATTTGAGTGTTGATCGAACGGTGTGACCTAGTACGAACCCATGCCCATGACCGAGGACGCGGCTCTCGATAGATTAAATAAATACACTCTGCAGAGGTAGTGCATTGTACCCACATCACGGAACCCATGGCCTCGTTCTCCCATTCGTGTGGACCAACGGTGTTTCGACAAAATCAATCTACTGTCATGACACTCTCCCGGCCACTCCGACTCATTCCCCACTGGGCTTAGTCCTGGGTGGCCCCGTGTCTACCAAAGTCACCAACGACCACCGCCGTGGCCAAAACAATAAAAAGTCCCAAACGGGGACAAAAGCGCTTATTATCCAACTACGGGCACACAAGGTTAGGTCCGTCTACCTTATTAGGGTAGCGCGTGCACATAACCTTCCCTAGTTGGAGGCATCGCCGAGAGGCATGACAATAGCATCGCATTAGGGCCTTCCCATAAAAGGAAAATGTGGTTGCACTCGGGAAAGCCCGGTTCGGTGGCACCTGACCAACTTAATGACAGAATTTATCTCAAAAAATTTAGCTGTGATTCAGATACTCCGGTATCAATTATGAAACTAGTAATCCAAGTCATAGCAATATACAAGAAATAATCCAAAGATTAATAACATCATAACAAAGTACTCCAAGTATAGCATAACATCTCTATCATGAAAAATCCGAGAACACTACTATGAAAATATCAAGAACTACCTATCCAACTATGACCCACAAGTATTATTTCCATCGTCATTCTCCAAAACATAACTTCAACTAGCATCATGATAAAAGTAAAACTATCCACTAATAATCCAAAGGCAACATGACATCCAAAGCAAAAACTACAAAAATAATAACAGATACTAGCATTAAAATAGCCACTAAGAATCCAAAGGCAACCTGATGTCCAAAACAATACTTCAAAAATAATACCAGATACTATCATGAAAATAGCCACTAAGAATCGAAAGGCAACATGTCATCCACATAATCGTTAAAATATAAATCCTAGAACTCCAAGCAATATCATGGCAATAACAAGATCAAAATACAACTTCGAGAAATGCCATGAACAAGATCATATGTAGCTATGCAATATTTTAAATAAGTTCAAATAAAGAACCATGTCACTGCATTGAAATCATGCAAATGCAGAGTTTGGCTTGCCTGGGGTGGAAGAAATCACCGGAAGAAAGTGCGGAAAGCTTGCGAAAAGAATAGCCGGAAAACATTCTCTCCCGGAGGGTGCTGTTTAACAACAAGGGCAAAATGGTCATTTTCAGAATGTTGAAACATAATGAAAATTATGCCAACAGAACGGGCTTGGCGAGATGAAGAGATGGGCTTTGGAATCACCTCATTTGGAGTTGTGGTTGAAAAGTTATAGTTGTTTTTTTGCCAAGGACCCATTTGTTAATAAGATCATCACAAACAGGCCCTGGACAGAGAAACAGAACGTGCACTCGAGGAAATACGCGTTCTATAAAGTGAAAATATATTTTGGGCTGAAGTGGAAAAGGATGCGCTTTCAGGAAAGGAAAATGTATTATGTGGAATACGCCTCCACTTATCCACGCTGGCAATCGCGGGGCCGTGGCTGGCTCAGTGATGTGTGGGGCCCTTGGGGGCGGGGCCCCGCTCTTATCCACACTGGCCAAGCAGGGCCAATGCGAGGCCGGCTCTGGTGGCTGACTGGTGGGGCCAGGACCCACTGGCCAGCTGGGGCGGAGCCGTCTCCTTCCTCCGCTCGCTCGCCCGACGGAGCAGAGGGGTGGGCACGGCTCCGGCGCCAGTCCGGCCGGCTCCGGCCACCATTCGAGCCGTGCGGCCTACTGGCGTGCTCAGGAGGCCAAGCCGCACCCGTCCCCGTTGGGCACGAGCGCCGAGGAGGAGCGGAACGAGCAGGGCACCAGACGCGGTGGCGGATGGCTTCGGGCGCCGGTGGAGCTCGTGGTCAGAGGCCACCGGAAGGGGAGGGAAGTGGCGGAGGGGCTCTAGGGGATGCTGGGGAGGTCTCTGGTGACAGAAGAACGATGAGGGGCGGCTCAGTTGCCTCCAATTTAGGCGAGGCTGAGGCGGCGGCCATGGCTACAGAGGGATGGCAGGGGAGCTCCAGAGGCTCGGGAAGAAGCTGGGGAGGGGTGGTGGAGCGAGTGAAGGATGCTGGTGAGGCAAGACGCGCTTGGGGCGGCCTTATATAGCCAAGGGGAGGGGGAGTCGTGATGGCGTCACCGCAGACGCGTGTCCGGCGCCACGGACGCGTGCCTTCGCTCGCGAGCTCGGAGGCAGGCGACGAAGGAGGGCACAGTGTTTGATCTCACGGGGTAGAGGAGGCCAAGAGGGGCGCAGGGAGGCTATCGATGGCGAGCTCTGAGCCAAACCGCATCGGTTCGCCCATGGGCGCGCAGAGGCTTGCGTCGGTGGAGAAGCTGCCGAGGGGGAAGAGGGGTCCATGGGGTCTGCGATGGTGACGTGACGCCAATGGACCGGCTCACGCGCGCGAAGAGGATGAGAGGAGGCGGTGCTGAAGCACAAACGACGTCTGGGCGCGGCCGCAGTGCACAGGGCGCAGGCATGCCAGTGTCGTGATCACCATGCGCACTGGCTGGTAGTGGGGAGCTGGGCAGTAAAATGTTATCTACGAGTAAGATCATCCATGGTAAGTCTTAGCTACGGTGGAAGAAAGGTGAAAAGCACTCTAGTTGAATGGTAAAGATCCTCTAAAGTTTACTGCAGTAAACTTTGACGAGAGTTGCTGATCAACAGAAAATGAGTTGGAGCCAAAGAGCTTGTCTGGGGGTTTCAGGTAAAGAAGAACTACCATCCTGGTAAGTTTGAGGAGATTTGGATAAACAATTAATGTAGTTGCTTAACAACCACATAAATCTGGTCAGAAGCTAGATTAGGATGATGCACTCACATGATGAGTCCATTTGAGCTGAAACTTGGCAAGTCTTAGGGATTTGGTCATAGTAAGATGTTGTAAGAATTTCATACCAATTCGATTTACCAAAATGGTACTTCCTTCACAAGCATCCTTTCTGTCCAGAAACTTAGGAACAATCCAGAGGGAAAATGGCTACACAAAATGTTCCCAAAATTGGTGGAGGTAGGTTATATTGGTTAGAGAAGGTCCTGGAATATTTTCAGCCATAGTGGAGCAAGATAAAATATACTTGCTTCACAAACTAAAAATTTTGACAGAAACAAATATTTGAAGGTTTGCTCACATGGTTGATTGGATGGATCTGCATTTTGGAGGAGTGTAATAAAATGATCTCAAGAAGAGGCATGCAAAATTTCAATGCATTTGGATGCTCCTAGCTTGTACTTCCTTTACAGTGGCTTTTGTTTGATAGAAACTTTGAAAAAACACTGAGGAAGATTGGCTAGGCAAATAGAGTTGAATTTTGCCATGTGGTAATGATTTGGTCATAAAAAGATGTCCAAGGAGTTTGGGGTCGATTGGGCAAAGATAAATAGCACTTGCTTCACAAAGTGCCATTTAGGGGAGAATAGGAAAAGGAATATTTGAGAATTATTTTTGAACATGGCAAAGAAATTTTTTGCCATATTTGATGAAGATATGACCCAAACAATTTATAAAAATTTATTTGGGAATTTTTGGAGTGACAGAAATATAGGTTGCTTCATAACCTAGGGCAGACAGGGTTATTCCTTTAATAGAAAAAGGAATATTACCTAGAAAAAGAAATTAGGGTATGGTCAGGCAGTGGAGTGACATGATCTTGGCAGGGTTTTGAGAATGATGAGCCACTTGGGAGGGAACAAGAGGATGATTTCCCAGGTGACAAGGCCAGAGAATCACTCCAAAAAGAAAAACAGAGCAAAAACCAATAAATCAAAAAGAAAAAGAAAAGTGCTAAAAACTAGACTGTCACATATTGGTAATTTGGTATTGTGCTACTGTTTGCCGATTTTATAAAGGAGTAACTTGGAGCCTGAACTCGCAGAGCCTGAACTTGCATTGGGTGATTTCAGTAGAACTGCAAAAAAAGATCAGAGGGATAGATACTTATGTTGCTGGTATGTACTCCAAAGTTCACTTAGACAAGCATCGATGTTGAAAAGAAGTGCCTATATTCATTCGAGTATCAACTGGCGTAAACCAGTTGTCAAACTCCAAGTATTAGGAGAGTGAAAGCTAAAAATATTGCTTGGCGCATGCCCAGAAAAACACAGTCCAGTCTTTGGTCCCAACTTGTGCCTTTTGGTTATTGGAAGATATGGTAGCGAACTGTATGGCATGGAGTGTAAAGATTCCAAACAAGTTGGTTGATGCGTATATTCATCTGGCACTTAATTAGTCTGTATGCCAGGGATGCTCCATTTCAGTTGAACTGCACAAAAAATTTGGGTGGTTCATTTTCTCAACCGCCTCCTTTCTCGTCTCCAATGTAGAATTTGGGCGAGCTAGAGGACCAAGATGAGCCAGTAAACTAGTTGGATGAAAGTAGTGGCCAAGTTGCTCAAACCTCCCTCACACGAGGCCATTATTTGAGGATAAACCTACAAGCAAAGTTCAGATAGTCTGTGCTGCCTCTTATGTACTCGAAAGTTTACTCATACAAGCATTAATTTTAGCCAGAAGTACCTTTGACTGAACACCATTTACCAGTCTGCAATGTAGAATTTGGGCGAGCTATAGGACCAAGATGAGCCAGTAAAGTAGTTGGATGAAAGTAGTGGCCAAGTTGCTCAAACCTCCCTCGACACGAGGACACTATTGGAGGATAAACCTACAAGCAAAGTTCAGATTGTCTGTGTTGCCTCTTATGTACTCGAAAGGTTACTCGTACAAGCATTAATTTTAGCAAGAAGTACCTCCGACTGAACACCATTTACGAGTCTGTACCCTAGGTAATTAAAGTTCGTCCATGGATCATATTGGCTGTGATCTCAATCAGTTGGATGCATAAACATACTGAACATGTGTATATCTAAATCTTTTGATGAATTATCTATTAATATTTTTGTGTGATCTATCAATCATTTGGATCCATAGACATGCTGAACTTGTGTATATATGAATCTTTTGAGTTGTTGATAGTGAATGTTGGCTATGAATATGAATGTGTCCTGTGAACCTGAGTTTGATATGAATGTTTATCTTTTCTATTGTGCTTGTGTGTGAACTTGTTAGTATGCCTACTGTGGGGTATGTGACGTGTGGGTGTCAACGGCACACCATATTTCCGAGAAGAATTTCACCTGCTTTGTTAGGGTAGCAACGGCGCATCTGCTCTTTTTAATCTTTTTGCTCTGTCTTGCCCCCTCCCCTGCTCAACCCATGCTGTAATGTTTTCGGCCTCAAAACAAACATAGTAATGCGTTGTTTTTGGGGCTTGATGAAAAATCGAGTGCTGGTTTCTGTAGGTTGGCCCGCCCAACAAATGGGCTGCTGGTCCACCACAGACTAGGAGGCTAAAAATACAAGTTGTATGGTGCAGAGGCAAGTAAAAAATGCCATCAAGAGCCATCCACTGAAGAAAAAAAATCGCTCATGATGTGCTTCTTCAATCGTGCCGCCGGCCCCCTCTATAATCCAGTTCGCTCAGGGATTTGATATCATTTTTTCAGAGGGCGAACAAGTATCAGCTAGGCCTAGGTTTTGTATTTTAACATGCGTAGCCCACAACATATGGTGACAGTGGTTTCAACTTATTTTTTGAGGTCCATACCAGCCTATGGGATGCAGCAGAGCAAATGACACCCCACCCACCCCACCCACCCCACCTCACCGCCGACTTCCTCATGACGGTGAACCTCCCGGCCCTACACCCCGCCCCCATGCCGAGAGTCGACAATTCCACATGCTTGCCTCCTCGCCCGGCCTCGATAATCCCGTACATGCCTCTCCCTTTGTGTACCAGGCCTTCCCGGGGATGCTGCGCCCGATTGGGTCGGTGTCACCGGAGATGCTGCGGGCGACAAGGATGCGGAGGTGGACAGAGTGAGCCACACGGATCCGCGACGACGCATGCTCCTACCTCCTGTGCGTGAAGGAGTGGAGGGCGCTACAGCAAAAGGCGGAGGCGGAGCTAGATCCGGAGATGAAGATGTGGGCATCATGGGGAATCGAGACCTATGGTGCCAACGCAGATTATGAGCTCCTCAATCTGGCGCGGAGGATCTATTTTGTGGGCAATTGGGATGAGAAGAGGAGGTTGCCACACCCGACCGCCTCACCAAAGGATTTCGTCAACTAGGCCCGAGCAGAGGCGAGGAGCACAGATCCGCGGCGGCGGGCGAGATGGGAGTGCATCGAGGGGAAGATGTCGTTGGCGCCGCCTTCAAAGTTGGAAAAGGTCGACCCTTGGTCGTACCTCTCCCCTACCCCGGTCATGGACTGAGTATTGGGGCGTCCTGCAACAGTGGCGAAATTGGACCCAAGTGTCACGAGTGGGCGAGGCGATTTTGGCTCGATGTGGCGATTGCAGAATTTCAGGATGTGGATCACGGACTGGAGCTTGCAGAGGGCATGGAAGAAGACACCCAAACCTACTCTGCCTGCCACTCTGATAGCCATGTTTGAAGTTTTTCATCAGGGGTGCTGGCTATTCATAGACTTAATTTTGCTATGCTGACTTTAATTCGAAATGAAGCTGATGCTTCCAGCATGAAAAAGTTTTGGCCCAGTAGTTTGCTAAATTGTAGTTTCAAGATCTTCACCAAGGTCCTCACAAATAGACTAGCTAGGATCCTGCAAAGGCTTATACCTAGTAACCAGTCAGCTTTCCTTAATGGTAGATATATCTTAGAAGGTGTGGTTACAGCTCATGAGATTCTGCACTCCATAAGCTCCACTAAAAGGCAAGGCCTAGTGCTTAAGCTGGACTATGAAAAGGCTTTTGATAAACTACATTTGGAATTCCTCGAAGAGATGCTTAGAAAGAGAGGCTTTGGAGATAAATGGGTCCATTGGATCCTCCAAAACTTCATGAGGTCAACATCTGCCTCTTAGGGTCTTTGGTTAAAAGATACTATGAAGGTGAAGGGAAACCTTGGAAGATGATGATGGACCAGAAATATATGAGAGGCAAAAATAAATGTTTTTGCCCTTAGCACCTCCACCAGTACCTCTAGGTTCTGGAAAGGAGTGAAATCTATCATCCATACTTTGAAATTTGGGTATAGATGGAAAATAGGGACAGGAGACAAGATTAGGTTTTGGGAAGATACTTGGTTTGGCACCTCCCCCCTAGCAGTACAATTCTGGCGCCTCTATATGATTTGCAATGAGCAAAACAAAAGTGTCAAAGATGTCTGGGATGGTGAAACACTAAACTTAATCTTTAGGAGGAACTTTGATACTCTATTGATGGAACAATGGTACCAGCTAGTGGAGATAGCTAAAGAAATCATCTTCGATGGTGACTCTGATGTTCTGATGAGGCAACTTGAGAATAAGGGTGTCTACTCCTCTAGCTCTTTGTACCACGTGATTAACTTTAGAGGGGTGCAACCCCTGTTTCTGCCAGCTGTTTGGAAACTGGCAGTGCCTCCAAAGATTCATGTCTTCCATTGGTTGTTTTCCCAAAACAAGCTGATGACGAGAGACAACCTTAGGAAAAGACATATAAACAAGCCACTTGATTGTGTCTTCTGTGCTGAGCAAGAGACAAACCATCATTTATTTTTTGATTGTGTTGTAGCCAAAAATATTTGGTCGTTTGTCAATCTCTTTTTCCAAAAGAACTTTGCTGCAAACATTGAATCTGTGGCCCGACTTTGGACTCTAATAAAAAGAATTTAGCCTTGAACGTAGTTAGTTCTGCTGTCCTTTGGTGTTTATGGAAATATAGGAACTCTATGATTTTTAATAACACTATTTGGACATCTATTAATCAGGTGTGGAGACTGATACACGGGATGATCAAGTTCTGGGTGATTCAGATCCCAGAAACAAAACAAAACCCGTGTGGAGGAGTTCTTGAGTGCATTGGCAAAGCTACTCCAGCAACCCTTGATGATATCATGTGGCTGAAGAAGAACCCTGGATTGGATGCTGGGGTATGTTGGAGCAACCTCAAGATCTGTGAAGACGGACTTTTCTTTTCTCCGGCCAAGAAGCGCGACACTAACAGCAAGACCATGGTGAACAGCCCCGTTTCTACCCTCGCAATCTGCTGGTCGCCCCAGGCGGCTATGGCGCCACCACTCAAGCGGAGGGGAGCGGGCGAGTTGTGTGGGGTGATCACTGGTTGATAGGCGCCTATTTTGCCTTCAGTATGTTTTCGTCTTGTCCTTTGGCTCTTGTCGGGTGGGGCTATAATTTTCTGTTTTAGTCTAAACTGGGAACCTTAGTTTCAGTAGTTACTTCGACAAAGCGATGATGTATGGTTTCATTCTGATTAATGGAACCGGGGAGAGGCCTCCCTGTTCTTCTAAAAAAAATACCGGCCTATGGGCTTTTTCTTAAAGATCGGCAGCCCAATGTATTTTTTAACCACATTATATATATTTATATTATTACTATTATCGTATATTTTATAGAGACTTATATATACATTATAAAAACATCCCACATGTTCTTAACTTATAAAAGTAAATGTTTAACAGAAGTTGGCCAGGAAAATCCAGGTTCTTTTTGACTCACCGGCAAGGAAAATCTTGGTGATTGCGTACAAAAGCTTGCGAAGATTTTAAGGACAAATGTAATAATAACGCGCTCATTTTTATTTTGAGCAATAACTCGCTAATTTGTTAATTATGTATATAAAAAATGTGCCTCTCTGGTTCATTTTTGATATTAATTTCTCCTTCTAACATAACATTATATATATAACGAGCCCAGCTAATTCATGTATTTGAAGGAAGTGCAAATGGGTTGGGATTTCTTAGATAATATAAATGGGCCGCATTGACGCGAAATTATTTGTTCACCCAGCCCAGCAAATGGACTGTACATTCTAGAAAACATGGGATAAATATATGCCACATTTTTGCAGGCTGACATGTGGGCCAATAGGTCGAAGCCTATGAAGGGCGTTGTCAACTTGGTCGGCATGCACCTTCAATCTCTCATCTTCTTCCTCCAGCATCGCCGGGACCGCCTGGTCCGGCCTCCAGCGGCTAGCCGGCCAGGCTATCCCTCCACCCCTCCACACCTCATGTTATTCTCCACCGACTGCGGCCCCACGCCGCACCAGAACTAGTTATAACCCTTCTAGTCCACTCAATCTGCGACTCCACTGCCGGGTCTTCCCATCTCCGAGTCATTCTCGTCTGGGGCCTCGCCGTCGTCCACCGCCTCGCTGCGCTCGGTGCGCCGTGGTCAACAAACAAGTGTCATCGGAAGAGGACTGTACATGGAGACCCTGATGGTTGGGACCCACGAGGTCCATGGTCGCACGCAAGGAAAGTTTCCTCCACCTGACAGTTGGGACCCATCGGCAATATCTTCGCACGGAAGGAAGTGCCTCCTTGTTATGCGAAAAAAATATTCCTCCCATTGACAGCTGGGACCCGTCAGATTTGGTGGATGACTTATGGGCCTGCTAAGTGGACGTGTACGTAGGGCTTTGTCAACTCAATCAACAAATGATTCAAGCAGCTAGACCGTTGGATGTTAATCCAACAGCCGTGCTCCTTCTTCAACCTCAGTTCTTCCTCATGTCTCCCGTGGGCGGCACCGCGGCTGTGCTGCCGCGCACCTGGACCAGTCAAGTTTCCCCCTCCTCTCCATTTGCGACTCCACTGCCCCGTCTTCTCCATATCCGAGTCGTTCCAGTCTGGGGCCTCGCCGTTGTCCACCGGCCTTTGGTGCGCTCGGTACGGTGTGGTCAACGTGATCAACAACCAAGATTCATCGGAAGATGACTGTATGTGAGAGGCTGACAGTGGGGACGCACCACGCCCATGGACGCACGCATGCAACGGAACGCGACGTGGTCAACGTGGTCAAGGAACGACTTCCATCGGAAGTGTACTGTACATTGAGAAGCTGACAGCTGGTCCACAGCAGCAGCAAGGAAGTGCCGCCTTATTATGCGGAAAATAATGATTCCTCCACCTAACAACAGGGACCCACCGGACGGACCACCGTATTTTGCGAAAAAATGTTTCCCCCTGACTGCTGGGACCCATCGGACGGGTCACCGTATTTCGCGAAAAAAATGTTCCCCCCGCTGTCATCTCGGACCCACCGGAAGTGCCTCCTTATTACGTAGAAAAAATTAATTCTCCCCCTGCTAGCTGGGACCCACCTTGGTGGGAGGCTGACTTGTGGGCCTACTAAGTTGATGGGGACGGTGTGCTTTGTCAACTTAGTCAATATGAATGATTCTAGATCCAGTGACTGTTCGATGTCCATCCAACGGCCGTAGTGCTTCTTCAACCTCTGGTCTTCTTGCTCCAGCCGCCCAAACTAGCGCTGGTCGTGCCGCGTGCTCCTACCTCCCGTGGCCGGCTATGACGCCGCGGAGGCCTCACCGCCCCCTACTACTCCCACCACTGGCCAGGCCATCCCTGTACTCATGCACACCCCCTGTTATTCTGCGGCGACGGCAGCCTCACACCGTAGCCAAACCAGTGAACCCTTGTACTCCTCTCCGCGTGGGCATCCACTGCCGTGTCTTCCCCTGCTCCATGTCGTCCCCTTCCTAGGCCTCCCCGTCGTCCACTGCCTTGGTACTCTCAGCGTGGCATGGTCAATGTGGTCAACGGCCGACTTCCATCGGAAGAGTACTGTACGTGGAGAGGCTGACAGCTGGGTCCGAGGCCACAACCCAGTTTTTTTGTGATTTGCCAAGTAAGTCGCTTTGTCAGGCCTGTTGGTCTTAATATCTTTCAAGATGAGGACAGCTTCATTAGACTGGCCGAGAAAATTGCCTATCAGTAATGAGAAATGGGCTGTAAATTTTTAAAACACATCAAACCGGCAATTAGTTTCAAATTTGTTTTTTTTTCATTTTGAGATTTTAAATTGCATTGATTTTTATGCGTGGACAATTTGTTGGATTTTATATTGATATACATTTATTTTTTAAATTAGTTTGGATGTGACTCGAAATTTTGGGATTAAAAATAGTTCGGACTGCACCGAAATATGCAGAATTACGTATAATTTTTTAACCGTGGCCACAATATGGGTTGTAATGCTAACAAAAAGAATATGGGCTCCAAAAAAACCTGAAGAATTAGCAAATAGGCTGTAAATTATTATAAATAATGGCAGATGGGCTGTATGATGTTTTCCGCAGATTTGGGGCTTTCCTAAAAATAAGGTTGACGCACAAGCAGTGACTGTTGGATGTCCATCCAACGACCGTCGTGCTTCTTCAATCTCTGCTCTTGCTACTCCAGCCGATCAAACAAGCACCGGCGGGACTGCCTGCTCCCTCCTACCCGCATCCGGCTGTGCTGCCGTGCATGCCTCACCGCCCCACCGTACTCCCATCGCTGGCCTAGCCATCCCTCTACTCACCCACACCTGCTGTTATTCTCCATCGACGGAAGACGAACCAGTAAACCCTCGTATAGTCGTACGCCCCTCCGTGTGGGAAACAACTGCCGAGTCTTCCCTGCCTCCATGTCGTTCCCTTCCTAGGCCTCGGCGTCGTCCACCGCCCTTGCTCTCGGCGTGGCGTGGTCAACGTGGTCAAGGAATGACTTCCATCGGAAGAGTACTGTATGTGGAGAGGCTGACAGCTGGGTCCACGGCAGCCGCAAGGAAGTGCCTCCTTATTACGTGAAAATAATTATTCCTCCACTTGACAGGAGGGACCCACCGGACAGGCCATCATATTTGGCGAAAAAACGGCCCCCTGACTGTTGTGACCCACCAGACGGGCCACCGTATTTCACGAAAAAAACGTTCCCCTCGCTGTCAGCTCGGACCCACCGGAAGTGCCTCCTTATTACGCACAAAAAAATGAATACTTCCCCTTCTAGTTGGGACCCACTGTGGTGGGTGACTGACTTGTGGGCCTACTAAGTTGAGAGGGACGGAGTGCTTTGTAAACTTAGCCAATATGAACGATTCTAGCTCCAGTGACCGTGTGATGTCCATCCAACGGCTGTAGTGCTTCTTCAACCTCTCGTCTTGTTGCTCTAGCCGCCCAAAGCAGCGCCGGTTGTGCCACATGCTCCTGCCTCCCGTGGCCGGCTGTGCTGACGCGGAGGCCTCACCATCCCTCTACTCACCCACACCCCATGTTATTCTACGGCGATGGCAGCCTCACACCGCAGCGAACCAGTGAACCCTCGTACTCCTCTACGCGTGGGCATCCACTGACGCTTCTTCCCTGGCTCCGCGTCGTCCCCTTCCTAGGCCTCGCCGTCATCCACCGCCTTGGTGCTCTCGGCGTGTCATGGTCAACGTGGTCAAGGAACGGCTTCCATCGGACGTGGACTATACGTGGAGAGGCTGACAGCTGGGTCCACGGCCACAACAAGGAAGTGCCTCCTTGTTACGCGCAAAATAATTATTCCTCCACCTGACAGCGGGGACCCACCGGACGGGCCACCGTATTTTGCAAAAAAAAAAAATTCCCCCTGACTACTGGGACCCACCAGCTACATCTTCGCACGCAAGAAAGTTCGTCCGGGCAAAAAAACGATTCGCCCCCCTGACTGCTGGGACCCACCAGCCACATCTTTGCACGGAAGGAAGTGCGTGACAGTCAGGACCCACCTGGTCGTAGCGTTGTCATTCTGGTCGCGAACGTGTACGTACATACTGGTCGATGTAGAGGCGCGCACGTAGCATGTACACGTACGTACAGCGGCCAGTGTGCAAGAAAGAAAATATGGCCACGTACGTACATACGGGCAGGTTCTCGAACGCCTACTCGCGCATACGTACGGATAGGGCTCGTGTACATGGCTGGGTCGGAACGGAGAAACTACGTCGTCGTCGTGTTCATGGGGAGGCAATAGAATGTGTCGTGTTCATCGGGAGGCAATGGAAAGCGTGGGAGCCAACCGGCTTGGACGGAATAACAGATGGAAACGAGGCCTGGCGTACCGCAGAGCGGAGGAAACGGCCTTGTGTTCGACCGGCCACGTTCGAAACAGGATCCTGTTCATCGGGAGGTGTCTGGCGTACCGCAAAACGGAGGAAACGGGCCTCCTACGATCGAAATGGGGGTCCTGTTGATCGGGAGGGGTGTGGCGTACCGCAAAACGGAGGAAACGGATTTGTGTTGGAGCGCTACGGTCGAAACGGGCATCCTTTTGATCGGGAGGGGTGTGGCGTACCGCAAAACGGAGGAAACAGACTTGTGTTGGAGCGCTACGGTCAAAACGAGGGTCCTGTTCATCGGGAGGGGTCTGGCGTACCGCAAAACGGGACTCCACGGGATACTGTTCATCACCATCGTCGACCCCTTCCAGCCTCCACAGGCTACTGTTCATCCACCGTCGACCTCCTCCAGCCTCCACCTGCGACTGTTCAGCCTCCACCGCGCGCTACTCCATCGGCTACTGTTCAAACAGCTTCTCCACGGGCTCCTGTTCAACCACCCCGGCTACTGTTCATCCAGCCCTCCACCGTCTACTGTTCATGCAGCCCTCCACGGGGTGGTCCTGTTCATGTAGCCCTCCACGGGGTCCTGTTCATGCAGTCCTAACCGGCTCGATCGAACGGGGTCCTGTTCAAGCAGATGCAACACTACAGGGTCCTATGCATCCACCCCCACCGGGAACTGTTCAGCCACCCCCCTAGCAACACTCACTGTTCATGCAGAGGCAGCATCGATCGGCTTCAGTTAGCAGGAGTGACGAAGGAATCGCTCGATCGGGTTCAGTTAACAGCCATCGATCCATCGCTCGGGTTCAGTAACGCGTAGCCTGCAGTGCAATCGCTCGGGTTTAGTTAGAGCCCAACGCCTCGCTCGAGTTCAGTTAGAGCCCAACGCCTCGCTCCCACGCGCGTGTGTGTAGAAGAGAAACGCGTATCGCTCGGCCCCGACCACACACCATAACCGGGAACACCCCGATATTTTCCCCGCCCTCGCTTCTACCACGGTTTTTTCCGTCATGGACGGCCCAAAGAATGTCATGCAGCTGCATCTCCGGCCCGCCCAAGACGAAAATCCCATTTTCTATCATGATTTTTTGTAATAGAAGTAGGACCCCACCACATATATGATGATGCCGTGTTTTGTCACAATTATTGTCATAGAAGTGTGATAAGTATGACAGAAAATAGTTTCGTTCGGCCCAAAATGTCACGGATGTGTCTTTTTTTGTAGTGTCAACAGGTATTTTCTTCGAGATATTGGTCTCTCACCAAGATTATAAAAATCATACTAAATCAAAAACACTTATTTTGAATGAAGGGAGTAGTATTTATGTTGATATCCTATGTTTATCCTTCACGAGGACCCACTAGAGTTCTGGACGACTAGATTTTTATGGGTGGGCAGTATGAATTTACATAAGTTCATAGTATTGTATACATTGGTGCTTCTAATTTATAATGATAAATACAAAATTACCAACTGCTCTTTGTTTGTAGTCTTTACCATGTGTGTGTGTGTGTGCGCGTGCCCGCGCGCATGCAGACCAACATATGAAATGTACTCATTACACTTTGCTAATTAGTTTCTTAATATAGTTTAGGAACATATGTATTACTCCCTCTGATCCATAATAAGTGCATGGTTATAGTACAAATTTGAACGAAAACTATGACGCTTAATTCGGATTGGAGCGAATGTCGGTGTATTTGGATCGACACCTATGGGATCACGAGAATCCCTACTACGGTTGCGAGGCGCGGTGTTGAGAGAAGAGCGGATCTAATAGTCAGGACACGGTTCCTTTACCCAAGTTCGGGCCGCAAAGATGCGTAAAACCCTACTCCTGCTTTGGTGGATTATATGTTTGTGTTCTTCAACTAATGAGGAACTCCAAAAGGGTCGTGAGGAGTTCTAAAAAGCCGAATTCTCCTCCTGGTCGCCTCGGGCCTCCTTTTATAGGAAAACGGGGTTGCCACAGTGGCACACAGGAGGTGGAAAGGGTACAGTGATGCGAGGTTATCCCTCGTATTACAGGACAAGGCGCATTTAATGCGCTTAGCTTAGGTGTCCTTGCTTTATCGGGAACGAGGGGAGACGTCCGTCTTGTCCGTCGCCGCTCGTCCTCGTGTTGACACGCGCCCTGGCCAGTGGTGCCTGAGGTGCCATGTAGGCAGGCAGGCAGCTGAGGTGGCGCAACGGTGGGTCTCCACGAAGATCTGCAAGTTGCCACGCAGGATCCTGTCCAGCTGGTTGGGTCGACAGCTGCGTGGGGTGGTGGAAATACAGTTGGTGCGGGCCTGATGGTGGCCCTGCGGGTGTCCTCGGCAAGGCCACATCACGGCCTAGGCCCTCCTTCAACAGTTGCCGAGGACATGGACGCCGTCATCAAGGAGGTTGCTGAGGAGGCCGCAGCGGAGGCCGACAAGATCGCCGCCGAGGAGGCCGCCAAGGACACCGCCGGGGCCGCCGTAGATAAAGCCACCGAGGACGCCACCTGAGGCGCCGCTGAGGGTGCCGGCGGTGGGCCTGCCGGGGAGGCCGGCAAGGCCACAACCGAGGAAGAGGCGATTGATGATCAGCCTTCTTCCTCCGCGACCTCGGGCCCCGACAGGTATCTGAAGGTGGGCGACAACCTCTTCGTCCATCTTGTCGGGTTGTCAAGCTCCCGAGCGCCCGCCGGAGGGGAAGTCTTTGATGGCGAGGTGCTCGCCGCCACTGGGCTTGAGGTTGTTGATGAACCGGGTGCCGGCGGCGACGGCTCTCCAGAAGGGCAGCTCTTCCGGGCCATGGGGGCCAAGTTCCGGAAGCTCCAGGCGCTCTACCATGCCCGTCTAGACAAGGTTAAGTCCAGAACGGCAGCGGTGGATGATGCGGAGGTGGACTTCTAGGTGCGCGTCGTTGAGGTGCAAACCTGGTTCCAACTGTCCCGCGAGGAGTAGAGGGCCTTCCAGGAAGAGCTGGCCAAGCGTAATGCGGAGCTCATCATGAAGATGGCCGACATCGAGAAGGCCCAGGAAGAGGCAGCGAACTTGGATGCCGCGGCGGAGGCCGCCCGGAACCAGCATCAAGCCGCCCTCGATTCCCAGGAAGAAGACCTCTCCGCGCGTGAGGCGAAGCTTGCCGCAATGCTCCGCGGCAAGGATGAGGAGCTCGAGGCTCTTGTCGAGCGGCGGACTCGTGAGCTGGGGCAGAGGCACAAAGAGGTGCTCGATTCCCAAGCTCTGGCCCATGTCGGCAAGATACAAGAGATGGAGGTGGAACGGGATGGGATGAAGGAGCAGGCCCTCAGGCTGTCCGACGAAAAGAATAGGCTCAACTGCGCCTTGACAGAGGCACAGGGAGCGGTCATCAGCAGGACTGGGGACCTCTCCGAGGCGCAAAACTCCATCAGAGATCTCAGGCTGAGGCTGGAGAATCTCAAGAAGATGTTGGCGGAGAGCTTTGCTCGGGAGGTGGCCTTGGCCAAGAGCCTGGAGGAGGAGAAGCAGCTGTGGGCAGACGAGGGCGCCTCCCACCAAGAATACGTGGCGGATGAGAACAGGTGGATCAGCCGGCTGGAGGACATCGCCGGCAGGGTTACCTCACAGTTGGCCCTCATGGGGATGCCAAACGTGAGATATGCCCCCGAATGGAGCGAGTCCGTCAACGCCAAGCTGACCTTGTTCTTCGAGGGCGTCCTCAGTGCCTTGACTGATCTTCACTCCAACATAACGGCCACGCTCGCCGGGGAGGCCCGGCGGCTCTGCCGGGGGGCATGACCAAGGTCCTCACCAATGTGGCGTTCTGGAACCCCGCCCTCGACTTCGAAGCCGCGATGGATAGCTTGCCGGAGGATGCCAACATCACGGCGCTCATGGAGCGCATCAAGACCATCATCAGCCGCATCGACGAAATCAAGAGGGTGGAGGGCCAGCGCCGGGATTAGGCTTCCCGTTCTTCCCTGCCGTTGCGGGTTCATGACCAAGACAAATTTTATCTTTAGTTAGAACCACAGCGATGGCATGATGTAATATAACTTTGAAATATCTTCAGAATCATGCATATGTTTGTGGTGTTGCATATGTGTTTGTGTTTGGAGGTGTACCTGTATTTGAAATGCGATAGTTGCCAATATTTTGCCGGAATGTTGATTCATTTCTGTTTCGGCGAGAATTTTGGAATTAAGCATTCTTTTTGGTCCTATTTTTAGGGAAAGTCATGCCAAATTCTTTCTTGGTTCTAAAATATCGATTTTCTCTACCCCGCAGGCGACCATGGTCCGCACGATGACCGAAGGCATCGTGAATAGGTTTTTGAGCTCCGCGAAGGCCGAGATGCTTCAAAAGAATGAGACGGAGATAAGATGTCCGTGTTGAAGATGCAAGATGAAGAGCCTTATTGCGGACCCAGATTCCGGGCAGGTGCGGGACCACCTGCTCTTGCGTGGTTTCATGGATGGCTATTGGTGGCAAGGTGATGAAGATGACTACGAAGTCGTCCATGGGGGGCGGGCAAGAAATGAGGAAGGACAGCAAGACAACCACCGCGGCTCGGGCGGGCGAGAAGACGAAGAATCCCCAGGAGATGATCACGACGGTGATTCTGTACACAGTCATCATGTATAAGATGCAGGACATGATGATGAGGACGATGCTGGAGCAGACGACGGGCATGATCATGAAGATGATGATGCCGGCGGAGTAGACGAAGCTGGACCATCGATGGGCTGGGTGCAGGACCCTCATATTCAAGAGCTGCTTCTCAAGCAGACGGATAACGCAAGAGCTGCCGCTCGAGAGAAAGCCAGGATGGATCAACTTGAGTTATACGCGGTTACTCCATTGTAAGAAGGACGCAGGCCCGAGGATACCCGCCTGAAAGTAACGCTCATGGCTCTGGAGATGAAGGTAAAACACAAAATGACCGACGCATGCTTCGACGAGAACATGTCATTCTGGCACGAACGTCTCCTCAAGGGGAACAAGTGCCCGACCAGTTTCGAGGAGGCGAAGAAAATCGTGTGTCCTCTGGATTTACCGCACGTGAAATACCATGTGTGCATGAACAATTGCATCATTTATCGGGACGAGCACATGGAGTCTACCATATGTCCGGTGTGCGGCGTCACTCGATACAAGAAGAGGAAGAAAGCTCCTCGAAAAGTGGTGTGGTACTTTCCGATCACTCCTTGGCTGCAGCGGTATTTCACGGACCCTAAGGTAGCAAAGCTCCTGCGTTGGCACGCGGATAGGGAGGAGAAGAAGCGATAAGATGACGCAAATGATCCGGAGATAGATAAAAAGACAAGATGATGAGTCACCCTAAGGATGTGATCTAGTGGCAAGCGTTGAACTTCGAAGACCTAGAATTTGGGAACGATCCAAGGAACATCGTGCTAGGTGTGAGCATCGATGGAGTCAATCCGTTTGGCAGCCAGAGAAGCACACATAGCACCTGGCCTATGTTTGTGTGGATGTATAACCTTCCCCCCTGGTTGTGCATGAAGAGGAAGTACATTCACATGAGTATGCTAATTGAAGGACCGAAACAACCAGGGAACGACATCAATCTGTATCTGGGGCTGCTGAAAGAGGAGCTTGACATGCCGTGGAAAACGCCAGCCAATACGTGGGACGCCGCAGAGAAAGAATATTTCCCTATGAGAGCCGCGCTGCTCACGACGGTGCACGACTATCTCGGTTACGGATATGTCGCGGGGCAGGTGGTCCACGGATTTTCTGGATGCGTCGGGTGCATGGATGACACAACGTATCGCCAGCTAGATAGAGATCCCGGGTCTTTGAAAACCGTGTTCATGGGACATCGAAGGTGGCTTCGCGACGATGACCCGTGGAGAAAACGCAAGGATCTGTTCGATGGTGAAACCGAACCCCGAGGACGCCCGCGTATGAGGAGCGGCGAGGAAATAGACAAGCTGTTGAAAAATTAGAAAGATTGCCCACTGCCGGGAAAGAAGCAAAAGGCACCAGAGCCAGGAAAGAAGCGAAAGGCGCCAGAGCTGCTGCTGAAGGTATGGAAAACAAGGTCTGTTTTCTGGGACTTGCCGTAATGGAAGATCCACCGTGTGCCTCACAGCCTTGATGTCATGCATATCACGAAGAACATGTGCGAAAGTGTGCTTGGTACCCTGCTCAACATGCCAGAGAGGACCAAAGATGGGCCGAAAGCAAGGGCAGACTTGAAATCAATGGGCATCAGGCAGGAGCTTCACGCTATATATGATGATGATGAGGCGAAGCAGGACACGGAAAGTCGTCGCAAAGGCAAAAAGGCCAAGAAGACCGGAAATGACTACCCTCCCTCATGCTTCACTCTAAGTCAGGAGGAGATCGAGCAGTTTTTCACCTGCCTCGTAGGAGTAAAACTTCCTTATGGTTACGCGGGGAAGATAAGCAGATACCTAGACCTAGCGAAGCTGAAGTTCAGCAGGATGAAGTCTCACGACTGTCACGTGCTGATGACGCAGATACTTCCAGTTGCAATCCATGGGATCATGGACGCGCACGTCCGTGAAACGCTATTTGGCCTATGCAACTTTCTCGACGTCATCTCTCGGAACTCGGTTGGCGTGAGGCAACTTAGAAGGCTATAGGAAGAGATCGTGGTGATACTATGCGAGCTTGAGATGTACATCCCGCCCGCATTCTTCGATGTTATGGTGCATCTACTGGTCCATATCGTGGACGATATCATCCAACTCGGGCCGACGTTCCTGTTGGGGAACGTTGTATTTTAAAATTTTCCTACGATCACGCAAGGTCTATCTACCAGATGCATAGCAACAAGAGGGAATAGTGTGTCTACGTACCCTCGTAGACCGGAAGCGGAAGCATCAAGTGATGCGGTTCATGTAGTCGAACTTCTTCGCGATTCAACCGATCAAGCACAAAACGTACGGCACCTCCGCGTTCAGCACACGTTCAACTTGATGACGTCCCACGAGCTCTTGATCCAGTTGAGCTTCACGGGAGAGTTTCGTAAGCACGACGACGTGGTGACGGATATGATGTATCTACCGGCGTAGGGCTTCGCCTAAGCACTGCGACGGTATGACCGAGGTGTGTTTCTGTGGAGGGGGGCACCGCACACGGCTGGAACAATTCAACTTATGTGTCCTAGGGTGCCCCCTGCCCCCGTATATAAAGGAGCAAGGGAGAGGCCGGCCCTAGAGGGGGCGCGCCAAGTGTGGGGAGTCCTACTAGGACTCCCAAGTCCTAGTAGGATTCCCCTTTCCTTTCCGGAGTAGGAGAGAAGGAAAGAGGTGGAGAGGGGGAAGGAAAAGGGGACTGCACCCCTTGTCCAATTCGGACCAGAGGGGGGCACGCGCCTCCTTCCTTTTGGCCTTTCTCCTCTATTCCCGTATGGCCCAATAAGGCCCATATACTCCGAAAAATACCCGAATCACTCGGAACCTTTCCGATGTCCGAATATAGTCGTCCAATATATCGATCTTTACGTCTCGACCATTTCGAGACTCCTCGTCATGTCCCCGGTCTCATCCGGGACTCCGAACTCCTTCGGTACATCAAAACTCATAAACTCATAATACCGATCGTCATCATACGTTAAGCGTGCGGACCCTACGGGTTCGAGAACTATGTAGACATGACCGAGACTCATCTCCGGTCAATAACCAATAGCGGAACCTGGATGCTCATATTGATTCCTGCATATTCTACGAAGATCTTTATCGGTCAAACCGCATAACAACATACGTTGTTCCTTTTGTCATCGGTATGTTACTTGCCCGAGATTCGATCGTCAGTATCTCTATACCTAGTTCAATCTCGTTACCGGCAAGTCTTTTTACTCATTCCGTAACACATTATCTCGTGACTAACTCATTTAGTCTTTTGCTTGCAAGGCTTATTATGATGTGTGTTACCGAGAGGGCCCAGAGATACCTCTCCGACACTCGGAGTGACAAATCCTAATCTTTATCTATGCCAACACGACGAATACTTTCGGAGACACCTGTAGAGCATCTTTATGATAACCCAGTTACGTTGTGACGTTTGATAGCACACAAGGTGTTCCTACGGTATTCGGGAGTTGCATAATCTCATAGTCATAGGAACATGTATAAGTCATGAAGAAAGCAATAGCAGTAAAACTAAACGATCATAGTGCTATGCTAACGGATGGGTCTTGTCGATCACATCATTCTCCTAATGATGTGATCCCGTTGATCAAATGACAACTCATGTCTATGGCTAGGAAACATAACCATCTTTGATCAATGAGCTAGTCTAGTAGAGACATACTAGGGACATACTGTTTTGTCTATGTATTCACACATGTACTAAGTTTCCGGTTAATACAATTCTAGCATGAATAAAAGACATTTATCATGATATAAGGAAATACAAATAATCATCTTTATTATTGCCTCTAGGGCATATTTCCTTCAGTCTCCCACTTGCACTAGAGTCAATAATCTAGCTCACATCGCCATGTGATTTAATACCAATAGTTCACATCGTTATGTGAATAACACCCATAGTTCACATCACCATGTGACCAACACCCAAAGGGTTTACTAGAGTCAATAATCTAGTTCACATCGCTATGTGATTAATACCCAAGAGTAATAAGGTGTGATCATGTTTTGCTTGTGAGAGAAGTTTAGTCAACGGGTCTGTCACATTCAGATCCGTATGTATTTCGCAAATTTCTATGTCTACAATGCTCTGCATGGAGCTACTCTAGCTAATTGCTCCCACTTTCAATACGCATCCAGATTGATACTTAGAGTCATCTGGATTTAGTGTCAAAGCTTGCATCGGCGTAACCCTTTACGACGAACTCTTTATCACCTCCATAATCGAGAAATATTTCCTTTAGTCATCCAATTACTAAGGATAATTTTGACCGCTCTACAGTGATCTACTCCTGGATCACTATTGTACCTCCATGTCAAACTCATGGCAAGGTACACAACGTGTTTTGTACACAGCATGGCATACTTTATAGAACCTATGGCTGAGGCATAGGGAATGACTTTCATTCTCTCTATATTTTTCTGCCGTGGTCTGGCTTTGAGTCTTACTCAACTTCACACCTTACAATTTAGGCAAGAACTCCTTCTTTGACTGATCCATTTTGAACTACTTCAAAATCTTATCAAGGTATGTACTCATCGAAAGTCTTATCAAGCGTCTTGATCTATCTCTATAGATCTTGATGCCCAATATGTAAGCAGCTTCACCAAGGTCTTTCTTTGAAAAACTCCTTTCAAACACTCCTTTATGCTTTCCAGAAAATTCTACATCATTTCCGATTGACAATATGTCATTCACATATACTTATCAGAAAGGTTGTAGTGCTCCCTCTCACTTCTTGTAAATACAGGCTTCACCGCAAGTCTGTATAAATCTATATGCTTTGATCAACTCATCAAAGCGTATATTCAAACTCCGAGATGCTTGCACCAGTCCATAGATGGATCGCTGGAGCTTGCACATTTTGTTAGCACCTTCGGGATTGACAAAACCTTCTGGTTGCATCATATACAAGTCATCTTTAATAAATCCATTAAAGAATGCAGTTTTGTTATCCATTTGCCAGATTTCACAAAATACGGCAATTACTAACATGATTCGGACAGACTTAAGCATCGCTACGGGTGAGAAAGTCTCATCGTAGTCAACTCCTTGAGCTTGTCGAAACCCTTTCGCAACAAGTCGAGCTTTGTGAACAGTAACATTACCATTTGCGTCGGTCTTCCTCTTGAAGATCCATTTATTTTCGATGGCTTGCCGATCATCGGGCAAGTCAACCAAAGTCCATACTTTGCTCTAATACATGGATCCCATCTCAGATTTCATGGTCTCAAGCCATTTTGCGGAATCTGGGCTCATCATCGCTTCCTCGTAGTTCGTAGGTTCATCATGGTCTAGTAACATGACTTCCAGAACTGGGTTGCTGTACCACTCTGGTGCGGAACGAACTCTCGTTGATCTACGAAGTTCAGCAGAAACTTGATCTGAAGTTTCATGATCATCATTAGCTTCCTCACTAATTGGTGTAGGAATCACTGGAACGAGTTTCTGTGATGTACTACCTTCCAATTCGGGAGAAGGTACAATTACCTCATCAAGTTCTACTTTCCTCCCACTCACTTCTTTCGAGAGAAACTCCTTCTCTAGAAAGGATCCACTCTTAACAACAAAGACCTTGCCTTAGGATCTGTGATAGAAGGTGTACCCAACAGTTTCTTTTTGGGTATCCTATGAAGATTTACTTCTCCGATTTGGGTTCGAGCTTATCATGTTGAAACTTTTTCACATAAGCATCGCAGTCCCAAACTTAAAGAAATGACAGCTTAGGTTTCTCGTCAAACCACAGTTCATACGGTGTCATCTCCATGGATTTAGATGGTGCCCTATTTAACGTGAATGTAGCTGTCTCTAATGCGTAACCCCAAAAGCGATAGTGGTAGATCGGTAAGAGACATCATCGATCGCACCATATCTAATAAAGTACGGTTATGACGTTCGGACACACCATTACACTGTGGTGTTCCAGGTGGCGTGAGTAGTGAAACTATTTCACATTGTTTTTATTGAAGGCCAAACTCGCTAACTCAAATATTTTACCTCTATGATCATATCGTAGAAACTCTTATTTTCTTGTTACGATGATTCTCCACTTCACTCTGAAATTCTTTGAACTTTTCAAATGTTTCAGACTTGTGCTTCATTAAGTAGATATACCCATATCTGCTCAAATCATCAGTGAAGGTCAGAAAATAACGATACCTGCCGCGAGCTTCAACACTCATTGGTCCGCATACATCAGTATGTATGATTTCCAACAACTCTGTTGCTCGCTCCACGGTTTCGGAGAACGGAGTTTTAGTCATCTTGCCCATGATGCATGGTTCGCAAGCACCAAGTGATTCATTATCAAGTGATTCCAAAAGTCCATCACTATGGAGTTTCTTCATGCGCTTTACACCAATATGACCTAAACGGCAGCGCCACAAATAAGTTGCACTATCATTATTAACCTTGAATCTTTTGGCTTCAATATTATGAATATGTGTATCACACGATCGAGATCCAACAAACCATTTTCATTGGGTGTATGACCATAGAAGGTTTTATTCCTGTAAACAGAACAACAATTATTCTCTAACTTACATGAATAACCGTATTGCAATAAACATGATCAAATCATATTCATGCTCAACACAAACACCAAATAACACTTATTTAGGTTCAACACTAATCCCGAAAGTATAGGGAGTGTGCGATGATGATCATATCAATCTTGGAACTACTTCCAATACACATCGTCACTTCATCCTTTAACTAGTTTCTGTTCATTATGCAACTCCCATTTCGAGTTACTACTCTTTAGGAACTGAACCAATATCAAATACCGAGGGGTTGCTATGAACACTAGTAAAATACACATCAATAATCTGTATATCAAATATACCTTTGTTCACTTTGCCATCCTTCTTATCCGCCAAATATCTAGGGCAGTTCCACTTCTAGTGACCATTTCCTTTGCAGTAGAAGCACTTAGTTTCAGGCTTGAGTTTAGCTTTGGGTTTCTTCACGGGAGTGACAACTTGCTTGTCATTCTTCTTGAAGTTCCCCTTCTATCCCTTTGCCCTTTACTTGAAACAAGTGGTCTGGTTGACCATCAACACTTGATGCTCTTTCTTGATTTCTACCTTCACCGATTTTAGCATCGTGAAGAGCTCGGGAATTACGTTCGTCATCCCTTGCATATTATAGTTCATCACGAAGTTCTACTAACTTGGTGATAGTGTCTAGAGAACTTTGTCAATTACTATCTTATCTGGAAGATTAACTCCCACTTGATTCAAGCAATTGTACTACCCAGACAATCTGAGCACATGCTCACTGGTTGAGCTATTCTCCTCCATTTTGTAGGCAAAGTACTGTCAGAGGTCTTATACCTTGCGACACGGGCATGAGTACGAAATACTAATTTCAACTCTTGGAACATCTCATATGCTCCGTGGCGTTTCAAAACGTTTTTGAAGTCCCGGTTATAAGCCGTAAAGCATGGTGCACTAAACTATCAAGTAGTCATCATATCGAGCTTTTGTCAAAACGTTCATAACGTCTACATATGCTCCTGCAATAGGTCTGTCACCTAGCGGTGCATCAAGGACATAATTCTTCTGTGCAGCAATGAGGATAATCCTCAGATCACGGAACAATTCCGCATCATTTCTACTAACATCTTTCAACTTGGTTTTCTCTAGGAACATATAAAAAATAAACGTGGAGCAACATCGCGAGCTATTGATCTACAACATAGATATGCTAATACTACCAGGACTAAGTTCATGATAAATTAAAGTTCAATTAATCATATTACTTAAGAACTCCCACTTAGATAGTCATCCCTCCGGTCATCTAAATGATCACGTGATCCAAATCAACTAAACCATGTCCGATCATCATGTGAGATGGAGTAGTTTCAATGGTGAACATCTTATGTTGATCATATCTACTATATGATTCACGCTCGACCTTTCGGTCTCCAGTGTTCCAAGGCCATATCTGCATATGCTAGGCTCGTCAAGTTTAACCCGAGTATTCTGCGTGTGCAAAACTGTCTTACAACCGTTGTATTTGAACGTAAAGCTTATCACACCCGATCATCACGTGGTGTCTCGGCACGACGAACTTTCACAACGGTGCATACTCAGGGAGAACACTTATACCTTGAAATTTAGTAAGGGATCATCTTATAATGCTACCGTCATTGTAAGCAAAATAAGAAGCATAATAAGATAAACATCACATGCAATCAAAATATGTGACATGATATGGCCATCATCATCTTGTGCTTTTGATCTCCATCTCCAAAGCACCGTCATGATCACCTTCGTCACCGGCGCGACACCTTGATCTCCATCGTAGCATCGTTGTCGTTTCGCCAACTATTGCTTCTACGACTATCGCTACCACTTAGTTATAAAGTAAAGCAATTACATGGCGATTGCATTTCATACAATAAAGCAACAACCATATGGCTCCTGCCAGTTGCCGATAACATTACAAAACATGATCATCTCATACAAAACCGTATAACTCATCATGTCTTGACCATATCACATCACAACATGCCCTGCAAAAACAAGTTAGACGTCCTCTACTTTGTTGTTGCAAGTTTTACGTGGCTGCTACGGGCTTAGCAAGAACCGTTCTTACCTACGCGTACAAAACCACAACGATGTTTCGTCAAGTATGTGCTGTTTTAACCTTCACAAGGACCGGGCGTAGCCACACTTGATTCAGCTAAAGTGAGAGAGACAGACACCCGCCAGTCACCTTTAAGCAACGAGTGCTCGTAACGGTGAAACTAGTCTCGCGTAAGCGTATGCGTAATGTCGGTCCGGGCCGCTTCATCTCACAATACCGCCGAAGCAAAGTATGACATGCTAGTAAGCAGTATGACTAGTATCGCCCACAACTCATTGTGTTCTACTCGTGCATATCATCTACGCATAGACCTGGCTCATGATGCCACTGTTGGGGAACGTAGTATTTTAAAATTTTCCTATGATAACGCAAGATCTATCTACCAGATGCATAGCAACGAAAGGGAAGAGTGTGTCTACGTACCCTCGTAGACCGGAAGCGGAAGCGTCAAGTGACGCGGTTGATGTAGTCGAACTTCTTCGCGATTCAACCAATCAAGCACCGAACGTACGGCACCTCCGCGTTCAGCACACGTTCAGCTTGATGACGTCCCATGAGCTCTTGATCCAGTTGAGCTTCACGGGAGAGTTTCGTCAGTACGACGGCGTGGTGACGGATATGATGTATCTACCGGCGCAGGGCTTCGCCTAAGCACTGCGACGGTATGACCGAGGTGTGTTTCTGTGGAGGGGGGCACTGCACACGGCTGGAACAATTCAACTTGTGTGTCCTAGGGTGCCCCCTGCCCCCGTATATAAAGGAGCAAGGGAGAGGCCGGCCCTAGAGGGGGCGCGCCAAGTGTGGGGAGCCCTACTAGGACTCCCAAGTCCTTGTAGGATTCCCCTTTCCTTTCCGAGTAGGAGAGAAGGAAATAGGTGGAGAGGGGGAAGGAAAAGGGGTCTGCACCCCTTGTCCAATTCGGACCAGAGGGGGGGCACGCGCCTCCTTCCTTTTGGCCTTTCTCCTCTATTCCCGTATGGCCCAATAAGGCCCATATACTCCAAAAAATACCCGAATCACTCGGAACCTTTCCGATGTCCGAATATAGTCGTCCAATATATCGATCTTTACGTCTCGACCATTTCGAGACTCCTCGTCATGTCCCCGGTCTCATCCGGGACTCCGAACTCCTTCGGTACATCAAAACTCATAAACTCATAATACCGATCGTCATCAAACGTTAAGCGTGCGGACCCTACGGGTTCGAGAACTATGTAGACATGACCGAGACTCATCTCCGGTCAATAACCCATAGCGGAACCTGGATGCTCATATTGGTTCCTACATATTCTACGAAGATCTTTATCGGTCAAACCGCATAACAACATACGTGGTTCCTTTTGTCATCGGTATGTTACTTGCCCGAGATTCGATCGTCGGTATCTCTATACCTAGTTCAATCTCGTTACCGGCAAGTCTTTTTACTCGTTCCATAACACATTATCTCGTGACTAACTCATTTAGTCTTTTGCTTGCATGGCTTATTATGATGTGTGTTACCGAGAGGGCCCAGAGATACCTCTCCGACACTCGGAGTGACAAATCCTAATCTTGATCTATGCCAACACCACGAATACTTTCGGAGACACCTGTAGAGCATCTTTATGATCACCCAGTTACGTTGTGACGTTTGATAGCACACAAGGTGTTCCTACGGTATACGGGAGTTGCATAATCTCATAGTCATAGGAACATGTATAAGTCATGAAGAAAGCAATAGCAGTAAAACTAAACGATCATAGTGCCATGCTAACGGATGGGTCTTGTCGATCACATCATTCTCCTAATGATGTGATCCCGTTGATCAAATGACAACTCATGTCTATGGCTAGGAAACATAACCATCTTTGATCAATGAGCTAGTCTAGTAGAGGCATACTAGGGACATACTGTTTTGTCTATGTATTCACACATGTACTAAGTTTCCGGTTAATACAATTCTAGCATGAATAAAAGACATTTATCATGATATAAGGAAATACAAATAATCATCTTTATTATTGCCTCTAGGGCATATTTCCTTCAGTTCCTGCACAGCATGATGCCGTTCGAAAGGATGAATGGTGTCATCAAAGGATACGTTCGCAACATGTCATGTCCAGAGGGAAGCATAGCCAGGGGCTTTCTGACCGAAGAGTGCATCTCCTACTACACGAATTATCTAGGCATCGAGAACCCCGTTGGTCTGCCCGTCAACAGGCACCTCGACAGGCTCGCTGGATGGGGTCACCGTGAGGGTCGCCGCGAAATGCATGTCGACTTCGAGGGTCGACTTGCCGACTTTTGAAAGAGCAAACCTAGTAGCGCTACAACACATAGATGTGGTCGATCCTTGGGTGGTAGAGCACAAAACCTTTATTGAGAAGACGTACAATGACCGAGGTGAACAGAGGACGGACGGAGATATAATCAAAGAGCACAACTCATGTTTCACGCGTTGGTTCAAGCAGAAGCTTCTGTCGTACCCTTTACATGAGGATTCTTCCACGGAAGAACAACTCATATTCGCCTTGTCACAGGGCGCCGAGCACAACCTGATGACGTATGAGGCGTACGATATCAACGGCTACACATTCTACACCGAGGCCAAGGACATGAAGAGCGATGGTTATCAGAACTCCGGGGTAACGATGGAATCCTACACCGGTAATGACAAGGACAGATACTACGGAAGGATCGAGGAGATCTGGGAGCTGAGCTACGATGGAGAGAAGGTCCCGATGTTCCGTGTCAGATGGGCCAAGAGCGTCCTAAAAGAAGGCCGGTATTTCACCACGATGGTTATACCCGAAGCCAAATCCAAGACCGCGGGCGCAAACGTCACCGCGAAAAATGAGCCATGGGTACTGGCTTCCCAAGTTGACCAATGCTTCTTCATTACCGACCCGTCAAAGCCCAGTCGTGTTGTCGTGAGGAGAGGCAAAAGGAAGATCATCGGAATGGATGGATTAGCCAATGAGCAAGACTTCGACAAGTACGGCGACCCGAGGATCGAACATGACGACGATGATGAAGTAGCAGCATACACCACAAGAAGAAGCAGGACCACCCTACCTAAAGGATGTCCGTTCCACAGAAGAACTCCATTTGCGAAAAAGAAGGGCAAGAAGATTGTGAACAGATAGCTAGCTAAGATCGATTGTATTTAAATCGTAGCCTTCATTTCTTGATTGTATTTCATGGGCACTTTTTGAACTATCATGAATATTTTTAAATTTCATGGGCACTTTTTGAATTCATGAGAACACTCGATCTCGATCCCCCTCCATCTCGATCATTATCCCCCCTCGCCAGATTCCCCTTGCCAGATCCCCCTCGCCGCCGAGCACCCCCCGCACCCTCCCCCGCTCCACCACCGCCGAGCACCCCCCGCACCCTCCCCCGCTCCACCACC
>LR738710.1:208376732-208406006 GCA_902687465.1 Secale cereale
CTCCACCACCGCCGACGACCCCCACACCCTCCCCCGCTCCACCATCATAAATGAATGCAACTAAAAAATATATTATATTTTCAAAAAACAAATTTGATTATATTTTCAAATAAAAAATTTGATGGTATTTTCAAATAACAAATTTGATGATATTTTTTTATATTCATAAATATTTTCAAATAAAAAAATCTGATGATATTTTTTTAAAAATTATTACTGTTTTAAAAAAAATATTACTGTTTCATATTCATATTCATATTCATGATATTTTTTTATATTCATAAATATTTTCAAATAAAAAATTATTACTGTTTTTATAAAAAATTATTACTGTTTCATATTCATATTCATATTCATATTCATGATATTTTTTTATATTCATAAATATTTTCAAATAAAAAATTATTAATGTTTTTATAAAAAATAATTACTTATGCCGCATCGCTGGCTGGTGCGGCATTGGTATCAAAAAAACATTCTAATGGCGCATCGCTGGCTGGTGCGCCATTGGTATAAAAAAACATTCTAATGGCGCACCTCTTGGGGGTGCGCCATTAGTAATCTTCCCCCTATAGCTAGTCGTCCGATCCCTTCGTCCCTCCCTCTCGCCAGATCCCCTTCTCCCTCTCGCCAGACCCACGACGCCGCCGCCCCTACGTGTGTCGCCGCCCCCGCGCCCCCCACCACTGCAGCTCCGCCATCGCTGACGCCTCCGCGACCTCGCCGTCGCCGACAGCCTCCCCGCGTTGGCCCCTGCCCTGTGCCACCTCTACCTCAATCCGGGCACGGGGTGCAGGACGGCGATCGCCGCCGACCCGTGAAGCACGTGGCCGCCGGCCTCCCCACGACCAACCGAGGCGCCCAGGAGGACCGTCGCCGTCTTCTTCTTCGACTAAGAGGACCCGGACAAGCTCGGACGCCCTCGAGCCATCCCTTCGACGCCGCCGCCGCCGCCGACCCCAACCCCGACCCCTGCGGCGACCCCGACCCCTCTGGCAACCCCGCCCTTGTGCCTGGTAAGAAATGCATCCACACCCATCACAATAGGTCCATCTTCCTATATGTGCATTATAGCCATTTGGTTGTGTCAGGATTATCCTAAAATACTTCAACTCTTGAGAAAATCGTGTGCCACATTATTGATATGTGCTTTGGAACACTTTATGATCAGCAAGTGTGTTCCAGATGTTTTCTAGAGTTCCAGATGTGTTCTAGGGGTGGTACAATTTTAGGCCTTTGTTTGGATTCCATTGCAGGATCTGTCTAATGCTGCAAATTTAATCTTCGCTAGATAGAAATGCTGTTGGCTGTTAGTACGACAGGGCAAGATTAATTCAGTAATTGAGTTCCAGATGTTTTTTAGGATATAAGTTCAGACCTTTGTGCTCCTGTCCATTGCTGGATGTTGGCTGTGGAAAAACTGCAATTGCTTTACCATCTCTGACTAATTAACCATTCGAGGGAGGGACATTAGTGGATTTAGACCTTTGTGCTAATTCAATCTTCGCTAGGTATATAGCTATTTTAGGACTACCATTGACGTAGTCACACATTTATAGAACTTGACATAGTTTCATTTAATTAATTAGTTTTTATAGATAATTATTATCTCAAATTATGAGTATGATCGACGATATGTGATAGGAAAAGAAGACTAAGTGTGCTGGTGTGTGTTGTACTTAGAATCAGGTGTGTGTCTGCTCAAGTTAACTAGAGCAACAGAGTCACCAACTAATTAAGAAAGGGAGGAGCTCAGCTGATATGAAGTTAGTAGCAAGGGTAGTGGTAGTGGAGTGGAGTGCTTCACACTCTCAGCAAAGTGGACTTCACTTCCAGTGGCATTAAAGCAACAGCCACACTCTCCTCTCCTCTGGTTGTTAGAGGTCATTAGAACCTACTGCCCGGTGGGCCCTATGACTAACTGGCCCCCGCCAATGGCACACCAAGAATTGCTATGTGGACACTATCTATCTAACACCAGCAGCCCCAACAATAGCAGTCTGAGAGAGATATACACTCCTGTTGTTTTTAATTAGGGGGGAATTTATAAGATTCTGGTATGGTACTTGATCTTATCACATTAAATAGCATACATGTTTTTGTTGTACCAAAAGGTTAGTGTGCAGTTAGACTTCGGCTTCAGTTGGTACTGTGATGTCAACGTTGAGCACTAAATTAGTAGCAGAGTACATACCATGTGCACCGCCCTCTTCTCTATTAATATCCTAGGACATTAGATGATGTACTCTATGCCTTTTCTTCTTCTTTGGATCACAGGAGGTTCTAGGACTATCCCAGTTTAACCAGGGAAATTGTTATATATTTTTGGTGTATCTCTGTGACATATCTGCTTGTTATTAGCCATCTCTGGATAAATAGCTATTTTAGGGACAATAGGGTGATAAATTACTATAAAATGCTTAAAATGTGAATCCTGCAACACTTGACAAGCACAATATACTAATTTTCATGATCAGCAATCCATGATCAGCAACAGTTTCTTTCACTAATTTTCAGTTAATAGCAATCCATGATTTTTTTTCAGCTAAAACTATTGGGTGACCTATTAGAGGCCCTTGAGTTTGCTGGAATGGCAACATCCTAGCACTGCAAACATGGCAACATCCTAGCACTACAATGTGGCATGTTGGCTCAACAATCACCAATGTACACTACACAGAATAATGTTGTTGTTAATCTTGTTGTGGTTATGCTTTTAGCAGCAGAGAAGTAAGAGCAGAAGCATCATTGATGCATGTGCTGGTTAATTAGCTTTTACTATATGATGATGATGACAAGTATTAGATGCCAACTTTTGACATGCATGCACTCATTCTTGTAAATTAAATTAAACATGCTTAACTATCTATCTATCTTTCTGCTTTAGTATGTATGTATGCATTGTATTTTTATTTGCTCCAGGCCAGCTTAATTTGCTGGTTGGCTGGCATGATGGCTGATGGATCCCTCAGCTGGAGCTCAGTGCGATCTTCATTTGAATAGTCTAAAGTGGAGTTGAAAGCCCGATGCACTCCATCCAGATTTTTGCTGGGTTTTGTCTCCGACCATCGTGTCGTGATGATTTTGCAGGTACCCCGAGAGGCCCTTGAGTTTGTTGGAATGTCGATTAACTTCTGTTCCGGCAAATTCAGGTACTCCATATGTCCTATTTTCAGCAAAGTTCATGCTGAAATTTTCCGTGAATTTTAGCATGACTTTGCTAAAAATAGGACATATGGGGTACTTGTGACTAATGCATGGGCCGGGGTATCTTAGTAGTTAATTAAGTAGGATCAACTGCCCCTTTATTCTAGCTGCATTAAACCATAGGAGGCAATAGAGCCAAGTGATTAGGCCCAACTTAGAATTCTCGTTCCCAGCTTAGCTTTTAGGATGCCTCGGTGTCGACAAACCATAAATTATAAAACCTTGGCTTTTAGGGTGCCTCGGTGTCGATAAAAACCGAAATCATGAAAGCTTAGGCTTTTAGGGTGCCTTCTGCGTCGAAAAACCCTCAATGATAAAAGCTTAGCTTTTAGGATGCCTCGGTGTCGACAAACCCTAAATGATGAGACCATGATCTTGTTGTTGACAATAACCAACTTTTTAACCAAACTTTTTTCCTATTTAGAGAGAAACATGGCCAACAACGATGAGGCCCAGGGTTCGGGCGGCAAGGCATTCTGGGAGCTGTCCCAAGGGATGGAGGAACAACCTCACTTGTATGAGGATGCCGCCTTCCCCATCGATCCTGAGACCACTGATGGTACCGCCGAGGATGATCCCACTGATGGTGCCGCCGAGGATGCCACTACTGATGGTGCCGTCGAGGATGCCACCACTGATGATGGCGGCGCACGCACAGTTGGCAGCCAACCGAAGAGGCAACGGAAGGACCGGTGCCCGGCCGTGCTCCGCACCGTGAAGGAGGAATTTACTGAAGTGGACTCTGACGGGAATCTAACAGCGCCCGAACGAATAGTCAGGGGGTACTCGCTTCAGCTCGGGTGCATTCTCCGGAGCACCGTCTCGATCAACACCGAGAACCTGAGGCATCCTGACCGAGGGAATTTGCGCAACCTCCTCTTCACGAAGCTGCACGAACGATACAAGTTCCCCGCTGAATTTGAAAACACAAGCCTCAAAGGGAATAAAGTGAACAATACTGCCCTCACGAGGATGAGCACGGCCTTGTCTACTTGGAAAAGCAATGTGAAGAGAATGATCAAGAAAGGTGAGAGTTATGAGAATATCAAGGAGAAAAATCCTTCGATCACCGAAGATGACTACAACGACTTCAAGATCAAGTGCTCGAGCACCGCAACCTCCGAATCAAGTCACTGGGGGAAAGAAATGCGGGAGCTGAACTTAGGGGAACACACACTCGGTCCCGGCGGTTACAGAGTGGCGGAGCCTATATGGGACAAGGAGGAGGTAGACCGTGCCGAGCAAGGCCTACCGCCCCTCTTCGATAAATACGGTGACAAGCAGACCAGGAACTTTGTCACGGCCCGGTACAAGAAGGACCCGAAAACAAAGGAGATTACCACAGATCCGAAGAGCAGGGCGCTTGAGCTTGTTCTGGTAAGGAATACACCCCCGCGTAATTAGCTCCATATGGTTGCATTCTAATTAATGAAGCCAAATTTCTAAATGGTTCACATTCCTTCCGCAGGCGACTGAAAGCAGTAGCGCGGGGTCGACTAAGAGCAACCCTTGGGACACCACTCTAAATAGGGCGTCGAATGTAATGAAGAAAAAGGATAAGCTCGGTAAGCCGACGTCAGCTGGTCGTGTGGCCGGCAAAGGCTTGTCCACAAAATGGTCGTCATACTATAACGCTGGTGGGCGAACGGAGAAAAAGACCAGCTCGGAAAGCCAAGCGCGCGAGGTTCAAGAACTCAAGGCACAGGTTGCGCGGATTCCGGAGATTTTCCAAGAGCACGTGCAACAACAACTCGGAGCGACGATCACCGCCATTGTGCCTACCTTGATCGAGGGGTTGCACGCGTGCATTGCGGGCGGCCAACAGGGGCCACCCCCGATTCCCAGCTTCACCGCCAGCAACTCGCAGAACGCGATGGCGGGGCCATTGGTGTCTCCGACGGAGGCGGCATTGGTGTCTCCGACGCCGACACGAGAGCTTAATGCACCCGGGTGTACGCCGGCCGACACCTCTATAGCAAGCGGCCCCTCCGTCAACTGCACGCCCGCCGTTGGCGGTGCCTCGACATTAGCCGAGCTCGACACCATCATCACGGTAACTAATTAAGCCTCTCTCGGCCGAGGACTTCATCTCCTTGCCTTTGACTGGGCATCCCTGACGCCCTACATGTTTTCGCAGGGCACCGCCGACGTTCCGTGCACTCTCCTGCACTTCATGAACAACGAGTTGGTCGATGTCGCCAAGGGCAAAATCGTTCAATCGGGCAACCCCGTGTTCCACGGTACTAGGATGCCACCCAACTTGTATAGGGTTCAACTGGTTCGGGTGCTGCCAGGCTGCGACGAGTTGTTACCTCCGATTTGACCCACCGGGGCCGACAAAGATGACGTGATGACCCTCAGCGCCTGCCTGAGCTGGCCCCTGCTTTGGCCGAAGAGCCAGATTCGTTTGGGGGCGGGGGACACCACCCCAAAGACAACACCGCCAGTCGTGCCGGCGCCAAGTCGGCCCCATGGCAAGACCGCCGTAACTGTGCCGGACATCCCTATGCCACTGGATCCAAACATGCATATGGCACAGGATCAGAACGACGACGACGACAACAACGACGATACATTTGCCAACGTCAATCAGTAGTTTGCCGATCATGGGTATGATGGCGACTTCATGGGGCCTCCTTCTCAAGAACCCAACCCTACAAAAGACGTGCGCGATCTAGCTGGTACCGCGGAGAAACCAAGTTGCAACAGGTGTCGTCTGCCGTTCAGTTCTCAGGAGACGCCTCCAGCTGCCGACTTCACCGAGCCTCAGATAGGCGAGGTGCGAAATATTATCAGCCCCAACACACTCAAGAAGGCGGTCTGTGAGCAGAACTCGGTCCCATTACAGGAGAAGAAGAAGGCATGCAAAAGAAAGACTAACAAGGGTGCGAGCCAGCCGGCACCGAGTACGATCCGTGCTCAGGACGGGCCACCTTCACCTGAAGATGTAATGAGGAGGGTGCATGTGGCGGATAAGCCGATGCTATCGAGAAATATGCTCGATGCTACAACCGGTGCTATGCGGAGTCTCCATGACAATGTTCTTTCTTTGGAGAAGCGGCGTCTCAGAGAGAAGGATGTGGCATACCCGGTTTTCGCGGCCAAGGTGCCAGAGGGCAAGGGCTTTGTGGATAACTCCATCGGGGGTACGATCGTCCTGTGGTTTGATGACATATACGCTATGTTGAACCTTCATCCGCTGCACTACACCTTCGTTCGGCTATTGTCGCTGAGTATGGAGATGCGGATCATTCGTGACAAGACCCCGGACATCGTGATAGTCGACCCCTTCTACATGCGTGCCAAGATCTTGGGCAGCGCTGGGGACCGGCAAGTCGCGAGTTCTTACCTCGAAGGCGTCATTCTGGCAAACCGAGATAAGGATAACTTCCTCGTGCCTTACTTTCCCGAGTAAGTCCTCCCCTCAACCGCCCCGTAACATATGAATTCTTATATTTTGATCGTTTTTCTTTTAACATTCCGTGTTTTCTGTAGTGACACACATTGCACGCTCATACTCCTAAGCCCCAAATATTCCATGGCCACGTATTTCGACTCGGACCGTCAGTCGAATGTAGACTACACAAATGTCAAGAAGGTTCTTGATGATGTTCTCCCCGGCTACGCCAAATCTGAAGGCACCTTCACCAGGCCTATTTGTAAGACCGACAAGCACGTGTTCTCCCACAATATGATGTTCTGCTGCGTCAAGCAGCCGCCTGCGGTCAGAAGGGTGCCTACTACGCCATCCATCACATGCGGGCAATCGTACGGGACCATCATCAACTTCTGCTACCGAGTAAACTCAAAGATTGGGCCGCGAGTGTGTCGGCAATCCAGGACGCGGACATCAGACAAGAATTCTTTCGCATCCAGTCAGAGTTTGCGGAAATCATCCATCAAGATGTCCTTCGTACCTCGGGGCAGTTCTTCCTCAGAAATCAACCATCCAACAGTGACATCGACACAATGCTACAAATGCAGGCTGACAACGCCCGCGATTTCATGACTCCCACGATAGACGGCGGCTTCATCCATGCTTCGGTCCCTTGAGTCGAGTCGAAAGTAGTGATGCTGTGTCTAGTTCTGAAACATCGATTGGCTCATGTTGTAATTAAACTTTAATGAACTTGTAGTATGTTTCTTTGGTTTCGACTGTCGTTCAACTTAGATGTAATTGATGCTATTAATGTCTTGCTTTTCTCTTCCGATCGTTCTGTTGCATACTTATATATTGCTTATGTATTGTCTGTGAATTGGTACTAACGTTTCGTTTGGCTAGTGCATAGCGATGCCGTCGTATGTCGTGTACAAGGGTAAGGTTCCCGGAGTCTACGACGACTGGGAGGAGTGTCGGAGACAGGTTCACCGATTCAGCGGTAACAGTTACAAAGGGTACACCACTAGGGCTGAGGCGGAATCTAGATACGCCCGCTATCTAGCGGGAGACGGGAGGGAGCGTTGGAGGAACCGCATGAAGACGAGTTTCATCGTGATGATGCTCATCGTGATGACCGCAGCTCCCTTCTATGTGATGGTAGTTTAGATGATTGATATCGACATGTAATGTGAAGACAAACTCGCTACTCGTGGTCTCGAGACTTGAAATATAATGTTCTATCTTTGTTCGGTCTTTTCATTTCGGAGACTAATATGATGAATTGTATTCGGAGACTAATATGATGAATTGTATTCAGAGACTAATCTTCTATTGTATTCGATGAATCTGTTGTTGATGTGTGCATTCTATATTCTGTCCAATAATACATTTTGTAACCTGTGCAATAAACAGAAAATTAAAAAATAAACAAATAACCTAATATTCATACTAATGGCGCATCACATCACAGTACGCCATTAGTATGCCAAAGGATACTAATGGCGCATCATTAAACAGTGCGCCATTAGTATGCCAAAGTTACTAATGGCGCATCTGGCAGTAGTGCGCCATTAGTATGCCAAAGCACCTGGGTATATATGGCCCCCTGGGAGGCATACTAATGGCGCACCGTGGTATATACTAATGGCGCATCTGAGGTGCACCATTAGTAAAATATACTAATGGTGTGGCACTAATGGCACACCACTAATGCGCCATTAATGGCCAAAATAGGTGCGCCATTATTAGGCCTTTTCCTAGTAGTTCCTATGGGATCACGAGAATCCCTACTACGGTTGCGAGGCGCGGGGTTGAGAGAAGACCGGATCTAATAGTCAGGACACGGTTCCTTTACCCAGGTTCGGGCCGCAAAGATGCGTAAAACCCTACTCCTGCTTTGGTGGATTATATGTTTGTGTTCTTCAGCTAATGAGGAGCTCCAAAAGGGTCGTGAGGAGTTCTAAAAAGCCGAATCCTCCTCCTGGTCGCCTCGGGCCTCCTTTTATAGGAAAAAGGGGTTGCCATAGTGGCACACAGGAGGTGGAAAGGGTACAGTGATGCGAGGTTATCCCTCGCATTACAGGACAAGGCGCATTTAATGCGCTTAGCTTAGGTGTCCTTGCTTTATCGGGAACGAGGGGAGACGTCCGTTTTGTCCGTCGCCGCTCCTCCTTGTGTTGACACGCGCCCTGGCCAGTGGTGCTTGAGGTGCCATGTAGGCAGGCAGGCAGCTGAGGTGGCGCAACGGTGGGTCTCCACGAAGATCTGCAAGTTGCCACGCAGGAGCCTGTCCAGCTGGTTGGGTCGGCAGCTGCGTGGGGCGGTGGAAATACAGTTGGTGCGGGCCTGATGGTGGCCCTGCGGGTGTCCTCGGCAAGGGCCTTGCCGGGGCCCTGGCAAGGGTCTTGCCGCGGCGCCTGCTTGCCGAAGGCCTTGTGGTCCTCCTTGGCTGGGATCCCGCCAAGGGTCATCGTCTTCTTAGCTTGTATCTGATATTGGATGTCTTCACAAAGATCTGCATGCCACCCTAGGGATATCTCCCGAATCCTCGCCCCATGGGGGCGGTGGACTCAAGGGTGATCCGCTCCGTAGGCGTGGTGCGAGCTGCCGCGGCAAGGGGCTTGCCGAGGCTGCCAGAGCCGGCCCCGGCAAGGGTCTTGCCAGGGCTGCTGAAACTGGCTCCCGACAAGGATCTTGCCGCTTCGTCCCTTTGCTCTTTGTGGTCTTGTTCTTGGTGTTGTTCCAGTCTCCATCAAGCTTCGGTCTTGCCCCGGCTCACCTCTTTGGCCATGCTTGCTGTGGTGGTACCCGTGGCTCAGACTGCCCGTGCACAGTCATAGGGGTACAATAACTGTGCCCCTCTTTTTGTACACCGATAGCGAATATATTTCTTGTGCATTGGTGTAAACAAATCTGATTTTGTGCATGTAGCATGGTGAAATCTAGGCTTGGATAAATTTTTGTTCTAAAATTTATTGCGTTGATGCAATTATTCAAAAAAGCCTAGATAAACCTGGTTCTTAATGGTTTTCAACCTTGTGCCATGGCCCAGTTCCTCGACCCGGCCAACCCTTGTTTAATTACTGGAGTTTGCTCATCTAACAATTGTCACATAATTTGTGACCACATTAATTTATTGTCCCATTGCAACACACGGGCATTTGTGCTAGTATAAGAAAATATAACCACCACTTAGGTATTGTTGTGAACTCATTCTAAATTCGTATTGGTTTTATATCTACTATATTCCAACTTCTCTATGGTTCTTACCCTCCGATACTACTCACAGATTCATCAAAATAAGCAAACAACACATAGAAAACAGAATTTGTCAAAAACAGAACAATCTATAGCAATCTGTAACTTTCGAATACTTCTGCAACTCTAAAACTTGTGAAGTAAATTGGTGAACGTGACGTATTTGTCTATTAATCTGCAAAAAGAATCAACTAAAAAGCACTCTCCAGTAAAAAAGGTAGCTAATCTTAAACGGAGGCATTGGCATGTGGATGATCTTACCTGTGTTCTCTGTCCTCACCTTATTCATGAAGATGTGAGTCACCTATTCTTCTCCTGCATTTTCAGCCAAAGAGTTTGGAATTATTTACAAATTTCTTGGGATCCTCGGCCTGGTATGACCACTTACCAAATGGCTTCAAAAGCCAAGTCTGATTTTGGCAAGCCTTTCTTTACTGAAGTGGTTTTCACGGCTGCATGGAACATATGGATCATCAGGAATGGGAAAGTATTCAGAAATGAACTACCTCTTTTCAGGAAATGGAGACACAATTTCATCCATGACATGACCCTTTTATCCCACAGGATAAAATGTAAATACATGGATAGCTACATGGTTTAGCTAGCTAACCTTCCTTAGATTCTTTGTATAGATTCTTTGTGATGTAAGTATTTCTAACACTAGTTGTACCTAGACTTTGTATTTGCTTTCCTTTTATGGTTTAAATAAAGAGGGCTGTGAGGCTTTTGCCTTGCAGTATATAGTCAAAAAAAAGGTAGCTAATCTCGTGAGCTCTAAAGTTTCTATTTTTTATAGCATGATCGCATAAACATCACACAAGTCTTCCCAAAGGTTCTACTTGGCACAAACACTAATTAAAACACAAAACCACATCTAAACAGAAGTTATATGCAATATTTATTCCTAAACAGAACCAAAAACAAAGAACAAAAATAAAGTTGGGTTGCCTCCCAACAAGCGCAATCGTTTAACGCCCCTAGCTAGGCATGATGATTCCAATGATGCTCACATAAAAGATAAGAATTGAAACATAAAGGGAGCATCTTTAAGAATATGACTAGCACATTTAAGTCTAACCCACTCATTATGCATAGGGATTTTGTGAGCAAACAACTTATGGGAACAATAATCCACTAGCATAGGTAAGCAAAACAAGCATAGCTTCAAAACTTCAAGCACATAGAGAGGAAACTAGATATCATTGCACTTCCTACAAGCATATGGTCCTCTCTCATAATAATTTTTAGTAGCATCATGAATGAATTCAATCATATAACCAGCACATAAAGCATTTTTTCATGATCTACTTGCATAGAAATTTTACTACTCTCCACATAAGCAAATTTATTCTCATCAATAGTAGTGGGAGCAAACTCAACAAAATAACTATCATGTGAAGCATAATCCAACTGAAAATTAAAATCATGATGATAAGTTTCATGGTTATGTTTGTTCTTTATAGCATACATGTCATCACAATAATCATCATAAATAGGAGGCATGCTTTCATCATAATAAATTTGCTCATGAAAACTTGGGGGACTAAACATATCATCTTCATCAAACATAGCATCCCCAAGCTTGTGGCTTTGCATATCATTAGCATCATGGGTATTCAAAGAATTCATACTAACAACATTGCAATCATGCTCATGCACATATTTCATGCCAGGAATTCTATGTAATTCTTCTTCTAGTACTTGAGCACAATTTTCCTTCCCATCATTTTCACGAAAGATATTAAAAAGTTGAAACATATGAGGTAACCTTAATTCTAGTTTTTTGTTTTCTTTTATAGACCAAACTAGTGATAAAACAAGAAACTAAAAGATCCGATTGCAAGATCTAACGATGTACCTTCAAGCACTAACCTCCCCGGCAACGGCGCCAGAGAAGATCTTGATGTCTACTACGCAACCTTCTTCTTGTAGACTTTGTTGGGCCTCCAAGTGCAGAGGTTTGTAGGACAGTAGCAAATTTCACTCAAGTGAATGACCTAAGGTTTATCAATCCGTGGGAGGCGTAAGATGAAGATGGTCTCTCTCAAACAACCCTGCAACCAAATAATAAAGAGTCTATTGTGTCCCCAACACACCCAATACAATGGTAAATTGTATAGGTGCACTAGTTCGGCGAAGAGATGGTGATACAAGTGCAATATAGATGGTAGATATAGGTTTTTGTAATCTGAAAATATAAAAACAGCAAGATAGCAAGTGGTAAAGGTGAGCGTATACGGTATTCCAATGCTAGGAAACAAGGCCTAGGGTTTATACTTTCACTAGTGGAAGTTCTCTCAACAATAATAACATAACTGGATCATATAACTATCCCTCAACATGCAACAAAGAGTCACTCCAAAGTCACTAATAGAGGAAAAAACGGAGAGATTATTGTAGGGTACGAAACCACCTCAAAGTTATTTTTTCTGATCGATCTATTCAAGAGTCCGTAGTAAAATAGCGCGAAGCTATTCTTTCCACTCGATCTATCATAGAGTTCGTACTAGAATAACACCTTAAAATATAAATCAACCAAAACCCTTATGTCACCTAGATACCCCATTGTCGCGTCAAGTATCCGTGGGCATGATTATACGATATGCATCACACACTCTCAGATTCATCTATTCAACCAACACAAAGAACTTCAAAGAGTGCCCCAAAGTTTCTACCGGAGAGTCAAGACGAAAACGTGTGCCAACCCCTATGCATAGATTCCCAAGGTCACGGAACCCGCAACTTGATCACCAAAACATACATCAAGTAGATCACGTGATATCCCATTGTCACCACAGATAATCACATGCAAGACATACATCAAGTGTTCTCAAATCCTTAAAGACTCAATTCGATAAGATAACTTCAAAGGGAAAACTCAATTCATCACAAGAGAGTAAAGGGGGAGAAGCATCATAAGATCCAACTACAATGGCAAAGCTCGCGATACATCAAGATCGTGCCATCTCAAGAACACAAGAGAGAAAGAGATCAAACACATACCTACTGATACATACCCACAACCCCGAGGGTGAACTACTCCCTCCTCGTCATGGAGAGCGCCGGGATGATGAAGATGGCCACCGGAGAGGGATTCCCTCCAGCAGGGTGCCAGAACGGGTCTAGATTGCTTTTTCGTGGCAACAGAGGCTTTCAGTGGCGGAACTCCCAATCTAGGTTATTTTCCGGAGGATTCAGTATATATAGGAGGTGTTGGAGTCGGGGACAAGTAATGGGGGTCTCCGGGCTGTCCACGAGGCAGGGTGCGCGCCCAGGGGGGCACGCGCCCCTACCCTCGCGGGCAGCCCGGGAACCTTCTGGTCCCCCTCTGGCACTTCCTGGGCTTCTTCTGGTCCAAAAATAACCTCCGTTGAGTTTCAGGTCAATTGGGCTCCGTTTGATATTCCTTTTATGCGATACTGTAAAACAAAGGAAAAACAGAAACTGACACTAGGCTCTGGGTTAATAGGTTAGTCCCAAAATCATATAAAAGTGTATATTAAAGCCCATGAAACATCCTAGAAGGATAATATAATAGCATGGAACAATCCAAAATTACAGATACGTTGGATACGTATCACACTACTGAGGAGGTTGCCAAGGGACCCGTCGGAGGGACCGGCGAGGCCACCACCGAGGGAGCCGGCAAGGGGCCTGCTGGAGGAAACGGCGAGGCCACTGCCAAGGAGGCCGGCAAGGCTGCTACCGAGGAGGCAGCGGCTGATGACCAACCTTCCTCCTCTGTTGCCTCTGGCTTGGGCCGTTACTTGAAGGTGAGCGACGACTTGTTTGTCCACCTACCATGGACGGCAAGCACCAGAGCGCCAACCGAGGGGGAGTTGTTTAATGACGAGGTGCTCGCCGTCGCCGGACTTGAGGTCGTTGATACGTCCAAAACGTATCTATAATTGTTGCTTGCTCCATGCCTCTTTTGGGTGATATTGCTATGATATTTATACACTTCCATACACTTTTGATCATATTTGGACTAACCTATTAACTCAGTGCACCCGAGTGCCAGTTTCTGTTTTCTGCTGTTTTTGTATTTCAGGTTTTCACATTACGAGAACTGCCCGAAAAAATCCCAGAAAAATTATATAAAAAGTCAGCGTTCCAGAAGCTTCCCGGTAGCCAAAGTAGAGCCGGGGGGGCCACCAGGGCTCCAGGCGCCCTGGTGGCGCGCCCCCCTGGCCGCGCCGGGGGGGCGCCTGGGCCCCCCGAGCCTCCGCTGATGCCCCCCTTTGGCATATATTTAACACGCGTCTCGAAACCCTCGAGACGGGAACCCTTTTTCGCGATCTCATCACTGTTCCGCCGCCGCCGCGCTTCCAAGATCGGGAGCACCAGGAGAACTCTTCCCGGCACCCTGCCGGAGGGGAGGATCACCACCGGGAGCCTCTCCACCACCATGGACGCCTCCCGGATGAGTTGTGAGTAGTCTCCCTTGGACCATGGGTCCATGACCAGTAGCTATGTGATGTTCTCCTCCCCATCTTGTGCTTCACTAATTAGACCTCGTGAGCTGCCCTACATGATCGAGGCACATATGTAATCCTTATGCTGTTGCTATGTTGAGTTTGCTAGGATCCGATGGATTGTGAGATTATGTTCAGATTGTGTTTGAGTAATATATTTGATCTACCTCTTTTATATTTATGTTCGTAAGTAATACTTGCATGTTCTCCATTGTTATTTATTGATTTGGCCAAGTAGTAGGTAGTGACTCCATGAGGGAACGTTATGCTTGATTGTGGGTTCATGCCCCTCGATGACTAGCTTGAGTGACAGAAACATGAGTCTAGGGGATGTGCTGTTGCCACAAGGGGGAAAACAACGGTGCTTGTGCCCGCGGGTGCAAGGATTGTTTACTTTACGCAAAGTTCTTTTAATGCAGTTGTCTATTGCTTTGAGTTTACACTATGGGTGGGACTCGCAACTTAATACCAGCGAGATGTTCTGGATAGATATCTCAAGGTGGATGATTAGTAGTAGATGCAGATGGATTTCGGTCTACTTACCTTGGTGTACCGCCCATGCTTTGAACATCTACCTTTCTTGCAATATAATTAGCATTGGTTTGCGCACATAATTCTGTCAATTGCCCAGCTGTAATTCGTTTACCTCACATAGTTGTTTTATCGTCTTTTAGGAGAGAGACATCACTAGTGAACATCATAGGACCCCGGTCCATATTACCATCACTGATCACATCCGCTATTTACTTTCTGTTTTTACTTACTATTGCAGCAATTCCTATCACTATTATCACTTGCGTTTGATCCTTTGTAAACTACAAGGCCGAAGGGATTGACAACCTCTCTATACTCGTTGGGAGCAAAGTTATTTGTATCTGTGTGCAGGTCCACGTTGATTGCTAATATCTGGCGTCGTTAGCAGTTGACACCTTCTTTTTGAAACTGGGAGTCTCAGGGGAAATCGATCCTTGGTATCTTTGCCAAGGGAAAACTTCCGCTACACTGCATCTCAAACCTTCCACTTGGGGTAACCAACGAGGGGCGAGAAGCCATCAAGCAAAGTTTTCTGGCGCCGTTGCCGGGGACTCCACTCTTCAAGATAGGGGAGTTGCACGCTATCTTTTACCTTTGCTTTTTAGTCTTGTTAGTTTACCTTTCAGTTTGCTTTAGTGTCTTTTATCGAAAATCACAAAAATAGTTATTTCATTCTTTAGTTGTCATTATGTCGGGTCCTTTTGTCTTTGGCGAGGCAGAAGTTCTCACCTTTAAACAAAGAGTTGGGGAAAGTCTAAAAGATGCTTGGTATAGAATTAATGATTCTCAAAAAAGAGCCACCAAGAAGCAATCTACTACTATCCTGCTTAGAAATTTTTATGTTGGAATTACTTCTTGGAATAGGTTTATTCTAGACACTGCTATCAATGGAAATTTCCTAGAGGCCCCAGTTTGGGAGTCTCTTAGTATTATTGAAAATCTTGTTGGGAATCCCCTTGTTGTTAGCATTCAAGAGGACATCACCCTAGCTCACATTATGAAAAAACTTGAAAATATAGAGCTAGAGATGCCAAACATTAATAAGATAAACGAGTTGGATCGTAAGATCCAAGGGAATTTGAATAGGCTTGATAGCTCCATGCATAAAAATTTCAAAACTTTGTGACCATCAAATCCCATGACTTGGACTCTTCTAGGTTAGACAAGATTGAGGAAATCTTTGATACTCTAGGAACTACTTTCTCCTCAATCAAAACAAAAAAGGTAGAAACTCCGGCAAAGAAGGAGCCTAAGTTCGCTCACGTTCCAAAGGCTCCCCGCTCTAAAAGTAATCCATCTATTGCCAAAGGGGTTGAAACTGTAAAGACTTTGGAAGAAACACCTCTCTTTGATGAATTTATAAATGAATCTTCCCTTAACTTTTATCCTTTTGGTCTTCTCCCTAGAAGTATCTCTATGAGGCCTTTATTTGAAAGTCCTCTTAAGACTAGTTATATTATTGATGAGCTTTTTGATGATCTTGATGATGGTTCAGTTGATACAACTTGACCTCTATGCATTATGCCTAGCTTAAAGGCATAAAAGAAAGCGCTTTTGGAAGGCAGCCCACATGAATAAAATTTTATTTTGCTTTTTTTGTGTCTTGATGTTGTTACTACAGTAGCATCATCATTGTATCTTTGCTTTCCAATTTTGTGCCAAGTGTATCCTCTGATTGCAAGAAAGTTCAAAAGTTGTGACGTGCTGTCCAGGAAACAGATTCTGTCCTTGGATAGAAAAATTCGTATAAAATCACCAGATCATCTTTTTGGTCTGAATTTTTTCGACAGCGTGCTCTATACAATTGTCTTTCGAGCGTATGTTCTGAGTTTTTTTATTAGAGTTGCATAAGTGCCCCGTAAAAATCATTTACTACCTGCTGTTCTGTTTTTCACAGATTCTGTCCTGCTTTGCCTTTCCTACATTTTGCAAACCTTGAGCTTGCTTTTTCTTTGCGAAAACCTTTTGGCAATCTTGAGAAACAGTAGACCTTCAAGAATATCCTTATTTCCAGCATGGAACAATTATTTTATTATGGGTACTAACCTCGCTAATCAGTTCATGATGAGTTATGTATGAAGGGAGTTTTCAAGTGTGCGAGGGAAGATGATAAAAAGATTCAGGAGTGTCAAACGCTCAAGCTTGGGGATGCCCCCATGCACCCCCAAGAAATATTCAAGGAGACTCAAGCGTCTAAGCTTGGGGATGCCCCCGTGCATCCCCTTCTCCATCAACATTATCAGTTCGTCTTTCGTTCCACTATATTTTTATCACTTCATGTGTTATGTTCTATGCTTGGAGCGTCTCGCTTTTAGTTTCCTTTTTAGTTTTCTTTAGCTTTTCATAACGAGTCGGAACTCAGCATTTCTTTGTGTGGGAGAGAAACACGCTCCACTTCTACCTAGAACATAACATAGAATTTTCATGTCTATCTTTGATGTGTGTGTTCTTTGTCTTTCAATAGCTACTATCATGCTTAGCTCTTAGTTTTCATGCTTATCTTTTTAAAAGAGCTTTTGTTTAGTTGGTTGCTTGAACTCTCTTTAGTTATCATGCTTATCTTATTAAGAGAGTTTGCTTCTGTTGCATTGGTTGATATGTCTATGATAAAAATGCTACGTGCATAATGGCGCTTAGTAGTTCATGTTTTCTTATGGTTAGTCTCAAATAGCTGGGGGGTTCCCAATGTGTTATTGGAGTACCAACATGATTTGTTTGCCTATGATGTGGTATGGTTTAGTAATATCTTCCTTCAAGAATTTATTTTGATTGACTTGGCGTATGCTCACGCATATTTAAGACTGTAAAGAAAGTCTGTCAAGCCTTGATGATCTTTTATTTCTGAGTAGCGATATAACTTCCATGCCTGATTCAATGTTGCTTTGTCGCTCTGCATGATTATGACCGTCATTGCTCTTTTAGTTGGTCGCTCCCAGTCTTTTGCTAACCTTCGCCTGTACTAAGCGGACTGACTGCTTGTGCATCCAAAATCTTTTAAACCAGTTATGCCATATGAGTCCACCATACCTTCCTATACATGGTATTTACCTGCCATTCCTAACGAAGACTTTCATGTGCCATCTCGAAATTATTCAATAAAATGCATTTCTATTTTGTGCCTCTGTTCTAGCTCATGAGGATGTAGTAGTTAATTCATGATCTTTTTAAGCTGGACAAGCTTCACCCCGGGATTGCATGTATAATGTGCAAACCCATAATACGAGAAGGAACTGGCAATGAGTGTGCCCGGCTCAAAATTAATATAACAAACAAACCCTCCTTCACGCTTTGTTCATGAGAAACCAGAAAACTTTGGCAGTGTTTAACAAAGGAGATTAAGAGGATGTGATCGTCCTCATTCGGGAACCGTTCCTCGAAACTTGTCCATCTCAAAGAGTAATTGAGTTATCTTCTAGCATTCGTTGACGAAACATGCATATCAAAAAAATAATTATTACCTCTGTTTTTAAAACCAAGAGCTCTGGAACATGTTTTGTCTTTGTTTCTGACCACGGGTTTTCAACCTTGCCAACAAAAGCCACGGTTCGAGAGTCTCCACCTTCTTTTAAAGCACCAACTACTGAGAGCATGATTCTCATTCTGAGTGTAATGTGCATTGTCCCAAAGTAGCATTTTCTTTTGCATGATTATGATATCGTTTATTCTGAAATCATTGTATCTAGTCATCACTTAAACCTTGGAGGTGCCCCTGCATTTATGTTTTGCTTCACTAAAGGGGGCAAGCGAGATATCACTTTATCATATTTGCACACCATGCTCATTACAAATCTATTTGATGTTTCAGTATCATATTGCAAAACTTTCAGTTCTTTGTGATTTTCTCATGAGGCAACTTAATTACTACAGATTCATTGTTTCAGTAAGCTTTTGTCATATGACTATGAAAAAGTCCTATATGGTTAATAGCATGTCACCACAAAAATTATTCTTGTTATCATTTACCTACTCGAGGACGAGCAGGAATTAAGCTTGGGGATGTTGATACGTCCAAAACGTATCTATAATTTCTGCTTGCTCCATGCCTCTTTTGGGTGATATTGCTATGATATTTATACACTTCCATACACTTTTGATCATATTTGGACTAACCTTGCATATTTGTTGACATGCCCGAGGCTGGCCTGTCCGTGCACAAGTCAGGGGGAAACAAAAACCCCTATTTGTGTGCCCCGACACATGGTTGTAGGCATTTTTTGAAGTCTGAATTCAAAGTATTCACTGAAGTTTGTGTGAGAAAATTAAAAAAATAGGTAAAATTATCCATATTATAAAATAGGACAAAAATCAAGTCAATTTTTTCTCTGCATACTTTCTATATCAAACTGGGTGTAGTTAACAGAATTCTAGGTAAATTTTTTAGTTAAAGCAATTATTGCTATTTAAAGAAAAAACTGAATTGATTAACACTAGTTTCCAATATTGTGAAGAAAAAGGACTTCTTGCATTTTTCTTCAAGTTCTATATTTTTCTTCTTGTTATATGCATTTTACGAGTAATGATCGCTTCTTGCACTCCACTTCGGAAATGATCTGAGTAAATATGATTTTCCCTCCTGGATATGTTATATGCATTTTTTATGTGTACGTGTGATCTAGAAAATGATGGTTATGTGCAGGGTAAATGATTCGAGTGGCCTATGTTTTGCCGGAATGTTGATTCATTTCAGTTGTGGTAAATTTCAGGCTCTCGATATGTCCACTTTTTAGCAAAGGTCATGCCGAACTTTTCCATGAATTTTGGCATGACTTGTGCTAGAAAGTAGGCATATCGAGTGTGGGATTTGTTGCCACGAGAATAAAACGGCATTCTGAGAAACCATAGACCATAAACTAGGAGACTTAATCCTAGGAAATATGTAGAACAACGAAGAAACCCGGCCTTCTGATCACGGTGCAAACAAGATGGATTATGAGGTTGAACATGACTACCTCGATTTTTTGGCTACTAAGCTCAGACAAGGTTTGCACGGTGGCCTCAATGATGGTACTGACACCGACATCGACACTGATGGCACCAACACCGACGCTGATACTGACGGGGATGGAACCAGCGCCGAAGCCACTAACGAAAAGAAGCAGAGGGTATAAAAACCAAACAAACTCGGCATCAGACGACTTATGATCACAAAGATTGCCCCTGGCACATTAGGTCCATTAGGTCCGGAAGAACCTCACAAGCGCTATGGGAATCAACTCGAACGCATCCTACGAGAATGCGCGAGCATCAACGACGATGACAAGGGGTAAAGAACATTTGAAGCAGTTGCTCCTAACGAAGCTGCACAAGAGATTCTAGTTCCCCGATCGGGATGACCACATAGAACACCTGTGGGATGATCCGAAGATGAAAAAGATTAACATTCATGTCATGGGCATTGTCGGTGTCAATACCAGCGGATCTCGGGTAGGGGGTCCCGAACTATGCGTCTGAGGATCGATGGTAACAGGAGACTGGGGACACGATGTTTACCCAGGTTCAGGCCCTCTCGATCGAGGTAATACCCTACTTCCTTCTATATTAATCTGGATGAATATGGTTACAAGATTTGATCTACCTCGAGATCGTAATGGCTAGACCCTGAAGCTTACCCTATGAGGATGTTATGATTCTCTAGCCTCTACGGACTAAACCCTCCAGTTTATATATGCACTGGAGGGGCCTAGAGTTTGTACATAACCATCTTGCAGAGGAAGGAAAGATTACACCCGAACCTAAAACATACCATTATACGAATACAGGAGTCCTATCCGGATACGAGAGACGATCTTCAACAATGATCTTCACGGCCCACCAGTCCGGCCACCACGAGTTATCCGGGCACATGGGGACCCCTCAATCCAGGACTCCATCAGTAGCCCCTGAACCTGTCTTCAATGACGATGAGTTCGGCTTCCTTATTGTCTTCGGCATTGCAAGGCGGGTTCCTTCTTCCGAATATATCTTCTGCAAAGGTGTATTGTGTTCGGCTCTGCATGGTTAGTACAACCATTAGCCTCGAAGGCAAGGCATCGAAAGAAAACGAATATTATGTCTTTAGTGACAACTTTTCGATGAAGCGTCGCGTCCATCCCATTAACATACCGAACCGTTTTACTTGGTCCTAGTTTCATGTTTCGAGGTATAACCCCATTGAAACGTCTTATCAGAGCAGAGATCGTGCCCGCTTATTATGGGATCCTTATCAATGTGACGTGAGCATCCAAGCCACGCATTAAGCACGACCGCTTTGGGAACCGGCGAGGTTTACGGCTAAAGTGGGGAGACGTTCTGTATTCATATTGTTATAAAAGGATATAAATCCCTTTCATCAACCCCACGCTTTCGTCAAGCTCGAGTTCTCAAATCTTCCTAGCCCCAGCACCCTCATCTCTTGCTCCCGTCGTTCTTCGTTCCTCAACCACTACTTCCTTCCCCAGCAATCGCCGGATCCGGCACCAAGGGCAAGTGGGAGGCCTCTATGGTTACTGAGAAAATCGTGGAGGATCTTTGGAGTGCGGGCTATCTCGCTGCAGACATTGCGCACCGAGTCCCCGCCAAGGGCCAGGTGGTTCCTGTCCCAAAGGTAGGTGACAGCATCGTGTTTCTCTTGCACTTTGTTAGGGGCTAGGGTTTCCGCTTCACCCATTTGTTCGGGGTTTGCTATTTTTCTACGGGCTAGATTTCCACGATCTAGCCCCGAACTCAATTCTCCACATCTCTGCTTTTATAGTGGTGTGTGAAGCTTTCCTCCGCGTTCCCCCACACTTCGGCCTATGGCTTAAAACCTTCAACGTGAAGCCAAAGGTGGTGGACGGGCAACACGTGGAGTGTAGTGGTGCTATGATAAGCAATCTCCCGATTGCAACTTGGCCAAAGGGATCGTTCGTGGAGACGAGCAAGGTTTGGCAGCATGAGTGGTTCTATATCACTGAACCCCACGACGCTAAATGGGCGGCGGAACCTGCTTTCAGATTTGGACTCCCAGAGAGGTTGACCTCCTGGACTGATAAGAGTCCGAACTAGGGGTCTTAAGTTGAGGTGACGGCACTCCAGGGCCGTGTTTCCGGCGTGATTTCTTAGGGCTATCAACTCTCGACCATGGTCCAGGTAATGTTGGCCCGACTTGTCCTTCCTTGCCAAAGCCGGGACTCCTCCCTATTGGAGTTCGATCCGGCAGGAGACCGGCCCCTGAAGCATCTCTTCAGCTTTACACACAAAGAGATCTGGAAGCATCTCTTCAAGAGCCAGAAGGAGTGGCCGAAAGAAACCGAGGACGCGGGCTATAGTACCGCGTTCACCGCACAAGAGGTAATTAAAAATTCTACCGAACATATATCCCCTTCTTATATAATTATAATAGGAATTGGAGTTTTTATGTGATATACATGGCTGCATTAAGAAGACAATCCGGATTAAGTGTCCGGTGCCTTTGCCCGAAGACCTAGAGACACCTCGACTGACGGCGATGCTGGTCCCGACGCCGTACAAGGCTCCGGTCAAGAAACCCAGGAAGAAGAGCAAGGAGGCCGAAGGTGGCCCACGCCCTGCGGGCAGGAAGTCCGAGAAGATCAACATCCTCTCCTCCAAAGAGGAGGAGGATAACGAAGAAGAAGAAGAGCCCCTTGCACAAGGCATGGGGGAGAAGAGGGTGGCTGCCGCTCATGCGGGCACGGCCGCCCCCTGGAGGAGGCTGAACCTCTCTGCTCGTCCGAACTCATCGTCTGTACATAGCTTTGTGGTGAAGCCCAGTCAGAAACCCCCAACCGAAACGAAAGTTTGTCCGGATATATTAATTGTTGCACCTTGTTTGTTTTAGCATTTTAATGCTTACTTAGTATTTCTCACCAGCTGTCCTACAGCCCTCCCTGAGCACACCCCGACGCCTCCTTATCAGAGGGGAACTCTAGCGCCTGGAGAGAAGGAGAGTAACCCACAGGTCCGAGCTCCATTGCCCGCGACCGGCAGGGACACCGAAGTGTTCTCCCAGCGTGTGTCTTCCGTCAAAGGAGATGGGGGCGGGGCAAGTGACAAGGCCACCGAGGGTAACACCTCGGCTGCTGCTGACCATGGGGGAACAATCCCCATAGAGACCGAAGACGGGGGTCCCAGGCAGTCCGGGGCCCTGCCGAATAGCGATCTGGAGCCTAGCGCGGCTCCGGGGTCCGAAGACCAGACCCCCAAGGCGGGGGAGGATATGACGGTGCCCGGGGTTAATTCGGAGGCACCGGACCCTCTGGAGGGAGCACTACAGAGTGCATCTGTCGTGGAGGAGCACCACACCATGATGGGTGCGGTGATGAAAAAGATTCAGTCCGTCAAAGGCGGACTAAATGAAGCCTTTAACAGCTTGTTAACAGGCTTTGAGGTAAGCAATGTAATGTTCTTTATGGAACTTTTATTTGTTTTGTATGCACATATATAGCCAGTAGCCCCGGATGCTTTGTGTGATTCTGAACAAAATCAGACGAAGTATCCATAGTATAGCATGTTATAGAGCTGAAGAGTTATGCTTCTGTTATCCTTCTATTATTTGAACATGCTTCACTAGTTACGGCAACTGCACGAGATGTAGAGGTTGCCGAACTAAATCGGAAGCTTTTGTTGGCCAACGTGGACCTAGACCGCGTCAGCCAGTGTTTATATGAAATGCAAGGTATGCATATTTAAAAATTTAAGATGTCAAAAAGGCTAAGTAATTGGGTATGAGTATAGCCTCTTTATGATATTATGTATTACACAATTGGCGCCACTGAGCTCGAGGCACTCAAGGGAGAGCTCGCGAAGGCCAAGAAGAAGGCCGAGGCGAGCAAGGCAATCGCTGTCAAAGCGGTTGCCGAACTACAGGCCAAAAAGGCCGCATGCCAACAACACACGGCTCAGGTGTCCGAAGTCGAAGACGAACTCTATTCGCAACTGCGAGACATTGGAGTTGAAGGCTTCAGAACAAGCGTCCGAGCTTAATGTCGCAGTTAAGGCTACCCAGGATGGGCGAAGTGAGTCTGGCAGCGCTTGTGAAGAAATCAAGCAGGCGCGACAGATAGCATCTGGTAAGACCTTTCTCTTATAGAGCATCTTTGGAGGGCGGAAGTATCTTGGGCAGACACGGTTATGGAGTTCTCCAGGCGTGTTTGCTGATCTTCCGAGGAGCAGTGCTGACGCCGCCCAATATTTCCGAGCCCAGCAGGGGAATGACACGGAGAAGCTGTTTTGGTTGCAGTTCTTTGCGCCAAAACATCCGATGCCCCTCAGCGACCAGATGAAGCAGCTGGTCGAGCTGCACAATATGGCGGGTTTGGCCATGAAGGACTTGATAGTCCGGCTATCGCCCGCTGATCCAATCCGAAGTAGCTACTTTGGATTGGTGAAGCGGCTCGTCGAAGCGAGTCCGCGAGTCGACGCATTGAAGAGTTCGGCCTGCATAGAGGGTGCTCGGATGGACTTCGCTTGTGTAAAAGTGCACTAGGCGAAGATGAAGGCACAGGATATAGCTATTGCTGGCCCGCCCGCAGGAAAGGAGCACCGCAAGCTGGAGAAATACTTCGAGGACGTCATAGAAGGCGCCCGCCTTCTAGAAGGCCAGTGCTCAAAAGATGTTATCTTTGAGTAATTGTATCCGGGTTTGTAAAGACTTTAGCCTATGTGCCGATGTATATAACTTTTGGGTTATTATAATGTTTGCGACTTTTACCTCTTGTGTGGAAATTTATTTTAATCTGAAAGTTTCCAGTCGTTGGCTTCAGCCCCCATGTACATAGTACTGGGGTGTAGTCACTTTTTTCTGTGTATACTTTCTGTATCAAATTGGGTGTAGTCAACATAATTCTAGGTAAAAAATTTAGTTAAAGCAATTATTGCTATTCTAAGAAAAAACTAAATTGATTAACACTAGTTTCCGATATTATGAAGAAAAAGGACTTTTTGCATTTTTTTTCGAGTTCTATATTTTTCTTCATGTTATATGCATTTTACAAGTAATGATCACTTCTTGCACTCCACTTCAGTAATGATCCAAGTAAATATGATTTTCCCTCCTGATAAGTTATATGCATTTTTTATGTGTAGGTGTGATCTGGAAAATGATTGTTATGTGTAGAGTAAATGATCCGAGTGGCCTATGATTCGCCGGAATCTTGATTCATTTCAATTCTGGTAAATTTCAGGCTCTCGGTATGTCCACTTTTTAGCAAATGTCATGCCAAAATTTTCCATGAATTTTGGCATGACTTGTGCTAGAAAGTAGGCATATCGAGTACGGGGATTTTTTGTGACGGGAATAAAACAGCTTTCTGGCAAACCATAGACCATAAACTAGGAGACTTAATCCTAGGAAACATGTAGAACAACGAAGAAACTGGGCCTTCTGACCACGTTGCAGACAAGATGGATTATGAGGTTGAACATGACTACCTCGACTTTTTGGCTACTAAGCGCAGACAAGGTTTGCAGGGCGGCCTCGATGATGGTACTGACACCAACATCAACACCGATGGCACCGGCATCGACGCTGATACTGACGGGGATGGAACCGGAGCCGAAGCCGCTAACAAAAAGAAGAAGCAGAGGATATGATAACCAAACAAACTCGGCATGAGACGACTTATGATCACAAAGACGTCCCCTGGCGCGTTTGGTACATTAGGTCCGGAAGAACCTCGCAAGAGCTATGGGAATCAACTCGAACGCATCCCATGAGAATGCGCAAGCATTAACAACGATGACTTAAGGTGTAAAAAACATTTGAAGCATTTGCTCATAACGAAGCTGCACAAGAGATTCCAGATCCCCGACCAAGATGACCACATAGAACACCCGTGGGATGATCCGAAGATGAAAAAGATTAACAATCATGTCATGGGCATTGTCGGTGTCAATACCGGTGGATCTCGGGTAGGGGGTCCCGAACTATGCGTCTGAGGATCGATGGTAACAGGAGACTGGGGACACGAGGTTTACCCAGGTTCAGGCCCTCTCGATTGAGGTAATACCCTACTTCCTGCTATATTAATCTGGATGAATATGGTTACAAGAGTTGATCTACCTCGAGATCATAATGGCTAAACCCTAAAGCTTACCCTATGAGGATGTTATGATTCTCTAGCCTCTGCGGCCTAAACCCTCCAGTTTATATATGCACAGGAGGGGCCTAGGGTTTGTACATGACCATCTTGCGGAGGAAGGAAATATTACACCCGAACCTAAAACCTGCCATTATACGAATACAGGAGTCCTATCCGGATACGAGAGACGATCTTCAACAATGATCTTCACGGCCCACCAGTCCGGCCACCACGAGTTATCCAGGAACATGGGGACCCCTCAATCCAGGACTCCCTCAGTAGCCCCTAGACATGTCTTCAATGATGATGAGTTCGGCTTCTGTATTGTCTTCGGCATTGCAAGGCGGGCTCCTTCTTCCGAATATATCATCTGCAAAAGGTGTATTGTGTTCGGCTCTGCATGGTTAGAACAACCCTTAGCCTCGAAGGCAAGGCATTGAAAGAAAATGAATATTATGCCTTTACTGACAACTTTTAGGTGAAGCATCGCGTCCATCCCATTAACATACCGAAACATTTTACTTGGTCCTAGTTTCACATTTTGAGGTATAACCCCATTGACACGTCTTATCAGAGCAGAGATCGTGCCCGCTTATTATGGGATCCTTATCAACGTGACGTGAGCATCCAAGCCGCGCATTACACATGACCGCTTTGGGAGTCGGCGAGGTTTATGGGTAATGTGGGGAGACGTTATGTATTCACAACGTTATAAAAGGATATCAATCCCTTTCATCAGCCCCACGCTTTCCTCAAGCTTGAGTTCTCCAATCTTCCTAGCCCTAGCACCCTCATCTCTTGCGCCCGTCATTCATCATTCCTCAACCACTACTTCCTTCCCCAGCAATGGCTGGATCCGGCTCCAGGGGCAAGTGGGAGGCATGTGGGGACCCCGACTCATAAGTCGTGATCACCGAATGCACGTGTATAGTGATCCCAGAGATCAATGCTCACTAAACACACAGAAGCTGAATAACAAGAGTCTTACATCCATACATACCGTATTACACAAATAGGACCATTATGGTCAAGTCTTGAGTATATCGTTGTATCGGAAATCTTCAATAACAACTTGGACCCATGCCATCTGCCTTAACCCTACAGGCATTCTAACTGGGAAGCGTCCTAGCTCCCATGCTCGTCACTAAGAAATCTTCATCATATCCTGTTCTCTCATGCCTGGCCAATAAAATAACCAGTGGCAAGCCAATGAGTACTTTGAATGTACTCGCAAGCAACACAAGTGTGATGACAGAATAATTATGCAAGGCTCTACTGCTAAATTGGCAGTTTTGCGGAAAGCTAGTTTTTCATATGCAAGCATGATCAACATATAACATGGACATGCATGTGTCCGCAACAAGTATCAGGAGGTTACAGACATCAACATCGTGAAAGAGTCATGAACAACTCTTGCTCACGCTCATCGTGACTTTCTCACAATAACATCTACAGAATTACCAAACTGTGTTGTTTGCCAGAAACTTATGGACATAGTCTAAGCAGCACCACCCAACTGTCCTTGACCGTGGACATGGCTATTCGAATAGTTTGACACTCTGCAGAGGTTGCACACTTTACCCACAAGATCCGGGGAACTTCTGTGTCATCCACGACCCGCGGTACCTCAAGTACCCGGGGTAAGCACCCGATCACTATCTTTCCCTAGACGACACTAACACAGAGTCCACTCGATTGGTAATAGACCCGTGCCAAACATTTCACATCTTAAAAATTGTGGAGCCTTGCTCCCATGTTCATCACATACTACTGACACGGGGTACCAACGGTGTGTTCGGTGCCCTGTGAAAACAGTCATGGCCGCCTATCCAAGCACGATCCCGTCCCGAGATTGACCTCACGTCACCCTCGTCACTAGTAATGCGGGCACCATGCTAGTATCGACCTAGGTAATCAACAATGCCCTTTCCCATATAAGGGTAGAGTTATTGCGCATGTTTGGTTGGGACGGTAATCACACCTAAATCTAATCCATCTCTGTAAACAACACTTTCATCAAGCCTCGGTACACTACTTCTCCACCAAGTAGTGCCCTAGTTCCTCATCATCTCCCAGGGGCATTAGTGGCACCCACTGGGTTATTTGCAAGTATGTCAAACCACACTTGTTTCTTTCAATGCATAACCCTGACCCATTTGCGTAGCCAAGTACTATAGCATACATCTATCTACTCCCACCGGCATAACCCTCAGAAGAAGGTAGGGTCATGCACAATGCAAGTATCAACGAGGAAGTGCAGTGGCAAACCATCAAAGTGGTTCCACCTCACCATGATTCCGTAGCATCAACATTATGGTACTATATGACATGCATAAAAAGGTTTCTCAAACATGGTCAAAGGGTTGCTTGCCTTGTCCTTCCGAGTCTTCAAACCTTCTGGTCCATCTCCAAGTACTCCGTTTATTTCGTCATCTAACAATGGAAACAATCATAATAAGCAACACAACAAGGCAAAAATAAAAGTGCTCTAAAAATAGGAATTGGACTTTTCTAGGATACCTATGGTCATATGAGAAATGACCAAGGTGTTTTCATAGGTATTGGATCAATGGATAGTTTGGAACATTTCAATATGATGGAATCAAGGGGTTTATGGATTTGAAAGAAGTTTACAGAAATATATTTTTGAAAAATGACAAAGGCACCCATTTAAAAAATCATGATTTTAGAAGCATCTAGGAGTTGGTTTCACTGGATTTGGAGTTCAAATGAATTTCCTAGGATTTTGCAAAATTAATAAATATGAAGAAATGGCCCATTATTTGGTGGGGTACAGAAAGTATTAATAAAAATGTTCATAAACTAAGTTATGAACTTAGAAGCATCTAGGAATTTGAACCATTGCATTTGGATCAAATTTGAGCTCTCTGTGATTTTCTAAAGTTCATCACAGAAATGGAAAAATGACATTTGATAAATATTTGTGAAGAAAAAGTCTCTGGAAAAAAGTGCATGTTGCACCAATAGGTAGATCCTGATTTTTGAAACTATGAGAAATTTGAATCATCAAATTTGGAATCCATTTGATTTATTTATGGGTTTTAGAAGTTTACAGAAAAAAAATGGAAAGAGAAAGGGTTTATACCCTTATGTTGCGCACTGGGCGGAAGATAGCCATATAGCAACTAGGCCGGCCCAACGGCTCGACCGCGTGCATAGGGGGTGGTGACGTCGGAGGCGCCTTCGCAGAATGCGCTTTTGCGTTGGGAAAGCGATTCCCTACCGCCCCGCCTCCACTTAAACGACGTGGCGGCTGGCGGGGTCGCTGACCTACGGGGCCCAGCCACAGGTCGTCTCCCTGGTCCGCCGTCGTCTTCCTCTCGACCGGGGGGGGGGGGGGGGG
>LR738710.1:208406060-208426551 GCA_902687465.1 Secale cereale
CAGGGGAGGCTCGGCCTTGCTGGCCGCCGGCGCCACACCGCCCGCCTGCGCCGGTCGGCGATGGGAGCGGTGCCGTGCGGCTCAGCCGTGCCCGAAGGAGGAGGCAGGGAGAGGCAGCACCTCCCTCGTGCGTGCGCGGACGGGGTCGGAGCAGCGCACGGCTGCCGCGCGTGCCAGCGATTCCGGCCACCTCCGGCGGTGTGCAGCACACCGGAGTGCTCAGAACGAAGTGCCGCATCCATCCAGAAGCCCAAGGCAGGTCGGGGAGGTTCGAAGAGGTGAAGGGCCGAATGGCCGTGGAAGGGGCCGCCGAAAATGGAGGTAGACAGAGGGCTCTGGAGGGAGAGATGGGTTGTCTGGGGGTTTGCTAGAGTAGTGGGAGAGCGAGAGGAGTCGAGAGAGAGTCCAATGGGGCACTATATGGTGTGCGCGTTGGTGCACCGTGGGCGTGGTCCAGGGCGCGCACGGGCGAGCTTCACAGAGGGAAGAGGAGAGAGGCTCAGGTGGGGGCCGGCGACGTGTCGTGTCCCAGACGTCGAGGCGACCTCGGAGGACATGCTTGGGAGGCCCGAGGCTGTCGTGGCATCGGGATGGGGGCGGCTATAGTGCGCCAGAGCACTGTAGCGCGCTCCAGAGCATGCATATGGCTGCCATTGGCAATGCTTTAGCGCCCAGGGCGTGGCCAATAGTGTCTAGGGGGTAAGATGAGGACTAAACAAAGGGGTGGTTGCCTTAGATGCCCTGGTGAGCTTCTAGAAGGAGAGAGAGCTGAGAGACAAGGGTGAAAATGGAGGTCCAGAGATGTAAAATGGGGTTTTAACCCCCTCAATCATTGAGCTGTGGAGGAGAAGGAGTTCCTGGAGGTAGAGGGTGACTAGGAGCAGTTGTGGTAAAAACTTGAGGCAAGGGGGGTGTAGTGGAAGTGGTCAAAACAGTGGTTTTAGTAAAATGGCAGAAGGTGTTTGATGTGGTTTTGGGTAAGCAATTGACTTCCAATTGATAGGAGACTTAACAGGATCAAATGGAACATACATTTAGGCCTTTTCACCAAATTTGAGCTCATTTGGGCAAAAGTTGCCAATGTAACTTTGGTGAACCCTAGAAATCAACAGAAATGGATTTCTCAAGATTAGGTTAAGCAAATCATCACTCCTTGATGCACCACTTGGTGTAGTGTCATCATTTGGGTTTGTGAGCATGACCACAAAATTTGAGGCCCCAAGTAAAAATTTGGCAATGTAGAGTTGTTCAAATTTGGATCTGGTCAGAAAGGGTTTTGGGGCATTTAGATCAAGTTATCCTTCTCCAAAACTTGTGCCATTTCGCATATATGCATATTTACATCATTTGAGCATGTGCACTAAGTTTGTGAGCATTTGGACAAGTTTGGCAATGTAAAGTTGCTCAAACTTCAAAATGGACAGAAATGGTTTTGAGTGGATTAAATGATGTTTCCTTGATCTTCAAGGCATGAGGCTTTGTAATATCATCAAATATGTCATATTTTACATGATAGAATTTCCCTAGAATTTTCAGGGAATATTTCCTTTGTAAATATTTCAAAGGCTTGAAATATCCAGAAAGTGTTTTGGAAGGATTTGTCCAATATTTTGAACATGACCATGTGTTGAAAATCTTATATATGGACAATATATGTCCTATGAGTTTCCCTAAATTTTGGCAAATATTTTTGAAATAGTTGAATAATTTTTACCTATTAAAGACCATTTCTGGCCTAAAGAAAAAGCATTTAAATAAAATATAAAAATAACTTTTAAAATTATAATTTTGTGGTTTATGGGAGTCATATTCTTAACAGGGTTCAAATATACCTTTTGAAATATATTTCACACCCTAAATAAGGTACTTGTAGTGCAAACCTCAATTCAGGGGTTTTTGGAAAACTAATTTTAGAAAATACTATTTGGCCAAAATATTTTTATAAGAAAATACTATACTGGTCTATACACATGGCATGATCATTGGGAAAAGGTTTTGTATCAGGAGATGAAGTATAAGAGTTGGAGGATTTATTTGTTTCTTAGAGCACTAGCAAACAGCAGACAAAAATCAAATCAAGCAATGACCAAAACACTCAAATGTTTTTGTCAATCCACATTTTTAGCATGATTATTAGCTTAAGTGTTGTGGCATGAAAATCAGGGTGTGACAGACCTACCCCCCTTACAAGAATCTCGTCCCCGAGATTCCCAGACTAGGCGTGGAAAGGAATACGGAGTCTTGGATACGGGGTAGTCTTCACTTCTTCTTGTTGGTTGTGCTTCCGAGTGGTGCTTCATGGAATCTCGAAGTACTTGGTGGTGTGGCTTCTCGCTTGCTGCCCTTTTTGATGCAGGTTGCTTAGGGGTCTCTTGCATAGGTTAGGTTGAGCTAGACGTCAAGGGCTCGGTGATCGATGTCCTTGCAGAGACCGGGCTAGTTAGGAAGTAAGGAGTACTTCCAGAGTGGTGACCCGTGGAATATTTGGTGTACGGTGGGTATCTCAGGTGGTAAATCTGGCCGGTAGCCGTCTATTATTCGTCTTGCCGTGAACTTGAAGAAGGTCGATAAATCTTGGTGTGAGCGTCCCTTCGACATGGAAATGCTTGGTTCCTTCGAGAGGAGTGGTTTGCAGATACGCCCGGTCTTTGATGTGGAAGTTTACATCTCGAGGATGGTGGTCGGTGTAGTTCTTCCTTCTTGACATGTCAGTCTTCAATGTCTTCTAACCAACTGACCGTCTCTTCTTTTGTCTTCGGGCAGACAAGTAGGTCATCAAATAATGATGTTACCCAACTTGTCCAAGTACTCCATGAAGTCTATGGGGTACGCAAGGTAGGCTGGGGTATTGGTGGTGGTCTCCGTTGAGTAATTGCAAAGGCCTTCCTGACTTAGAGCTAAGGCCCGTGGTCGGGATCTGACCATGTTGTGGCTTGGTGGGGCTTAAGGGTTTCAAGGATTCTAGTGTGTGAGTGAACGTTTATCACCTTATCATCCGCACGGTCCTTGAGATGCCAATAGTTCTACCTAGCCCTACAATCCTTATACCACCGAAACCATCATCCCGCATAGGCTAACTCCAATCACCACTCATGCCATACATATCCTCTTGACTCCCAAACGGAGGTCTAACAAAATTATACTTGTCTACGATCCCCAAATCCATATGCATGTCTACCCCTAAAATCCATGGGTAGATCATACATGCTGCTAAACTCCACAATCCAAGCACTCAATCTATACTTGGAGGGCTCACGATAATGCATCTCTATTCTAAGGAAACACGTCATATGCCACTCCAAGATCTTGTTTCCTTCCTATGGGTCAACTCTAATAGACCATTTCTTGCATCAATCACCACATAATCCAACAATTCTACAAATCCGATGTCTACGGTGTTCCACAAGATCTCAAGTCCCCATAATACCCAAATACTTGGAAGGGCTATGCATTATTATAGTAAGTCCACCAAATTCCCACCATCATGGTCAAGTAAACTCCAAGGTCATGATTATATAGATCCCTAAATCAACTCCGTCAAATAATCCAATCTCCTAGTTTGCCATTCACCAAGGAACATGGTATCATGATCATGATCTACAGTCTGAATCCAATTTACTCCGAACCATGTAGACATTCTTAGCATCTATACCTAACCAGAATCACCTACTTAAATCCAAATCTCATGTCCAACGAGAATTCCTACATGCTTCCCCAAAGTCATGTTCCCACCAACATGAAAACCTCACAACCCATCAAGGTCTTGGATAACTCCTCGAAGTCACTGATATAAAGTCACCATATCGTCTGTCCTATATCCTCAAATTGGTGTGACTATGGCATCATTAGTTCTTGTGCTATATTAGGATGAAAATGTGCTCACTCACTGTGTCCACTAGTTCCATTACGGGCCCAGTGTTGTGCAAGGTTGTAGATGCTTAACTGGTTCTCTTGTAATTCTATGGGTTAGGCACATGGTTAAGGGTTCGTGCTGGAATACCTTGTGAAGTCTCAAAGGGTCTAGGAATGGGTTTCTTGTCTGGAGGGTTAAACATAATTCTACGGGGTTGCACTTGGTCGTGGAGGTTGTAGCAGAAATCTTCATTGTTAGTAGGTTGCCGAGTTGGAATCCTTGGTACTTCTTGTCTTGCTGGTCTTCAGTTGAGGAGATAGAAGAGAGGGAAAAGGCATCATAGAGGGGGAGAATACCTAAAGGGGGTGCTATAGTGCAAGTGCAAACAAACATGTGCAAAATGAGCGAAACAAAAGAAACAAGGCAAGGAAGGTGATATAGCCATGTACTTGTTGCCTAGGGCAAGGTACGGCTTATATCAAAACACAAGCAAATAAAATCAAGCAACACACAATCATGGTTCTATTCGAACCATCAAATGGACTCTACTGTGCATAGGGGGTACACCACTCATCCTACCCTAGGGGTTCTCGGACTCAGTGTCGTGTCTTGTGCCTCGTGTTGTCTTCTGAGTTTTCCTCGGGTGTTTCTATGTCCATTGTAGTTGTTTGATGAACGATCCGAGTTGAGCCTGAAGAATCTTCAATAGCTTCTCGCCTGATGAGATGATGTGGTGACGGTGTCTCCTTGTCGCTGGCATTGACTTGGTCTTCTCTTGTCTCTTTAATCATGACGATCCCTTGTGCCTTATGGGGCATCGAGGGTACCAGGTAGGCAATCCTTATGCAATGACAATATCAAGGCATAATAGAGGTCCAACATGTCGGTTACGTTGTTGACAACATCGACACCAAGAGCGGGGGACGAAGAGAACTGTTTTCCTGCTCACTAAAGTAAGGCGGACCAAATGGCGAGGTTCTCATACACCGGTGGTTGCCGATACAACAACGGTAGTGACAGGATTACTCTATTAGCGATGTATATCATGATCTTGCATAACCCATACCCTGGTAATCATAGGCCAATGTTGCATCATCTTGGGGCACAGACAAGGGTGTCACCATCTTCTCGGTCTTCATGTCCTCATTCCTCGAGGATGTATTTTATGTTGGTATCTTCTTGTCGTGGTGTCACCACTCTTGTGTTCAGAAGGGGTGGTCAAGATATCATCCTTCTAGATTATCCACGAGGATTTCAGGAATCCAGTGGTCTGGGGCATAAGGGTTATAGCTACCAAAGTTTTGAAGGGGAAGAGATCAAGTATAGCCTAGTTTTCGAAAAACTGAGAAGGGGTGAGAAGTATAGATAGTTTTGAAAACTAGTAATAGTTTTGAAAATAATTTTACCCTAACTAACGACCATGCTAACTAAGGCTTCCTATAGTCAGGATGGCTCTGATACCAGCTCTGTGGGGACCCCGACTCATAAGTCGTGATCACCGAATGCACGTGTATAGTGATCCCAGAGATCAATGCTCACTGAACACATAGAAGCTGAATAACAAGAGTCTTACATCCATACATACCGTATTACACAAATAGGACCATTATGGTCAAGTCTTGAGTATATCGTTGCAGCAGAAATCTTCAATAACAACTTGGACCCATGCCATCTGCCTTAACCCTACAGGCATTCTGACTGGGAAGCGTCCTAGCTCCCATGCTCGTCACCAAGAAATCTTCATCATATCCTGTTCTCTCATGCCTGGCCATTACTTTGGCGCCCAGGGCACGCATATGGCTACCATTGGCATTACTTTGGCGCCCAGTGCGTGGCCAATAGTGTCTAGGGGGTCAGATGAGGAGTAAACAAAGGGGTGGTTGCCTTGGATGCCCTGGTGTCGGGGGAAACTGTCCACCACGAGCACCTATGGGACCAGAGCCCCTTGTCGTTGAGGTGAGGGAGCGGAGGGAGCACAAAGAGCGGATCGAGGAGCGCACGCGGGCAGTTTACCCAGGTTCGGGCCGCGCGGACGCGTAAAACCCTACTCCTGCTTGGTTTGTATTGAGTTTGTGAGCTCGGGAGCTTGAAGAACTAGCTACACCGAGCGAGAGAGCTATCTAGGTTCCGAACCCTTTCTACGTTGTGCATGGGCCTCCTTTTATAGCTCAAGGGGTCACCGACAGGTGCCAACGTAGAAGAAGGGCAAAAATGTAACTTTGGTGGTAGTTGTAACAGTGCGGGAACAGTGCATGAACAGTGCGTGAACAGTGGTCTTCACCTAACTTGACAGTGGGGGACAAGGGCATTAAATGCCCGTCACCGTCGACCCCAAAAGCGCCCGTCCATGCGTCTCCGTCCGCCACGGTGATAGCCTCGTCACCGTGCCCCCCAGGCTGCACAGCCATCCGCCACGCGTCCCTGGAAAGGCCCCAGGGCGACGCGTGGGCCGATGAGCTGGTGCGCGGGCACACAGTGCAGGTTCCCCCGGCAAGCACCTTGCCGGGGTCTTGATCTTGCCGGGCTGGGAAGCTTGTCGCTCCCCGGGCCCTTGCCGGGGCGCATGCTGCGCCAAGGCATGTCTTCTGGGATGTAGTATTCTGGTCTTCCTGGCAAGCTCCTCTTGCCAGGGTCTTGTGCTAAATGTGATAGTCTTGAGCCTGGGACGGCCTTCCCGGCAAGCTCCACTTGCCGGGGTCTTGATCTTCTGTCTTGTATACTTTGTTTTTGAATGGCTTAATAAGGATCAGAAAGGTCTCCGGCGAGCACATGGTGAGCCCTGCCGCGGGAAGCTGCTACTGTCCGTGCACAAGTTGGGGTACTAAGGTACCCCTATCTTAGTACACCGACACCTGGTGAGATTCTAGAAGGAGATAGAGCTGAGAGACAAGGGTGAAAATGCAGTTCCAGAGATGTAAAATGGGGTTTCACCCCCCTCAATCATTGAGCTGTGGAGGAGAAGGAGTTCTTGGAGGTAGAGGGTGACTAGGAGGAGTTGTGGTAAAAACTTGAGGCAAGGGTGGAGTAGTGGAAGGGGTCAAAACAGTGGTTTTGGTAAAATGGCAGAAGGTGTTTGATGTGGTTTTGGGCAAGCAATTGACTTCCAATTGACAGGAGACTTAACAGGATCAAATGGAACATACATTTAGGCCTTTTCACCAAATTTGAGCTCATTTGGGCAAAGTTGCCAATGTAACTTTGGTGAACCCTAGAAATCAACAGAAATGGATTTCTCAAGATTAGGTTAAGCAAATCATCTCTCCTTGATGCACCACTTGGTGTAGTGTCATCATTTGGGTTTGTGAGCATGACCACAAAATTTGAGGCCCCAAGTAAAAATTTGGCAATGTAGAGTTGTTCAAATTTGGATCTGGTCAGAAAGGGTTTTGGGGCATTTAGATCAAGTTATCCTTCTCCAAAACTTGTGCCATTTAGCATATATGCATACTTACATCATTTGAGCATGTGCACCAAGTTTTAGAGCATTTGGACAAGTTTAGCAATGTAAAGTTGCTCAAACTTTAGAATGGACAGAAATGGTTTTGAGGGGATTAGATTATGTTTCCTTGATCTTAAAGGCATGAGGCTTTGTAATATCATCAAATATGTCATATTTGACATGATAGAATTTCCCTGGAATTTTCAGGGATTATTTCCTTTGTAAATATTTCAAAGGCTTGAAATATCCAGAAAGGGTTTTGGAAGGATTTGTCCAATATTTTGAACATGACCATGAGTTGAAACTCTTATATATGGACAATATATGTCCTATGAGTTTCCCTGAATTTTGGCAAATATTTTTGAAATAGTTAAATAATTTTTACCTATTAAAGACCATTTCTGGCCTAAAGAAAAAGCATTTAAATAAAATATAAAAATAACTTTTAAAATTATAATTTTATGGTTTATGGGAGTCCTATACCTAATAGGGTTCAAATATACCTTTTGAAAGATTTTTCACACCCTAAATAAGGTACTTGTAGTGCAAACCTCAATTCAGGGGTTTTTGGAAAACTAATTTTAGAAAATACTATTTGGCCAAAATATTTTTATAAGAAAATTCTATACTGGTCTATACACATGGCATGATCATTGGGAAAAGGTTTTGGATCAAGGAGATGAAGTATAAGAGTTGGAGGATTTATTTAATTTTTAGAGCTCTAGCAAACAGCAGACAAAAATCAAATCAAGCAATGACCAAAACACTCAAAAGTTTTTGTCAATCCACATTTTTAGCATGATTATTAGCTTAAGTGTTGTGGTATGAAAATCAGGGTGTGACAGAGGCCTCTACGGTTACTGAGAAAACCATGGAGGATCTTCGGAGCGCGGGATATCTCGCTGCTGACATTGCACACCGAGTCCCCGCCAAGGGCCAGGTGGTTCCTGTCCCAGAGGCACGTGAGAGAGTTGTGTTTCTCTCGCACTTGGTTAGGGGGCTAGGGTTTCTGCTTCATCCCTTTGTTCGGGGTTTGCTATTTTTCTACGGGCTAGATTTCCACGATCTAGCCCCAAACTCAATTCTCCACATCTCTGCTTTTATAGTGGTGTGTGAAGCTTTCCTCCGTGTTCCCCCACACTTCGGCCTATGGCTTAAAACCTTCAACGTGAAGTCGAAGGTGGTGGACGGGCAACACGCGGAGTGCAGAGGTGCTATGATAAGCAATCTCCCGAATGCAACTTGGCCAAAGGGGTCGCTCATGGAGACGAACAAGGTCTGGCAGCAGGAGTGGTTCTATATCACTGAACCCCACGATGCCAAATGGGCAGCGGAACCTGCTTTCAGATCTGGAGCCCGAGAGAGGTTGACCTCCTGGACCGATAAGAGTCCGCACTAGGGGTCTCAGGTTGAGGTGACGGCACTCCAGGGCCGTGTGTTCGGTGTGATTTCCAAGGGCTATCAGCTCTCGACCGTTGTCCAGGTAATGTTGGCCCGGCTTGTCCTTCCTTGCCAAAGCCCCGACTCCTCTCTATGTGAGTTCGATCCGGTAGGAGACGGGACCCTGAAGCATCTCTTCGGCTTTACGCACAAAGAGATCTGGAAGCATCTCTTCGAGAACCAGAAGGAGTGGCCGAAGGAAACCGAGGACATGGGCTATAGTATCGCGTCCACCTCACAAGAGGTAATTAAAAATTCTACCGAACATATAATATCCCCTTCTTATTTAATGATAATAGGAATTGGAGTTTTTGCATGATACATGGCTGGATTAAGAAGACAATCCGGATTAAGTGTCCGACGCCTTTTCCCGAAGACCTAGAGACGCGTGGACTGACGGTGATGCTGGTCCCAACGCCGTACAAGGCACCGGTCAAGAAGCCCAGGAAGAGGAGCAAGAAGGCCGAAGGTGGCCCTCGCCCTACGGGCGGGAAGTCCAAGAAGATCAACATCCTCTCCTCCGAAGAGGAGGAGGATGACGAAGAAGAACAAGAGCCCTGGCGCAAGGCAGGGGGAAGAAGAGGGCGGCTTCTGCTGATGTAGGCACGACCGCCCCCGGAGGAGGCTGAACCTCTCTTCTCATTCGGACTCGTCGTCCGAACATAGCTTTGTGGTGAAGCCCAGGGAGAAACCCCTGACCAAAACATAAGTTTGTACAGATATATTAATTGTTGCACCTTGTTTGTTTTAGCATTTTAATGTTTACTTAGTATTTCTCACCTACTATCCTAGAGCCCTCCCCGAGCACACCCCGATGCCTCCTTATTAGAGGGGAACTCTCTAGCGCCTAGAGAAACGGAGAGTGACCCACTGGTCCAAGCTCCATGGCCCACGACCGGTGGGGACACCGAAGTGTCCTCCCAGCATGTGTCTTCTGCCGAAGGAGATGGGGGCGGGGCATGTGACAGGGCGACCGAGGGTAACACCTCGGCTGCCGCTGACCATGGGGGGAGAATCCCCATAGAGACCAAAGACGAGGGTCCTAGACAGTCCGGGGCCCTGTCGAATACCAATCCGGAGCCTAGCACGGCTCCATGGTCCGAAGACCAGACACCCAAGGCATGGGAGGATACGACGGCGCCTGGGGTCAATCCGGAGGCGCCGGACCCTCTGGAGGGAGCACTACAGAGTGCTTCCGTCATGAAGGAGCACCTCACCATAATGGGTGTGGTGATGAAAAAGATTCAGTATGTCAAAGGCGGACTAAATGAAGCCTTTAACAGCCTGTTAACATGCTTTGAGGTAAGCAATGTAATGTTCTTTATGGAACTTTAATTTGTTTTATAGACACATATATAGCCATCAGCCCCTGATGCTTTGTGTGATTCTTAACAGAAACGGACGAAGTATCCATAATATAGCATGTTATAGAGCTGAACTGTTATGCTTCTGTTATCCTTCTGGTATTTGAATAGGCTTCACTAGTTACGGCAACTGCACGAGATGCAGAGGTTGCTGAACTAAATTGGAAGCTTTGTTGGCCAATGGGGACCTCGACCGCGTCAACCAGCGTTTAGATGAAACGCAAGGTATGCGCATTTAAAAATATAAGATGTCAAAAAGACTAAGTAATTGGTATGAGTATAGACTCTTTATGATATTTTGTATTAAACAATTTGTGCCACTGAGCTCGAGGCCCTCAAGGGCGAGCTCGCGAAGGCCAGGAAGGAGGCCGAGGCGAGCAAGGCAATCGCTGAAAAAGCGGTTGCCAAACTAGAGGCCGAAAAGCCCGCGTGCCAATAGCACAGGGCTCGGGTGTCCAAAGTCAAGGACGAACTCTAAGATGCTATTCGCAACTGCGATACATTGGAGTTGAAGGCTTCAGAACAAGCGTCCAAGCTTAATGCGGCAGTTAAGGCTACCCAGGATGCGTGAAGTGAGTCGCGCAGCTCCTGTGAAGAAATCACGCAGGCGCGACAGATAGCATCTGGTAAGACCTTTCTCTTATAGAGCATCTTTGGAGGGCGGAAGTATCTTGGGCTGACACGGTTATGGAGTTCTCGAGGCGTGTTTGCTGATCTTCCGAGGAGCAGTGTTGACGCCGTCCAATACTTCCGAGCCCAGGAGGGGAACGACACGGGGAAGCTGTTTTGGTTGCAGTTCTATGCGCCAAAAGATCCGATGCCCCTCAAGGACCAGATGAAGCATCTGGTCGAGCTGCACATATGGCGGGTTTGGCCATGAAGGACTCGATTGTCTAGCTATGGACCGATGATCCAATCCCAAGTAGCTACTTTGGATTGGTGAAGCGGCTCATCGAAGCAAGTCCACGGGTCGACGCGTTGAAGCGTTTAGCCTGCATAGAGGGTGCTCGGATGTCCTTCGCTTGTGTAAAAGTGCACTGGGCGAAGATGAAGGCGCAGGATATAGCTACTACTGGCCCACCCGCAGGCAAGGAGCACCGCAAGCCGGAGAAGTACTTCAAGGACATCATATAAGGTGCCCGCCTTGTAGAAGGCCAGTGCTCAAAAGATGTTATATTTTAGTAATTGTATCTGGGTTTGTAAAGACTTGAGCCTACGAGCCGATGTATATAAATTTTGCGCTATTATAGTGTGAGCGACTTTTACCTCCTGTGTGGCAGTTTATTTAAATCTGAAATTTTCCAGTCGTCGGCTTCAGCCCCCATGTACATAGTACTGGGGTGTTCTGTCATATGCGTAGACACTCTTTATCCAACGTCTTGGTCCGTGTAGGAGGTGTATGTGGAGCGAACCAGGGAATCAGATCATGCGGCGTTATTGCTTTCACATAACCATAGGAGTTTGACAAGTGGGGCTAGGTACTAGCCCTGGTACGGATATGATATTTCCGAATTAAGGTATCCATTTTCACCCGGCTGCGCGAAAAAACAAACCCTTCGTATAACAGGAGAAGATCTCTATTGATCGTAGTATAAAACTAAGTCACCGGATTGCGGACCAGATTCTCACATATCATGACATTCAGTTTTCGGCTTTCTCTACTTAGGTACTTGACCGGACAAGCCAAAAGTACAATCGTAGTAGTTCTCCCTTTACACCCTAGCCAAACAATGGGGAACGTAGGAATAAGCACAGGAGCCGGGCAACCCAAGACATGATTCGGAATTGATGCATATAGAGCAAACATCCAGGACGTCGAACACTCCTTATGGGCGTTCGGACTTTTCAACATATACCGGGCTGAATACAGCCCCTGGTAATGGACCCTGTTGACAAGGCATGTGTGGCAATCTGATGTGGGCAGAGAACATAGGTGGTGAGTGAATAAAACTCCAAACATAGTATGAACCGAGATGTTCTTATAATATCCCGTTATAGTACGGCGAGCCGTAAGCTTACGGATAATGCTGATAACATTCCAGAAAAGTATAAATCAAAAATAGAAAAAGGTTTACACAGGGTCTTAATCTAGAAAGAAACCTTAGCGCGGGTCCCTGTTGCACGTCTGCGCCGTTTCCTCCTCTGTGATGTGTCCTTGAAGGGGGGAGTGTGATGGCCATCTGCAAAAAAGAGAACAACGAAAAAACCTGGAAAAGAGAAAGAAATCCGGTGTGGCCATAAACAGAACCAGTTTGTTTAGTGAACCTTGAAAGATAATTTTAGAGTCGGAATAGGGTCGAGCCAAACTATGGACTATGTGTATGCAATGTGACCCCAGCGCCGCCCAAGGCATTTTGAGGGCATTATTATGTGCACGAGGCACGTATGCTATCACGTTATGGGGCAGTCGATGGGGGCGTAACTGCTAATCTAGCTCAGGTTCATCTGAGCTGCTGCACTGAGGTGTATGCCGGACATGTTCAGTTCTGTCCGCGGTTTTAACAACCGATAGGCTGTCCGGCTTAAATAGGCCATTTGGACTTCGGCTGCTAAGGCCGCAGTGTCCTCCTCCGTACGGAGAGAGCGCTCCATATTTCCATTGACCGTGATGACGCCACGTGGTCCAGGAATTTTAAGCTTTAGATAAGCATAATGCGGGACTGCATTAAAGCGGGTGAAGGTCGTTCTTCCGAGTAGTGCATGATAGCCACTTCGGAACGAAGCTATGTCAAAGATTAGCTCTTCTCTTCAAAAGTTATCAGGAGAGCCGAGTACGACCTCCAATGTTAAAGAGCCCGTGCAACAAGCTGCTACGCTCGGTATCACTCCTTTAAAGGTCGTGCTGCTTGTCTTGATTCTTGACGGGTCGATCCCCGTCTTGCGGACAGTGTCCTGGTATATGAGATTAAGACTGTTGCCGCAGTCCATAAGGACTCGAGTGAGATGGTATCCATTGATTATTGGGTCGAGCACTAGGTCAGTCGAACCCCCATGATGGATACTAGTCAGATTATCCATGCGATCAAAAGTGATCGGACAGGACGACCATGGGTTGAATTTTGGGGCAATAGGCTCGATGGCGTACACATCTCGGAGTGCGCTCTTGCGCTCCCTCTTTGGGATATGAGTGGCATAAATCATGTTCACTATTTTGATCTCCGATGTAAATTTCTTCTGTCCACCTGTATTCGGCTGGCAAGGTTCATCCTCGTCTTCGCTCTAAGGTCCCTTTCCCTTGTGTTCGGCATTGAGCTTGTCGGCCTGCTTGAAGACCCAAAAATTACGGTTTGTATGGTTTGCATGTTTTTCTGGGGTGCCATGGATCTGGCAGGGCATATCTAATATTTTGTACATGCTAGATGGACCATCTTTGTTGCCTTTCAATGGATTCTTCCATTGACCGGGTCTGGAGCCGCTGAATCTGGCGTTTACCTTTGTATCATCTGGGCTTCCGGAGTTATTTTGACGTTTGTTTTTATTACGTCATGGCTTCCCATTGCCGTCCCTAACTTCAGATGTTCCAGGGTCGCTAGTGCTGCTATGAGCTAGCCAGCTGTCCGCGCACGCGCAAACGCGGGTCATGAGTGTAGTTAGGGCTGGCAGTGTTCTCGGCTTTTCCTGGCCGAGGTGTCTAGCCAGCCATTCATCCCGGACACTGTGTTTGAAGGCCGCTAAGGCTTCGGTGTCCAGACAGTCGACGATTTGGTTTTTCTTAGTGAGAAATCATTTCCAAAGCTTGTGAGCTGACTCCCTAGGTTGTTTGATGATGTGACTTAGATCGTCAGCATCTGGGGCCCGAACATAGGTCCCTTGAAAATTAGCCCGAAAAGCATCCTCAAGCTCTTCCCAACTTCCAATGGAGTTCTCTTTGAGGCTGTTTAGCCAGTGCCGAGTTGGCCCTTTCAGCGTTGAGGGGTAAGTATTTGATGGCGTGGAGATCACCTCCGCGAGCCATGTTGATGTGAAAAACGAAGTCTTCTATCCAAACGGCAGGATCCGTCGTTCCATCATACACCTCGATATTTACGGGTTTAAACCCTTCTGGGAAGTCGTGATCCAGCACCTCATCGGTGAAGCACAGAGGGTATGTGGCGCCCCTGTATTTTGCTATGTCATGGCGTATGTCCGATGGTTGTGATGTTCAGTATTGACCCCGGACTGGTATATGACCGGCATGATTGGCTTGATAGTCGTCGTCCCATGTGGGAGCACGGTCCCTGGATCCCGAGATGCAACTGGTCTGGCCAGCCTTTTTGTCCAGGTCCTCGCGCAGATCATGTTTCCGGGCCTAAGGAGCATCCTCCTTTCCTTTACGGGGTGGGGGTGCGGCTTGTGCACACCGTTGCTAGCCACTCCGTCCCATCCACGAGGTGGTCGATCTGGCTGATCCGCAGTGTTATTCTTTGGCAGTATAGGAGCAGTGGCCTCGTCGTCGAATTCAGGCAGCAGTTTACACTTAGGATAGCCTTTGGTTTGGCGATTGTAGCCATGTTTTTGCTCAGCGTCTAGCACTTCGTTCCATCTATCATTGAGCATGTCTTGTGTGGCTTGAAGCCGTCTCTGCTGCTATTTCAGGCTCCTTGCGGTGGCAATAAGCATTCGATGGAAGCTCTTTTGTTCTAAGGGTTCTTCTGGGACGATGTATTCGTCGTCGCCCAGGCTAGCATCCTCTTCGGAGACAGGTTCGTAATTACTGTCTTCGGCATCGCTGTCATCGGACAGCAGTTTTGGGCTATGTTTGGCGTCTTCTTGCTAGTCCTGCTCCATCGCTGGGTCTGCGAGGTCTTCGGCTTGCTCTGGACTGTCACCGTCGTTAGTGATAGTGTTGCTATCTTTCCCTTTATGGGATTTAGTTCGGCGCTTCAGACGCTGACGTTTGGGAGGTTCATCGACAGGCTTGTCCTTTGCGGGATCATTTTCATCATCGTCCTCCTTCTCCTTAGGTGTATACACCATATACACATCGTATAAGGACGTAGGTGTCCATCGCCCGGTTACCGACAGGTTTTGGTCTAGATCTGCTTCGGCTTCGAGGTCCATCCCTTCGAAGTCTTCGGAATCGTAGTCAAGTAGATCCGTTAGATCATCAACCGTGGCTACCAAGTGGGTGGTGGGTGGCGAGAAAAATTCTCCATCATCAGCCTCCAGTTCGAACCGGATATAATTAGAATGTGTGTCCCCAGCTACGGAGAGAGATTTTAACGAGTTTAGCGCATCGCCAAAAGGTGAGTGCTGAAAGATATCTGCAGCGCAGAATTCGGTGATAGACGCCTGATCGAGCTTGAAGGGAGCAGATGCGCACAATTCGGAACCAACGGCCGGAGACGAGTCCGGAGTTCTGGTAACACAGACTCTTCTCATAGTAGGGTTCGTGTGCGGCGCTAGCGCCATTGAGTTTGTGGCTTCCTCAGCTGGGTTGAGCTTCCCGTCCATGGACGCGATCTGTTCCGGATCTAAGGCTAGAATCGTTACAGGTGCTATTTCTTGGTCCGATGACAGAGTTAGGTCATGTTCATCGTGATGGCAGGGAGAGGTTGCCGTGGGCTCGAATCCGTCGAATATCAAGTCTCCGTGGATATCAGCAACGTAGTTCGAGCTTCCAAACCTGACCTGACGGCCAGGGGCATAGCTCTCGACCTGCTCGAGGTGGCCTTCTGTGTTTGCACGGAGCATGAAGCCTCCGAACACAAAAAGCTGGTCGGGGGAGAAAGTTCCCTCGGTGGTGCCCTGATGGTTGCTGAAGCGATTAATCAGTCCTTCGGTCGACGCCATAGTGGAACTCTCAATGAAAGCACCAATGTCGGTGTCAAAACCGGCGAATCTCGGGTAGGGGGTCCCGAACTATGCGTCTGAGGATTGATGGTAACAGGAGACTGGGGGCATGATGTTTACCCAGATTTTGGCCGTCTCGATCGAGGTAATACCCTACTTCTTGCTATATTAATCTGTATGAATATGGCTACAAATTTGATCAACCTCGAGATCGTAATGGCTAAACCCTAAAGCTTAGCCCATGAGGATGTTATGATTCTCTAGCCTCTACGGACTAAACCCTCCAGTTTATATATGCACCGGAGGGGCCTAGGGTTTGTACATAACCATCTTGCAGAGGAAGGAAAGATTACACCCGAACCTAAAACCTGCCATTATACGAATACTAGAGTCCTATCTGGATACGAGAAACGATCTTCAACAATGATCTTCACGGCCCACCAATCCGGCGCAGAATGAGTTATCTGGGCACATGGGAACCCCTCAATCTAGGACTCCCTCTGGCATGTTAAGCAATGATTTGGCCTTGTCGAAAGGGAGGGTCAAACAAGCTATTGATGCTAAGGAACCTCTGTCCAAGATTCTGGAGGAGAATATGACACTTGCGGAAGAGGAGTTCCAAAAGTTCATGGACACTTGTGTTACCGAGGTAGCCAAGAGTAAGGCTAAGAAATTCGAGGCACTTCGCGAAAGGAACATGGGGAACCAACATCTCGGAAGCCGTGGCTACCTTGGGAAAAGGCCCATATGGGATACGGAGTACGTGGAACGCGAAGCCGCAGGGATCCTAGACCCCTTTGCGAAGTTCACCGACCTCTTGGAGCGTGACTTCATCAGGGCTCGCTACACGTGGGACAAGCAAAAGAAGGTTTTTTACATGGACCCGATCACGGGAAAATTGGAAATAATATTGGTAATTATTCTTTTACCACACCTTACATTTAGCTTCTGATCAAGTCGACTACACATTCGTAAACGGTTCACATTCCTCTTGAAGGAGAAGCAACAGAGGCTTGCAGCCGAAAGTGAGTCTTCATCGATGAGCCCCAAGTGGGACACCCCTCTCAACCAGGCCTTGAATGAACTGAAGGGACTCCCATTGGACCAGCAACCGCAATATGGACGTGTGCATGATGCCAGAGACGGCGCCACGTGGAAGGTCTTTTACAATGAGGGCCCAAAGGCCAAGAAGCATAAAAAGAAGTTTAGACAGGCGGACATCGACGAGAAGGTGAAGCTCGCCTTCGAGGAAAAAGCATTTGAGGTCACGCAAGAAGCTACTCAGGACAAAAATGAGTTGCTCAAGAAGGTAGTCGATGTAGCTTTAGATGCCTGCAGAAATGATTTCGCTACTAACTTCATCCCGGCTGTCATCAACTGGACGAAGGAAAATCCAAACAAGAAAACACATGATTTTCCCATGCCCAACTTCCTCGGGAGAAATTCGATGAACATCACAACCGCACCATCACCTGCTCACCCAACCGCGCCTGCTCCTGCAGCCGCACTCGCACCCGCTCATAGCAGCCCCTCCTCTGTCTTTGGGGCGCTAGGCATGCCTTCATCTTTGGCTGAGTTTGATGCCCTCACAGTAATTGCACATCGCCCCAACATATATCTAGAATATTTCATTTTCATTGCCTTTCGGATGTTTTACGCCATAGACATGTCTTTGCAGGCCAACAAAACCTCGTGCACCATACTCTACATAATCAAAGGCCAGAAGGTGGACGTGGGAAAGGTAGTTATAAAAAAGCCCTTGCAACTCACGTTCCACGACCAACCGATCCCCCGTTGGCCACTTCAGGGTTAACTCGTCGAGTGTGAAATCGAGGCACGAGGATTTGCGTCCTGCAGTATGGCTCGGGGGTGAGGAGGACGAGACCCCGACGCGGCTTCGAAACTGCAAGGGTTGGATGCTGCTATGGCCGAAGAGATCTTCTTTGTCTGGAGGTGGCCAAGAGCACACCAATAACCACACATCAGCAAGCCGGTATGAACACCACCACCCCACCTACGCAATTAGCAGTGCCTTTAGTGCTGGGTGAGAGAGGACAATGATGCGAGGATGGGGTTCAGTAGTGGATGATGTCATTGCCCCCGTATAGCAAAGAATGGATGTTGAGATGGACCAGGATGGCCTTCTTCAGTTCCTCAAGATAGGCGCCTATGACGACGACATAGATATGATGAGTCAGCCATATGATGACTCGGGCTATCAGCATGCTGATGACGAGATGAATGTCCTAGCAGGGTTGATTGCAAGAAGTCTCTCTTTATGCAATCCTCACAGGACACGCCTGAAGATGCCGCCGTAACGCGGGCTTAACTAGCTGAGGGTCGTATAGTGCTTAGCTCGGCAACACTGGTGGAGGGGTTAAGGAAGGGTCTAGAATGTCAGCTCAAGAAAAGGGAGAGGAGGAGACCGCCGAAGAAAGGCTCTGCTGCCGATAAACAACCCAAAGCTTCTAGCAGCCAGCCAACCAATTTTGCAGACCATGTACCCGTCAAAGGTGTGGTGATGTTCCATGTCGTGGGCTAGTCGATCCTGCCACTGGAACCACTGGAGACCATATTAGGAGATCTCAGGAGACTGCACGACAATGTGATTTCGACTGAGAAAAGCCTTTTTGCCTCAAAGATCTAGGATATCCGCTTTACGCGGTTTGTGTGCCTCAGGGGAAGTCCTACGTCGACACACTGCCCGTGGAGGTGTTCCTCCTACGGTTTGATCATATATTTCAGATGTTTCACATGAGGCGGCTCTATTTTACAATCATCTGCCTTTTTGCACTACAAATATATGTGCTTCAGCATCAAGAGTGAACAAGTCAACCAAATCTGTGTGGCAGATCCTTACTTCATGCACGAGGAGTTCTTGAGTCTCGATGACTTTGAGCATAAATCTGATGGGGACTACATTGAAAACTTCATGGTAATGAATAAGGACAAGGAAATTATTATCATGCCTTATCATCCAATGTAAGTCATTGCAAGAAAACCATTTCGTACATTTCAATCATTCCGCCTAGATCATATGGATAATAATTTTAGGTGGTTTTTCCCCACAGCAACGACTGCGCTGTCCTTATGGTTATTTACCCATGAGTCTCCCACACAGTGTATTTTGACACGTCCAGCAACTTCGAGAAGAAGAACTACAACCACATACTAGATATTATGGTGAGGCTCTCCACGACTTCAGCGTGAAGGGGGGCCACCTCCTGTTCAGGAAACAAAGGAAGAAGAGGCCGGGTTTCGAACATAAAACCAACTTTTTCAACATCCATCAACCGAAAGGTAGCAAGAACGATAGATTCTAGCTCCTCCATCTAATGATGGAGTACAGAAGGGATCACCAAAAGCTTCGCATGACAACCAGCGATGATGATCATATCCGCAAATGGGTACAATCCCTAGGAGAAGAACTGGATTATAAAATCATAGATGACTTCTAAAGCATCCGGAGGGACATTACAATGGTCATCATTAAAGAAGTCATCGAAGAGACGGGAATGTTCCACTACGGGCCTATATCGTGAGCTGTCGTCCGAACTCGCATAGGCATGCAACATCATGACCTGACTCCGTTCACAAAGCTAGGGTGCATCCTTGAGAATCTTGATAGATGGAATTATCAATGATTGATGATGTCGATGATGATGTGTCACTTGAACTTAATTATACTTTCTATAGCGATGAAACTTTGTGATGTCAACGGTCCTGCTAAACTTGCATAATGCTAGCTAGTCTTTTTGTTTGGGTACGTTGGTCAATTTACATCTAGTTAATTAGTTTGGGTATGATGAACTTGTGTTTATTAATTATGTACCATCTATTACACCTATTTGCTAACCCTTTCTTTTTGTGTTGCTCAAATATATTAATTGTGCTGCACATTATTGTTGATTCTGTTGATGAAGATGTATCTCTAACAGGTACATAGATCCTTCATGGCGAAGAAGTGCTATGTCATGTACGTAGGGAAAGTTCCCGGAGTGTATGACGAGTGGCCCGAGTGTCAGGCCAAGTGGAGTGGTTCTCGGGCGCTAGCCATGAAGGGTTCGATAGCATACAAGAAGCAGAAGCGAGTTATTTGAGGTTCATGCTAGCGCGAGAGAGGAATCATAACAGCCGCCTCATGTACTGCATGGTTCCGCTCTCGGTCATAGTGATAGCTCTTTTCTTATATATCATTGTTTAGATGGATGACGATGTAGTTGTGAGTATACAAGACTCGTATCACTATTTCGAGTTGATGACGAGAGGCATCACTATGTGTTGGATGATGATTATGATGATGACATGATTTGATGAGATTATATGTATGTGTGTGATATGATTATATTTTGTATGTGTGTGATATGTTAGATGTTGTTGTATAAAATCTGTACAAATACAAAAGAAAAATGCAGAAGAAAAAATCATAAAATATTAGAAGCGGAGAGGGGCACGTACATAGCAGCATTGTGCACTTAGCAGTAGTGTTGCCCGAGGTCAGGCGCTACAACTATTAGCAATAGCGCGGTTTGGGGTAGCTCGCTACTGATAGCCATACATAGCAGTAGCGCGGGTCAACCTGCGCTACTGCTACATGTTAGATGTAGCGTCGTATAAGTAGCC
>LR738710.1:208434419-208487943 GCA_902687465.1 Secale cereale
ACATAAAGGGCTTATAAATAACAAGAATGCCACAGTCGGACGTCTGAGCGACATCACATAAAGGGCTTATAAATAACAAGAATGCCACAGTCGGATGTCTGAGCGACATCACATAAAGGGCTTATAAATAACAAGAATGCCACAGTCGGACGTCAGAGCAACATCACATAAAGGGCTTATAAATAACAAGAATGGCACAGTCGGACGTCTGATCGACATCACATAAAGGGCTTATAAATAAAAAGAATGCCATAGTCGGACGTGTGAGCGACATCACCTAAAGGGCTTATAAATAACAATAGTATAACGGTGAAATACTTCAGGAAGTAAATTAGTGCAAAGATAATTGGTTAGTTCATCTACCAAATGAACTAGAAAAAAAAGTCACTAATCTTGTTACTATCAAGAATTTACTAAGACGGTCACCGGGTTGACACAAAGATTGACCCTAGGCCATAGACATGGCTACTTGAAGGATTTAAATCTGCAGAGCTTGTACTATTAAATCATAGCCAACGGATTCTACTAGCCACAGGGACTAGTTCCGTCTACGGTGTTTTAGCAGAAACCCAACTGACCAGTACACACCCATTTCACATCCTGCTGTCCGGAATCACCCGTGACAACGTTCACGAAAAACTTTAAGACAGGGAGGCTACAACCTTGAATAGCATGGGATCAAATTTATATATGCGCGCTCTAAGGGGTGCCCCCCTCTCGGTCCCAACCGGAAACACCCATGCCCCCTGACCGAATGACGGCCTTTAATCCAAGGCCATGGAACCCTCATCCCGGCCCCTCTACTTGGTGTATACTCGGAAAGTGGTTTGCAACTGACTAGACCGTAATCTTAACAGACGGCCTATGATAGTACCAAAAGGAGGTGAACGGAATCACGACATAATCTCTGTTGATACTAAGTTAACCATCTACTGGCATGCTCCAACAATACCAGTACACCACCCATCATGTCACCACATGATCGAGGTGGTTCAACCATTATCATTCGGGGCTCACCCGAAGCTTGCTTGCATGAAATATAACCATACACAAATGCTTATATGACCATGCTTATGAAAAGAACCACTCGAGCAAACATGCAACACACCCATCATATCAAATGTTCAAACATGCTTGCCTGGTTCAGAGTAGTCGGAGTCTAATTCGGTGAGGTTCGCGGCTCCATCACGTCCTTCGGTATCTACGTATTCAAACAAAATGGATACTAACATAAATACCGCGCATGCAAAGAAATTTGCTCCAAATTTTTTGACATAAATATGAAAAAAAAACTAGACAGAAAACTAAAGAGAACAGAAAAAGAATCAACTCAAAATTATCTTTAGTTAAAAACATATTAGAGTTTCTTTCCAGGGAGTCATCTGTAATGAAACAGAAAGTTTCCAGGGGCTAGAATAGAAAACAGAAAAGCGAACCGATACGCATTACGCCAACGGAAAACGAAGACGTACTTTGCCCGAAGGCGCTTTCCAGAAAAACGATTCGGGGGAAAACAAGAGGCTGACGAGGGGGTCCCACTCATCGGGTTTAAACTCTGAAACAGAGTCGCGCCGGCGCCAGAAGCAGCGGTGGCCGCCGGCGCCGATCCACGGCGAGTTAGGGGAGGGGAGTGGTACGTACAGCTTCCTGGTGTTCTTCCGCGTCGATTGGTTTGGAGTTGAGCGTCGGCGAGTCCCACGTCGACGGCGTCCCTATCTCCGGCGGACGGCGTCTCAGGTGGTCGTGGACCTCGTCGGAGAGAGCTCCTGGAGTCAAATTGGAGTGGGGGTTAGGTTTGGGCAGGTGCCAGGAGGATACGCTCGAGTCCAGGAAGGCGGAGGAGTTCTCACCGAAGAGAACGCTGCTGGAGCCCGAGGCGGACGGCGTTGGCCGGAGTTGGGGAAGAAGGGCCCCTCGAGGCTCCTCCAGAGGCTGCGCGCGGTCTAGGGAGATGGTGGAGGTGTGCGGGCACGAGAACGAGCTCGGGGGTGCTTTATATAGTCGGCCCGAGGCGGTTGTCGTGAACAGGATAAGTCCGGCGAGTGATTACGGCGGTGCAGTGGCAGAACGACGGGTTTAGAGGCTTGAGCATCGACTAGGAGATGCACTGGTTCCATTCCTGTGCCTAACTCAGCAGGGGAGGGGTGATTACGGGCTACCCTCGATGGAACGGCCGTGCGGCACATCGGCGGCAGAGAACGTGCTCTGTGTGCGCCAAGCCACGGCGACGGTGCTGCAGGTGTGCGCTGGCAGTGGAGAAGGCCACGCGGAGCTCTGGGGTGGCTTGGGCGGTGCCAAACAGCGTCGAGGTGCAGGATCCTCCCTGTCGGCCGCCACGGGAGGTTCTGTTGCCGTGGAAGTCGCCAGCGTGGTCGGGCCTGGGCGCCACCGACGCCCGGAAGCAGCCAAGCAAGCGTGCGGCGTGCTGGATAAGAAGGAGGTGCAATTAGCATCGATCCAAGGCGGGTACTAGCGAGATTGACACTGCGGCTCTGACGAACTGACGAACTGACGAACTGCACTGTCGACGGTGAATCTTCAGTTAGCAGTTTCTGAAACTGACAGCACAGTGTATGCCAGGTGTTCGATGAAATGATTCTGGCATGAGGGAAAAGTTTCTAGGGCTGATATTTGGTGGAGTGGCCTCTTGATGCATCTAGAGGCTGCCTGAATTTTCACAGAATTTTTGGAAGAAGATAAATTGAATTTCACCAAATTTTGCAAATCTGGTCCAAAAATGTAGTAGGTGAAATTTGAAAATTTTGAACTGTGGACCAGTGAAACAAGATGGATTTAGGTTGTGGGTACTAAGGACTATCTAGGGAAGTTAATTTGGAATCAAATAACAAGGTGGACATGGTGGTTCCTTTGTAAATCACCAAGGTTCACTTTAATGGACTGAAATTGTTTTAGGAGTAAAATAAATAGAGGAAGAATTCTAATAAGGTTGAAACTCATTGGGATTAATGTGAGACTTGCCCTAAAGTGAAGAGGAGGTCCTGGAGAGAAATATTTCTGTTGGGGTCATGGCAAGATGAAGGTTGGAGAGGAAGATAAGCCCAAGGTTAAACCTATGATGTTTAAATCATGAAGGAAAAGAATCAAACAAATCTCTAATAAAACAACTTGTGTTGAGCTAGCACAAGAAGAGACTTTCAAGACCCAGAAAATCAAGCTAGGGAAGAACACACAAACTTTGGCCAGAAGAGATTTTAAATGGGTTTCAAGAGAAGATCAAACAACCCCCTTCCAGAAGACCAAAAGTTTGAAAGAAAAACCAAACCAAAAATTTGGAGTGTCACAACACCTACCCCCTTAGGAAAAATCTCGTCCCCGAGATTTCAGCTGATCCTTAAATAGGTGTGGGTGTTCTGTCCGAAGAAAATCTTCCCTTTCCCACGTTGCCTCATCCTCTGTGTGATTACTCCACTGAACCTTGAGAAATTTAATAGTCTTCTGACGGGTTCTCCTTTCAGACTCCTCCAATATTTTTATTGGGTGTTCCCGATAGGTGAGATCTGGTTGCCCATCGAGATTTTCATGCGACACATGCTTCTCTGGGTTGCTTACACACTTCCGTAGTTGCGAAACATGGAACACGTGATGGACGTCTGATAGTTCCTTGGGAAGGTCCAACTGGTAGGCCATTGTGCCTCTCCGTGCAACTATACGGAAGGGTCCGATAAACTGTGGTGCTAGTTTCCCATTGACCTTGAATCTCTGTAGTCCCCTCATAGGAGATACACGTAGGTACATGTCTTCACCGGGTTCAAAACTTACTTCCCGATGTTTTTGGTCGTAGTAGCTCTTTTGTCGGATTTGGGCTGTCTTGAGTCGATCCTGTATTATTTTAACTCTTTCCTCAGCTTCTTTTAACATGTCTGGGCCGAAGATACGACTGTCCCCTATTTCTGACCAGTTTAACGGAGTACGACATCTTCGTCCGTATAAGGCTTCGAAAGGTGCCATCTGCAGGCTAGCTTGGTAACTATTGTTGTATGCAAACTCGGCACATGGTAAGCTTGCCTCCCAACTGGTCCCATAGGTGAGGACACATGCCCTTAGCATGTCTTCTAGTACCTGATTTACTCATTCCGTTTGTCCTCCAGTCTGGCGGTGATAAGCTGTACTGAACGTTAGTTGCGTCCCGAGAGCTTGCTGCAACTGATCCCAAAATGTGGAGACGAACTGAGTGCCTCTATCGGATATTATGGTCTTCGGTACCGCATGTAGGCATACTATACGGGCGAGGTAGAGCTTGGCAAGCTTTTGGGTGGTGTGGGTTGTCTTGACTGAAATGAAGTGTGCCACCTTGGCCAGTCTATCTGTGATGACCCATATGGCATCGTTTCCGTGGTGTGATCGTGGCAGTCCAATAATGAAGTCCAGCCCAATATCGTCCCATTTCCACTCTGGTATCTTGTTTGGCTATAAGAGTCCTGCGGGTTCTTGGTGCTCGGCTTTAATGCGTTGACAGGAATCGCAGCATGCAATATATGTGGCTATATCCCTCTTCATGCCGTGCCACCAAAATCTTTCCTGAATGTCCTTGTACATTTTTGTCCCTCCAGGGTGAATTGAGTATGGAGCGGTGTGGCTTTCTGCTAGAATTTGTTGTTTAAGGTCGTTGCTATTTGGTACGCAAAGTCTGTCTCCGAACCATAATATTCCCTCACTGTCTATGGTGAATTCTGAGGCCTTGCCCTGACTTACTTTTCTTTTTATACCTTCGATGCTGGGGTGTCCATGCTGAGCCTTCTTTATTTGTTCTATTAGTGTAGGCCGTATTTCCAGATTTGACACTTCGCCTTCAGTGACCATCATTAAGTTGAGCTTGGCGAATTCTCACTGAAATTCGGGTCTCGGGTTCGGTAGGCTGCTGTTGTCCGGGCTGGGATTACGGCTGAGAGCATCAGCTACCACGTTTGCCTTTCCTAGGTGATAGTGGATGCCAACGTCATAATCTTTTACCAGATCCAGCCAGCGTCGTTGCCGTAAATTGAGTTCTGCTTGTGTGAAAATATATCTGAGGCTCTTATGATCCGTATATATTTCACAACGATTCCCAAGCAAAAAGTTCCTCCACTCCTTGAGTGCATGTATGACTGCTGCCAATTCCAAATCGTGAGTAGGATAGTTTTCTTCATGTTTTCGTAGTTGCCGGGAAGCGTAGGCGACTACTTTGCCTTCTTGCATTAGTACGCATCGGAGACCTTTTCGGGATGCGTCACAATATACTTCAAAACTCCTGTGTATGTCTGGTACAACCAATAATGGGGCTATTGTTAATTTCTTTTTGAGTTTCTGGAAGCTTTTCTCACACGCTTCGGTCCATACGAACTTCTTATCTTTCTTGAGTAACTGTGTCATTGGTTTGGCTATAGTGGAAAATCCTTCAATAAACCTTCTGTAATATCCAGCCATACCGAGGAAACTTCGTATATCCGTTACATTGGCCGGTGACTTCCAACCAAGTATAGCCTTAACTTTATCTGGGTCCACAGCAACTCCTTCTTGTGTCAATACGTGTCCTAGGAAACCAACTTGCCTCAACAAAAATTCACATTTGCTGAATTTGGCGTAGAGTTGATGTTTCCTTAATTCTCCCAGTACGATACAGAGGTGTTCAGCATGCTCTTCTGGTGTCTTTGAATATACCAAGATATCATCAAAAAATACCACCACAAATTTGTCCATGAATTTCATAAACACTTTGTTCATGAGGTGAACAAAATATGTGGGGGCGTTGGTCAGTCCAAACGGCATTACTGTAAATTCATATAGTCCGTATCTGGAGGTGAATGCTGTTTTCGGAATATCTTCTGTTCGTACTTTTAATTGATGATAGCCTGACCTTAGATCAACTTTTGAGAAAGCCTTGGCTTGTGCGAGCTGATCAAATAAATCATTTATCCGTGGCATCGGATATTAGTTCTTGATTGTGACCTTGTTGAGCGCTCGGTAGTCTATGCACAACCTCATAGTTCCATCCTTATTTTTGGAAAATAAAACCGACGAACTCCGAGGTGAGGAGATGGCCCGTATAAATCCTTTGTCCAGCAATTCCTTTATTTGTTTCGTTAGTTCAACCAACTCGGATGGTGCCATTCTGTACGGTTTCTTGTATATGGGGGTGGTTCCAGGCGCTAGCTCAATAATAAATTCTATTTCTCTGTCTGGTGGCATGCATGGTAGTTCTTCGGGAAATACGTCCAGGAATTCACATACAACTGGAACTTTGCTTAACTCAGAAGTGTCTACCTTGTTTAATTTTGGTTGCCGCGATACTGGTCTTTCTTGAGCTGCGACTCTTATTGTCTTTCCGTGATGATGAGTAAGAATCACGGTCCGGTTGAAGCAGTCGATAAATCCTTTATTGGTGGTTAGCCAGTCCATACCCAGGATAACATCGAGTCCCTTGTTTTCTAATACGATGAGGTTTGCGTGAAACTTTAACCCTTCAATTTCAATGGTCAAACCTTGGCAGTAATTTTGGGTGATCTGCTTACTTCCGGGGGACTTGATGGTCATTGATTTTCCCAAGGGAAGTATTTAAAAACCGTGTTGCAAAGCAAAACTCTTCGAAATGAACGAATGAGAAGCTCCAGAATCAAACAAAACCGTGGCAGGTATTGTGTTGACAGGGAACATACCGAGTATGATATCTGGGGCATCATGTGCTTGCTCCTTGGTCACATGGTTCAGGTGGCCTCTCTTGTGGTTGTTATTGGGGTTGAAGTTGTTACGCTTGGGCGCGGAATTGTTTCCATTGCTGTTAGGCTTCGGTGCTGAGTTTCTTAGCTTTGGGCACTGTTTAGCATAGTGTCCCTCTACTCCACATGCGTAGCAAGCAACACCTGGGTGATACGTGAAATCCTTGTCCCTTGCGTGAAAATTCTTGCTTGGACGTGTGTCATTTGTCGTGGGTTTGCTCGCCCCATTTTTCTGGAAATTTATCTTATTCCTGTTGTTGCGAGGGTGGTTGGTCTGATCCCTTTTTCTCTTGCGAAGGTCTTCCAGACTGCGACGTTCATTTTCCAATGTAATAGCCTTGTCCACCAATTTCTTGAAATCTGGAAAAGTGTGTACGACCAACTGGCATTTAAGTGCTGGTGCTAGCCCGTCTAGGAATTTTTCCATCTTCTTATTTTCAGTCATACGTTCTTCGTTGGCATAGCGGGACTATTGCGTAAACTGACTGTTGTACTCAGTTACTGTCATGTCCCTTTGCTTGAGGTCATCAAATTCTCTTTTCTTGATCTTCATAATGCTCTTAGGGATGTGCGCCCCACGAAAGCCTTCTTTGAAATCTTCCCAGGTGATATCATTTATGTTGGGGTGCATAAGCAGAAAATTTTCCCACCATGACGCGGCTGCTCCAGTAAGATAATGTGGTGCGTAAAGTACCTTTTCACGGTCTGAGCATTGTGCCACAATTAATTTTCTTTCAATATCTCGAAGCCAATCATCGGCCTCAAGATGTCTGTCTATGTGCGAAAATGTTGTTGGACGTGTCTTCTGAAATTCAGATAATTTTGAGTGCTGCTGGTATGGCTCACGGTGATTTCCCATGTTAATGATATGGTTCATCATTTCCTGGTGCTGTTGCTGACTTTGCTCGTAAAGACGACAAACTTGAGAAAATGTTGTTTCGCTGCCCTGCTGACTTGACTGCCCCTGTGTGAAATTGTTACCTGACTGCGGGCCATAATTCTCCTCTAACGGGCTTGGCATGGAACGCGTCCAGGGACGAGTCATTTCTTACTCTGGTGGTATTGTTGCAGAAATCAGGAGGAGAACCGGGCAGCAAAAATAAACCAAGAATTGCAAAATCAGCAGAACACGAGCTCCAGAGAGAACTAAAATAAAAGCTTGATTGCGCACGGAGGAGGACTACTTAGTACATATCTTACACGCGAGTCGTAATTATACATACGTCACTCAGGATGCGCGTACACATTCCTGACATGTTTTTTATGCTAGTGCACTTCTCCAAGATCCTACATGATGCGCAAACAGACTACTTCCCATCAACCTATTTTACAAATCACACACATCATACAAGCGATCACATTGCGTCGCGGATAGACGCACTAGTCGGAGATGTTGAAGATTTCCCTCGGCCTGTCGAGGGTAAGGCCCAGTGGTGCTGGAGACTCAACTTCCTCCTCACTAATAGGCTCCAGGCATGGAGTATGGGTACGAGGTTGATGCAGGTGCGGCAGGCGGTGCAGCTCTGACTGGGGTAGGAGCAATGACCTGGTCAAACTCCTTAGTGGTAGGCAGACGGCGAGCGGTGGCTAAGATGGAAGGTGCATAGGATGCGGCGGTCGAGACAAATGTCATTGGTGGCGCAGTGTGGAGTAGCTCCTGTTGGCGGAGCCACTCTGGACCAAGTCCATACGATCAGCCACCAAGTCGTCCACAAGATTATCAAAGGCTGCCTCAAGTGCCTTGAGGTACTCAACCATTGATTCGATGGCTTCATCACGTTCCCCATTTGTGCAAGCAAATGCATAGTGGCATGTGTAGGGCACGTGGCATGGGAGGTAACGGTAGAGACGAGTCTTCATTGAAGGAAGGATGTCCCAGAGACGATCTATCACCTCACGGGCAGCCATTTGCATGGCATGCCTCTCCGTAGGCATGGCTCTGCCCACAAAACGGAGGGGGCGCGCTTCAGAACGCCCTCCCTTGAAGTGCACCACGGCCTGGTGCATTGACACGCTATCGTTGAGCTTGTGACGGTAGAGTGTAAACTCTGGACGGGTTGATGGCCCAATCGCGACTTTGGTGATGGCGAAGAGGAGCTTGACAAACCCCTCAGGAATGTTGGCGAATACTTGTGCATCACAGTCGTTGCTGGCCATCTACAAAAGTAGACAAAAATTCCGAATAGTCAAGTCATAAATTTATGATGACTAATAGAAAATTGCTACAGATGCAAAAATGCTAAATAGCAGTTATTACGCTAATAACCGATTAGCGATCGCACCTAGTGGCTTCCTACAGTCAGCCTGGCTCTGGTACCAAGGTTGCCAGGACAGGTCTTTCAGTAAAATAATTACCGAAAGGCCGACCTTTTTATTAAACCAGCAAGGAAGAATACTTCTTGCCGATGGACAATTCCTCGATACAGAAATCCAGAGTACTGAATATTATACAGGGTTGAGCTGGGATAGCTCAACAATTTATTACAATTGCGCCAATATAGTACATAGAGGCGGATATGACACAATGGCAGGGTGGCATACTACTAACTCGTAATAAAAGGTGATGGATATGTCACAGTGAAGTGGGTGACGTGAATCCAATATAATACAGTTCATCGAGTGTCGGAGTGAGACCCGATGAATTAATTTGGTGGTAGGCGGAAGCGGTTATATAACAGTGATCAACTCCAGGATCGCAAGAGACTGACTGGGACTCCACTAGACGTCGGACTCGCTATCGTACTCTTCATCCATGAGATCGCCTTCGTCCACATCTGGCCAAATCAACAAGCCAGGTGAGTACTTTGAATGTACTCGCAAGACAGTTTGGACTTAAGATATAATAAATGCCAACATGATGCATGTGAGTATTCTAGCAAAATGCAATCGGATAAATATATTCCTGTGCCGTATGTAAATAATTAGAAGTCGGGCGGTAATCCTCCCGAAATCCATAAGATAAATGAAAGGAAACCAAACGAGTGTCTGAGTGACGCCTCGTGAGGAAATAATAAAAATGAAAACATGCCACAGTCGGGCGTCTGAGCGACACCACATAAAGGGCTTATAGCGAAAATAAATAATGAGAATGCCTCAGTCGGACGTCTGAGCGACATCACCTAAAGGGCTTATAAATAACAAGAATGCCACAGTCGGACGTCGGAGCGACACCACATAAAGGGCTTATAAATAACAAGAATGCCACAGACGGATGTCTGAGCGACATCACATAAAGGGCTTATAAATAACAAGAATGCCACAGTCGGACGTCAGAGCGACATCACATAAAGGGCTTGTAAATAACAAGAATGCCACAGTCGGACGTCTGAGCGACATCACATAAAGGGCTTATAAATAACAAGAATGCCACAGTCGGACGTCTGAGCGACATCACATAAAGGGCTTATAAATAACAATAGTATAACGGTGAAATACTTCAGGAAGTAAATCAGTGCAGAAATAATTGGTTGTTCATCTACCAACTGAACTAGAAAAAATGAAAAGTCACTACTCTTGTTACTATCAAGAATTTACTAAGACGGACGCCGGGTTGACACAAAGATTGACACTAGGCCATATACATGGCTACTTGAAGGATTTAACTCTGCAGAGCTTGTACTATTAAATCATAGCCAACGGATTCTACTAGCCACAGGGACTAGTTCCGTCTACGGTGTTTTAGCAGAAACCCAACTGACCAGTACACACCCATTTCACATACTGCTGTCCGGAATCACCTGCGACAACGTTCACGAAAAACTTTAAGATGGGGAGGCTACAACCTCGAATAGCATGGGATCAAATTTATATATGCGCGCTCTAAGGGGTGCCCCCCTCTCGGTCCCAACCAGAAACACCCATGCCCCCTGACCGGATGACGGGCTTTAATCCAGGGCCATGGAACCCTCATCCCGGCCCCTCTACTTGGTGTGTACTCGGAAAGTGGTTTGCAACTGACTAGACCGTAATCTTAACAGACGGCCTATGCTTGTACCAAAAGGAGGTGAACGGAATCACGACATGATCTGTGTTGATACTAAGTTAACCAACTACTGGCATGCTCCAACAATACCAGTACACCACCCATCATGTCACCACATGATCGAGGTGGTTCAACCATTATCATTCGGGGCTCACCCGAAGCTTGCTTGCATGAAATATAATCATACACAAATGCTTATATTACCATGCTTATAAAAAGAACCACTCGAGCAAACATGAAACACACAAATCATATCAAAGGTTCAAACATGCTTTCCTGGTTCGGAGTAGTCGGAGTCTAATTCGGTGAGGTTCGCGGCTCCGTCACGTCCTTCGGTATCTACGTATTCAAACAAAACGGATACTAACATAAATAACGCGCGTTCAAAGAAAGTTGCTCCAAAAATATTCACATAAATATGACAAAAAACTAGACAGAAAACTAAAGAGGATAGAAAAAGATCAACTCAAAATCATCTTTAGTTAAAAAGATATTAGAGTTTCTGTCCAGGGACTCATCTATAAAGAAACAGAAAGTTTCCAGGGGCTAGAATAGAAAACAGAAAAGCGAACCGGTACGCAGTACGCTGATACGTCCAAAATGCGTCACTATTTTATATCGTAATTCATCCTCATTCATTGATATATTTCACATTAACATGATGTTCTTATGTTGTTTTGGCCTATTTTACACAGTTTGCAACTTTCCGGTGCCGAAGCAGCAGACGCAGGATTCAGCGGTAAAAAGTGGACGCTGAGTTGCTGAAGAAGAATACCTCCAAATTACCTGAAAATCGACGGAGGGTATTTTCCAGAAGGATCACGAAGATACGCAAAAGAGCAACCAGAGGGGGGCCACAGGGTGCCCAGGCAGCCACCTGGCGCGGCCCCCACCCTGGCCGCGCCGGGAAGGCGCCTGGAGCCCCTGGCCCACTCCAGGCTCTCCCCTCTAGCCTATATACTCCTCGTCATCTAGAAACCCTAAAAAGGGGAGAGTTTACGGAGTTCCGCCGCCGCTCCGTGGCGGAAACCTACAGAGAAGAAAAGCCATCTCCGGCGGGCAAATTCCGCCTGGGAGATCACCTCCCGGAAGGGGAGATCATCGCCATCGTCATCACCATCGTCACGGGCATCATCGAGATCATCATCAACATCATCCCCAACATCAGCACCATCTCCATCTTCATCCAATCTCATCTCACAATTGCAACATGTGCTGTAATCCGTACTATCTATCCTCTCTACCCTATCAGTGTTGATTACTACTTTGTGGTGAATGCTATTGAGTTTTGTTGGAGAAATATCATTGTGTCCAGATTGTTTATCATCCATCTATCTCCACTGATCATGATCTCTTTTATGTCTTGTGAGTAGTTACTTTAGTTCTTGAGGACATGGGAGAAGTCTTGTTGTTAGTAGTCATATGATGTTGAAGTAATATGTGTTGTTTGATACTTAAGTTGTGTTGTTATTTTCCTAGTGGTGTTGTGTGAGTCGAACACTCAACACTTCGCCTTATTAAGGACCTAGGGGAATACATTGTGTACAAAGAATGCTTACGGTGGGTTGCCGGAGTGACGGAAACCTGAACCCCAGTTCGCACGCTTTTGCACAAGGGAACAATGGATCATCGATCGTATTGCTATGGTTAGGCTTTTGCCTTAAATAATATCTTGTATTTGCGGATGCTTGCAAGGTGTTTAATCATAAGAGTGCACTCATCTTAGTCTAGAGGGTGTACTAGCATAGATCCACCCACTCAACACTTATCAACACATCACATAGTACCGATACGGAATATGGCGAAAGCACATGACTACCTCTCCCGTGTGTCCTCAAGAACACTTTAGCCTTTATAAGTTCAGTTGCTAGGCCTCTCCTTTGCTCAGAAAGGATTGGGCCACTTGTACTCTCCAGTGCCTTTTACTTTGCTCGCTTTTACTTTCTTGTTGCTTATATCAAGAAAACCCCTAAAAAGTTATCTTTCAGTGCTTGCAGTTATTCCTTGCTCAGAATCACTTATCAATACCTTATGCTCCTCGTTGGGTTCGACACTCTTACTTATCGAAAACATTGCAATAGATCCCATACGGTTGTGGGTCATCAAGTACCGTTTTCTGGCGCCGTTGCCGGGGAGTGTAGCGCTATTGGTAAGTGAAGCTAGTAAGGAAGTTTTTATATTTCTGTTTTTATTTTGCTGTTGCTGCTCTTTGTCCTTATGGATAACCTTGCTATTGGATCGTTGCTTGTGGGAAGACGTCCCACATCTATGGTGGTTGCTCCTCCCCCTACTGAAATTGTGCCCTATAAAATACCAGCTGGTATTATCGATTATGTTTTGGCTAATCGTTATGCAGGAGACAGACATTCCGGTGAACACTTGCTATATCTGTCACAACTATGTTCATTATTTAAGCTTGCAGGTGTATCAATGGAGTTTGTCATGAGGAAATTGTTCTCCGTATTGCTTATAGATAAAGCTTCAGATTGGTATAAGCTTCTCGATAACTCACACTTGCTTGATTGGCAAGAGCTTATGTCTCTCTTTTATACCAAGTTTTATCCTCTTCATGAAATTCATCGAGACAGGAACTATATCTATAACTTTAGGTCTCGTGACAGAGAAAGCATTGCTCAAGCTTGGGGGAGATTGAAGTCCCTAATGCTCGAATGTCCTATTCATGAGCTCCCCAAGAAAATTATACTTACAAATTTTTATGCCAGGCTTTCTCGTCAGGATAAGGAGATGCTGGATGCCTCCTCTAGTGGGGTATTTCAGACAAAGAGCGTTGAAGAAAGGTGGGATCTCATTGAATGGATCCAGAGGAATACCGAAGATTGGGAAATCGATAAAGGTATTGAACCCACTATAAATTATGAGCATGATTATATTGAGAGCTATGTGAAAACTGATTACTTCAATACCTTTTGCTCTAAGATTGGTCTTGATTCCCATCTAATGATTGATTTCTGTAAGGATTTTGCCTCTAACGTTGATTCTTTTAAAAAGAAGAGAGATCAGCATCATGAACCTTTCAAAGAGTTACATGTTGATATTCATGTTGCTGACCCTATTTTGCCTGCAGTTATATATGAAAAGCCTCCTTTTCCCGCAAGGATAAGGGAGCACTCTATTGTGACAGGCATAATAAATAAAAGTGAGAGAAGAATTGATGAGCCTGAGGACCAGATCAAGGTCGATCCTCAAGTTGCATTGGTTAAAGACCTTGTTACTAATGATGTTTTGGATTCCAATGTAAATTTTTGTGCTGTTTCCACTAACCTTGTCACAGCCAAGAATAAAGGCCCAATTTCAGGTACTCCAGTAGTATCTGTTAAAATACGAGATCACAATTATTATGGGCTATGCGATTTGGGATCGAGTGCTAGTGCTATCCCCTATTCACATTATCAAGAGATCATCAGTGAGATTTCACCTTGTGAACTTGAAGAAGTTGATGTTACCATTCATCTTGCAAATAGAGCAACTATCTCTCCAATCGGAATTGTGAGAGACGTTGAAGTCCTCTGTGGAAAGGTAAAATACCCTACCGACTTTCTAGTACTTGGTTCAGTGAGGGACAATTTTTGTCCTATTATTTTTGGTAGACCTTTTCTCAGAACTTGTGGAGCTATAATAGATTGCAAGAAAGGTAAAGTTTCTGTTGAATTCAATGGTGAGCCATATGAATTTAACTTTTCTAAGTTCTCTAAGCAGCCTCGTGGTACCGATTTACCTAGTGATGATAAAATTATTGAAAGTATTGCTTCTATTGCTATTCCCCCTAATGATCCTTTGCAGCAATATATGGAGGACCACGAGAATGATTTGCAGATGCAGGAAAGAAATGAACTAGATGAAATATTCTTGAGACAACCTGCTATCCTGAAGCACAACCTTCCGGTTGAACCTTTGGGAATTTTATCAAAACCAAAATAAGACCCAGTGTTCGATCTTAAACCTCTTCCCGATACGTTCAGGTATGCTTATTTAGATGAAAAGAAAGTATATCCTGTTATTATCAACTCTAACCTTTCAGGATATGAAGAAGAGCGACTATTGGAAGTACTTCATAAACACCGAGGTGCAATTGGCTATACCCTTGATGACCTTAAGGGGATTAGTCCATCTATCTGTCAACATACTATCAACCTTGAGCCCGATGCTAAACCAGTTGTTGATCATCAACGACGGTTGAACCCGAAGATGATGGATGATGTAAGAACTGAGATTCTCAAGCTTCTAGCCGCACGTATTATCTACCCTATAGCTGATAGTAAGTGGGTAAGCCCGGTACATTGTGTTCCTAAGAAAGGAGGTACAACTGTGGTTCCTAATGATAAGAATGAACTAATACCTCAAAGAATTATTATTGGATATAGAATGTGTATTGATTACAGGAAGCTGAACAAGGCAACCAGGAAGGATCACTACCCGTTGCCGCTCATCGACCAAATGCTTAAAAGTTTTGCAGAGATGTGAGGGGACAAACTTCTCATATGAGACTGGAGAACCGCTTCCATGGAAGCGCTTCGCCAAGGTCTACGTGATCAACGTCAACAAGAATGAGGAGTGAAATCTCCTTGGGTAATGGCATCCCCTTGGCTTGTTCCAAGCTTGGGGGAGTGCCCGGTATCTTTATCTATATCTTTTGTCTTTTAGAGTCAAGTAGAGTCGTATCATGTCTAGGGAGGTTATTATATGAAATAGGTGTGTGCATTGAGGTCTATCTCTCCTTCTGTGGAGAGATTGTATCCGTGAGTGTGGAGTCGTCTATGATGAAATATAAATGAGAAGTCTATTGGTTCCTTTGCTGGACTTGGTATTCTCTTCACGCAATCGACCTTATATGATGATTCTTATGGGGAGTATTGACCTTATATCTGGTATGGCTTTGAAAACTTTATTTAATCTTGGCAAACATAGCTTTGGTCATAACAACAAGCATGATTTTCTTAAAGTAGCGACATAGCCAAAACCTTTATGTTATTATGCTTGAAGTGTTATGCTGACAAGGAAGACAACTTGATGTGTTATGCTTATTTTAATGTTTATGCTTTATATTGCTTTGCATCTTAGTCATCATCAATTGTCTGTTCTCTCAAAGCCTTTGCTAGCCTAAACTCTGTACTAAGCGGAATTCTGCTTGTGCATCCATACCCTTAAACCAATACCTTCCATATGAGTCCACCATACCTTCCTATTCGTGGTATTCCACTACCACCTCCTAAAGTATAGAATTTATTTGTTATCCTTAAATGTTCAAAATCTTCTATTTTGTGCCCCTGTTTTAGCTCATGAGGAAGTAGTAGTTAATTCATGATCTTTTTAATTGGACAAGTTTTACCCCGGGATTGCATGTCTAATCTGCAAACCCCTAATACAAGGAGGAACTGGCATGAGTGCGCCCGGCTCATAAAAGATAATACAGCAAACAAACCCTCCTTCACGCTTTGTTCATGAGAAATCAGAAAACTTTTGGCAGTGATAAACAAAGGAGATTAAGGGGATGTGATCGTCCCCGTGCGGGAGCCGTTCCTCGAAACTTGTCCAGTTTGAGAAGTAATTGAGTTATCTATTAGCATTCATTGACAAATCATGCACCTCTCAAAACTTGTTTTCATTCTGTTTGATTTAAGGATAGCACATGAGTTTTCCCTACTTCCCTAGAGCAGGGCCTATCTCTTAGTTTTAGGTTGAGTCAGTTATTCCTACTTCCTTCTATTCTTAAAGAGAGCAGACATTTGATGTTGACGAGGATTCATTCATATAAAGTTGCATTAAGATTTGTCATATCATATCCTTGTTGACATTATCATTTCATAAGTAAGTTGTTTGTCAAGCCCAGCTAAAGCAAACATCTTCCTTTGTGTTAACACTTTCACTTCTTGCCTAATAACATGTCCTTTCAAAAGCTTCAATTAATCTCATCAAAACATAAAGAGAAAGAGCAAAAATAAAAGCTATTAGTTGTTCTTTGACCAAAGGAAATGTTTGCCATGATTTGATGAGTTTCCTTAGCCCTACTTTCGATTATAAGTGTTACCACTCTTTTATAAGGGCCTTATGAGTTGAACATTGTTGTTGAGGATATTTGAGTTTGGTGAAGAAACTGTGATGCTTCTTGTCCGTATTCTATTTATCGACACTTCACTCTCTAAACTTGTGGACAGGTTTACCGAGCTCAGTATTCGCTTGGGGAAAAGCGAGGTCTAAGCTTGGGGTGTTGATACGTCCAAAATGCATCACTATTTTATATCGTAATTCATCCTTATTCATTGATATATTTCACATTACGATGATGTTCTTATGTTGTTTTGGCCTATTTTACACAGTTTGCAACTTTCCGGTGCCGAAGCAGCAGACGCAGGATTCAGTGGTAAAAAGTGGACGCTGAGTTGCTGAAGAAGAATACCTCCAAATTACCTGAAAATCGACGAAGGGTATTTTCCAGAAGGATCACGAAGATACGCAAAAGAGCAACCAGAGGGGGGCCACAGGGTGCCCAGGCGGCCACCTGGCGCGGCCAGGGTGGGGGCCGCGCCGGGAGGGCTCCTGGAGCCCCTGGCCCACTCCAGGCTCTCCCCTCTGGCCTATATACTCCTCGTCATCTAGAAACCCTAAAAATGGGAGAGTTTACGGAGTTCCGCCGCCGCTCCGTGGCGGAAACCTACAGAGAAGAAAAGCCATCTCCGGCGGGCAGATTCCGCCGGGGAGATCACCTCCCGGAAGGGGAGATCATCGCCATCGTCATCACCATCGTCACGGGCATCATCGAGATCATCATCAACATCATCCCCAACATCAGCACCATCTCCATCTTCATCCAATCTCATCTCACAATTGCAACTTGTGTTGTAATCCGTACTATCTATCCTCTCTACCCTATCGGTGTTGATTACTACTTAGTGGTGAATGCTATTGAGTTTTGTTGGAGAAATATCATTGTGTCCAGATTGTTTATCATCCATCTATCTCCACTGATCATGATCTCTTTTATGTCTTGTGAGTAGTTACTTTAGTTCTTGAGGACATGGGAGAAGTCTTGTTGTTAGTAGTCATATGATGTTGAAGTAATATGTGTTGTTTGATACTGAAGTTGTGTTGTTATTTTCCTAGTGGTGTTGTGTGAGTCGAACACTCAACACTTCGCCTTATTAAGGACCTAGGGTAATACATTGTGTACAAAGAATGCTTACGGTGGGTTGCCGGAGTGACAGAAACCTGAACCCCAGTTCGCACGCTTTTGCACAAGGGAACAATGGATCATCGATCGTATTGCTATGGTTAGGCTTTTGCCTTAAATACTATCTTGTATTTGCGGATGCTTGTAAGGTGTTTAATCATAAGAGTGCACTCATCTTAGTCTAGAGGGTGTACTAGCATAGATCCACCCACTCAACACTTATCAACACATCACATAGTACCGATACGGAATATGGCGAAAGCACATGACTACCTCTCCCGTGTGTCCTCAAGAACACTTTAGCCTTTATAAGTTCAGTTGCTAGGCCTCTCCTTTGCTCAGAAAGGATTGGGCCACTTGTACTCTCCAGTGCCTTTTACTTTGCTTGCTTTTACTTTCCTGTTGCTTATATCAAGAAAACCCCTAAAAAGTTATCTATCAGTGCTTGCAGTTATTCCTTGCTCAGAATCACTTATCAATACCTTCTGCTCCTCGTTGGGTTCGACACTCTTACTTATCGAAAACGCTGCAATAGATCCCTTACGGTTGTGGGTCATCATACGCCAACGGAAAATGAAGACGTACTTTGCCCGAAGGCGCTTTCCAGAAAAACGATTCGGGGGAAAACAAGAGGCTGACGAGGGGGTCCCGCTCGTCGGGTTTAAACTCTGAAACAGAGTCGCGCCGGCGCCAGAAGCTGCGGTGGCCGCCGGCACCGATCCACGGCGAGTTAGGGGAGAGGAGTGGTACGTACAGCTTCCTGGTGTTCTTCCGCGTCGATTGGTGGTTTAGTTGAGCGTCGACGAGTCCCACGTCAACGGCGACCCTGTCTCCAGCAGACGGCGGCTCAGGTGGTCGTGGACCTCGTCGGAGAGAGCTCCTGGAGTCAAATTGGAGTGGGGGTTAGGTTTGGGCAGGTGCCAGGAGGATACGCTCGATTCTAGGAAGGCGGAGGAGTTCTCACCGGAGAGAACTCAGCTGGAGCCCGAGGCGGACGGCGTTGGCCGGAGTTGGGGAAGAAGGGCCCCTCGAGGCTCTTCCAGAGGCTGGGCGTGGTCTAGGGAGATGGTGGAGGTGTGCGGGCTCGACAACGAGCTCGGGGTGCTTTATATAGCCGGCCCGAGGCGGTTGCCGTGAACGGGATATGTCCGGCGAGTGATTACGGCGGTGCAGGGGCAGGATGACGGGTTTAGAGGCTTGACCATCGACTAGGAGATGCACTGGTTCCATTCTTGTGCCTAACTCAGCAGAGGAGGGGTGATTACGGGCTGCCCTCGACGGAACGGCCGTGCAGCACGTGGGCGGCAGAGAACGTGCTCTGTGCGCGCCAGGCCACGGCGACGGTGCTGCAGGCGTGCGCTGGCAGTGGAGAAGGCCATGCGCAGCTCTGGGGTGGCTTGGGCGGCGCCAAACAGCGTCGAGCTGCAGGATCCTCCCTGTCGGTCGCCACGGGAGGTTCTGTTGCCGTGGAAGTCGCCGGCTTGGTCGGGCCAGGGCGCCACCGATGCCCTTAAGCAGCCAAGCAAGCGTGCGGTGTGCTGGATAAGAAGGAGGTGCGGTGAGCGTCGATCCAAGGCGGGTACTGGCGAGATTGACGCTGCGGCTCTGACGAACTGATGAACTGCACTGTCGACAGTGAATCTTCAGTTAGCAGTTTCTGAAACTGACAGCACAGTGTATGCCAGGTGTTCGATGAAATGATAATGGCATGAGGGAAAAGTTTCTGGGGCTGATATTTGGTGGAGTGGCCTCTTGATGCATATAGAGGCTGCCTGAATTTTCACAGTATTTTTGGAAGAAGATAAATATGAATTTCACCAAATTTTGCAAATCTGGTCCAAACTTGCAGCAGGTGAAATTTGAAAATTTTGAACTGTGGGCCAGTGAAACAAGATGGATTTAGGTTGTGGGCACTAAGGACTATCTAGGGAAGTTAATTTGGAATCAAATAACAAGGTGGACATGGTGGTTCCTTTGTAAATCACCAAGGTTCACTTTAATGGACAGAAATTGTTTTAGGAGTAAAATAAATAGAGGAAGAATTCTAATAAGGTTGAAAGTCACTAGGATTAATGTGAGACTTGCCCTAAAGTGAAGAGGAGGTCCTGGAGAGAAATATTTCTGGTGGGGTCATGGCAAGATGAAGGTTGGAGAGGAAGATAAGACCAAGGTTAAACCTATGATGTTTAAATCATGAAGGAAAAGAATCAAACAAATCTCTAATAAAACAACTTGTGTTGAGCTAGCACAAGAAGAGACTTTCAAGACCCAGAAAATCAAGCTAGGGAAGAACACACAAACTTTGGCCAAAAGAGATTTTAAATGGGTTTCAAGAGAAGATCAAACAACCCCCTTCTAGAAGACCAAAAGTTTGAAAGAAAAACCAAATCAAAAATTTGGAGTGTTACAGTTAACAGACACATTAAAATGTGCTTACATACATCTGATTTACAAAAAAGTTAGAACATCATATAGTGAGCGGAGGGGGGTTTAATCAATGGCCAATTGACTAGGTTACAAGTGAAGAACCCTACGCAAGCACAATGTCAAACAAATAGGATGTCCTGGTAATTGTAATAAAGTGACTTACCATAACTGGTTGAACACGCTCAGCGCTGCTCCTCCTTCTCTTGCAAGGCTCCTTCCTAACATCTTGTACATGGAAATCGTCAATCTTTTCTTCATTGCACCCCCTCTTCAAGGTGACACAAACTAGTTATAGGTCTACATGGAAGATAAATATGCATATTTTCTAGTCGATGGACAACATACAATGATGAGTTTGTAACAAAACAACACCACATAATGAAACATGCCACATCTCTTGCACACAATTAAATGAGCATTTACTATGTGTGCACTGTGTAAAAAACTAGGCATACCTTCGAACTGTATCTCTAGGTACTCTTAGAGACCCTACTTTAGTGTAACGCCAAACCTTTATGTCACCTACAAGTTATACAAGCCAACTACAGGAGGCCTTAGTGTTTAAATCGTTAACAAGCTCTGTTAGGTCAATAACAGCAAGTAACCAAAGCAAACAATCCTAGTATGGCTGGCTGATACAAAGAAGCAATTGAACAGATGTGTGAGAAAATCTTGCACAACACTAAATTACATATCTCTATCACACTACTCTTATAAAAAATAGAGTTGGTGATGAGGGTGTGCCTGCCTTCCTTCAATATAGGCCGTCCGATCTATATCTGACGGATAGGAAGGAAACTATGGCAATTTTGCAATAACATACCCGCACTCTTCTCCACATTTGCAGATAAGGCCGTCCCTCGTTCATCCTTATCTCCCACATGATAAACTACTCATATAAATGCATCTTGATGTTCCGTACAATGCACGGGCATCTTGATGTTCCGTGCAATGCACGGGCATCTTGCTAGTCAAGAAAAGAAGCATAGAAGGAGGCTTAAAGACCATCAACTGACTGACCAAATTTAAGGGGCATTTAAACATCATGTGCAACGTACGAAATAACATAAACATTGCATATTTCAGATTCTGTAATGAAATGCACATGTATTAGGGTTCTTGCTGCTACACGACGAATTGCTATGAGCTGTTGCTGCTATATGATGAATTGCTATGAGCTGCTACTGCTGCTATATGATGAGTTCGTATAAGGTGCTCCTACTGCTGCTATATGATGAATTGCTATGAGCTGCCACAGCACAATTTCAAAGGTTCTTACTTTCTTAGTATAACTCGAAATAACTGACCCTAAGAAATTTGGCCAACAGCACTGACATACAAATAACATGTCACAATGATTGCAGTGGGAGTGACCTACCATAGCACTCTATATAGGCTCACCGCTGCCTCTCCTTTTTTTGCGATGTTGCATGAAATTGCCACATACATCTTGTACTAAGAAATCTTATACTTTTTCATTGCATAACCCAATCTGCATGTTGACACGGCTAATTTCAGATATCTCTACATGATAATACATTGCATATCCCTTGTACATATTTAAACCGCCAATTAATGATTGTGTGCGTAGGATAAACTAGCCATGACTTTGTGTACTGGACTAGCAGACACTCTAAGGGAGCCTAATGTAGTTCACTAGAATTCCTACATGCCACCTACGATTTAGTGTAATGTACTACCTCTGTTCCTAAGTACATGTCTTTGTCGAGATTCCAGTATGGACCACATACAGATGTATATAGACACATTTTCGAGTGTAGATTCACTCATTTTGATCTCTATGTAGTCAATAGTGGAATCTCTAGAAAGACTTGTATTTAGGAAGGGTGGGAGTATCATGTATGACATCTACATCTCTAATTTAGCAGCCAGTAGTGGAAATCATTGTCTACACAAAGGGATTACTAGTCGAAAATCCTAGCAAAGCACGCTGGCAGGCACACAACAATACAAGAGAGAGAGATGCACTTACAAGATCATAGGAATTCCTCTGTCCAGGATCTTGGTTGGCCAAGCTCTTAGATCCAACAGAAACATCGTGCTTGTAGTTTTTGCTAGCTGCATAACATGTAATAGTGACATGTTAGTATATTTGAAGTACATCGGGCACGTGATGCTGGACGGGTTTAAAGGTGACAAGTACCTAGGCCGTGGCGGTGCTTGGCATCTTGCCAGCCAGTGGGAATTAGGTTACAAACGTCAAGGGTGATGATGCTGCACTAGCTGTCGAGGTCCAGTAAGGAGATCTAGAACCGTGGAGTAGGGTGTTGTGGAGCGGCTCCGGTAGGGTGGACAAAGGTGTGGGCGAAGTGGATTTGAGGCCGTGGACAAGGGCGTTAGTGAAGCTGCTCGGGTGGTTGGGTCCAGGATGGTGTCAACGATGCGGATCTATGGTCGTGAACGGGACATCAAAAGTTGCTCCGGTAGGTTGGACAAGGGTGGGACGAAGCGGATCTGAGGCTGTGGACTTGGGCGTTGGTAGAGCGGCCCCGGTAGGGTTGAGAATGGTATAGGCGAAGTGGCTCCGGTAGGGTTGAGGATGGTGCCGGCGAAGTGGCTTCGGAAGGGTTGAGGATGGTGTCAGTGAAGCGGCTTCGCGAGGGTTGAGGATGATGTCGGCGAAGCGGATCCGGTAGGGTTGAGGAAGGTGTCGGCGAAGAGGATCAGAGGCGGTCGAAGGGGACGTCGGTGGGGCGGCTCCGGGGGTGTCGACGATGCGTCTTCGGTGGGAAGTATGAAGGAGTCACTGTAGATGTGTTGCGGTTGACGAGAGTACTAGCAAAGAAGATACGGCGCCGTGGACAAGGCGGGCACTGAATGGGCTGTGGTACAATAGTGGATGAGTAGTCTACTTATTTCTAGGGGAGGTGGGAGGGGTAGATGTGGCCGCAGAAGGAGGTCCGGCGAGGTGGATGCCGCTCGCAGTGAATGGGCGATGGTACGCCAGTGGTTGAGAAGTCTAGGGTTTTGAGAGGGGAGGGGTGCAAAGGCCAATGAAGGACAGACGACGTGATGTGATATGCTCTGGTGGTCTGGAGTAGTCGTTTTTGCGGGAGGGGAGAGGAAATGGGGGTGCCATGTGGGGGGGGGGACCAGAAGTTACCAAAGCAGCCCCGGCCTATTATGCAAATGAGGGTTGTATTGCAATTAGTGTTCTCCGTGCACCAAGGACAGAAGGGGAATTTCGCATGATAAAGACTAGGTGGCGGAAATTTTAGACGGAGGCGGGAGATTTTGCCGCCCGTGGGATCGTTCGTATCCAGTTTCAACTAATTTTGGACAGTGCTAGCGGGAAGATCATGTGAGACTGTGTACATGGGGCACATGTTGGCACTTAATAACTGGTATGATGTCCACCCCAGAAAAAAAGACAATAACTAAGGATGATGCACCGATAACTGGGACGTTCACATGGGCCCGGCCAATCGTACGGGTGTAGAGGCGCGTTAAAAAACGGATCAAACACTCACCTAATGTATTTATCGTGTAAATATACTCCCTCCGTCCAGAAATACTTGACATCAAAATGAATAAAAGGGGATGTATCTAGATGTATTTTAGATCTAGATACATCTCTTTTTGTCCATTTTGATGACAAGTATTTTTGGACGGAGGGAGTATAATTTAGTGCCATTGGTTATTTATTTTAGGCATAATGTTATTTTGCGGGGATAAACATAATACATTTATGGTGCATGTACATGATAACTACAGTGGTTGTCTGAAGAAACATCACTCTAACTTTGGCATGCACAATTGAAAAGGACTATATGGTAAGAAAAAATTTGTGATATGTGAGTGTACAATCTTTATAGCGTTGAATCGATATTGTATCTTTGGCCATGATACGAAGTATATATTGATTTATGTTCAAGCGATGCATGTTGACGGTATCTAGATAGTGATATGTGAATGAATTATGCAATCTCTCTCACACGCATACATATATCATTTCTCCGTGGGCATCGTAATCACACACACGCACTTCATGTATTTCTCTCCCTTTGTCAGGGTTAGAATTCGTCTCTCTACCCCGTCCTACAAGTCTCTCACACAAAAACACACGTGCTCTCTCTATCGAACAAGCTCACCCCTTTAATTCCGCCCACCCACCACCACTAATATCTCAAAGTATAACTATGTCTCGCACATATATGTGTAAGGTGTGGAACCCTGGCTCAGAGAAACCGGAATGCCCCGTATTCCATCCCAGAGATTGAGGTGAAGTCTTCTGGAATATGGAACTACTTAGCATAGAACAAACCAGCTTTTTATTACAACACGAATATGGATGCAAGGTCTCCGATATTACAATGAATAACACCGGCAAGGCGATGCTACGCCAACCATAGTTGCTCTATGCAAGGAGCATAACAACTCGAGGCAGCGGAACCTCTACTGGCAACGGAACAACGATCGGCGATGATGGACTCCAATCCGCAGGGACTCTGGCTGGAATGTTTATCCTAGCTCGCAAATACAGGAACCACACCAAAACAAGCAAACAATCCAGGCACGACCTGCAATCTGGCATGACATGCCAGGTCAGTACATTGAATGTACTTGCAAGCTCACAATAAACCAAAAGCAGTCAAGATAAACAACGGCATGGCATTAACAGGTTAATTCAATCATGAACATGGTACTAACAGAACAACATGGCATCAAGCAACTGTGATATTTGAGTTTGGTGAAGAAACTGTGATGCTTCTTGTCCGTATTCTATTTATCGACACTTCACTCTCTAAACTTGTGGAGAGGTTTACCGAGCTCAGTATTCACTTGGGGACAAGCGAGGTCTAAGCTTGGGGTGTTGATACGTCCAAAATGCATCACTATTTTATATCGTAATTCATCCTTATTCATTGATATATTTCACATTACAATGATGTTCTTATGTTGTTTTGGCTTATTTTACACAGTTTGCAACTTTTCGGTGCCGAAGCAGCAGACGCAGGATTCAGCGGTAAAAAGTGGACGCTGAGTTGCTGAAGAAGAATACCTCCAAATTACCTGAAAATCGACGGAGGGTATTTTCCAGAAGGATCACGAAGATACACAAAAGAGCAACCAGAGGGGGGCCACAGGGTGCCCAGGCGGCCACCTGGCGCGGCTCCCACCCTAGCCGCGCCGGGAGGGCGCCTGGATCCCCTGGCCTACTCCAGGCTCTCCCCTCTGGCCTATATACTCCTCGTCATCCAGAAACCCTAAAAAGTGGAGAGTTTACGGAGTTCCGCCGCCGCTCCGTGGCGGAAACCTACAGAGAAGAAAAGCCATCTCCGGCGGGCAGATTCCGCCGGGGAGATCACCTCCCGGAAGGGGAGATCATCGCCATCGTCATCACCATCGTCACGGGCATCATCGAGATCATCATCAACATCATCCCCAACATCAGCACCATCTCCATCTTCATCCAATCTCATCTCACAATTGCAACTTGTGTTGTAATCCGTACTATCTATCCTCTCTACCCTATCGGTGTTGATTACTACTTTGTGGTGAATGCTATTGAGTTTTGTTGGAGAAATATCATTGTGTCCAGATTGTTTATCATCCATCTATCTCCATTGATCATGATCTCTTTTATGTCTTGTGAGTAGTTACTTTAGTTCTTGAGGACATGGGAGAAGTCTTGTTGTTAGTAGTCATATGATATTGAAGTAATATGTGTTGTTTGATACTTAAGTTGTGTTGTTATTTTCCTAGTGGTGTTGTGTGAGCCGAACACTCAACACTTCGCCTTATTAAGGACCTAAGGGAATACATTGTGTACAAAGAATGCTTACGGTGGGTTGCCGGAGTGACACAAACCTGAACCCCAGTTCGCATGCTTTTGCACAAGGGAACAATGGATCATCGATCGTATTGCTATGGTTAGGCTTTTGCCTTAAATACTATCTTGTATTTGTGGATGCTTGCAAGGTGTTTAATCATAAGAGTGCACTCATCTTAGTCTAGAGGGTGTACTAGCATAGATCCACCCACTCAACACTTATCAACACATCACATAGTACCGATACGGAATATGGCGAAAGCACATGACTACCTCTCCCGTGTGTCCTCAAGAACACTTTAGCCTTTATAAGTTCAGTTGCTAGACCTCTCCTTTGCTCAGAAAGGATTGGGCCACTTGTACACTCCAGTGCCTTTTACTTTGCTCGCTTTTACTTTCCTGTTGCTTATATCAAGAAAACCCCTAAAAAGTTATCTTTCAGTGCTTGCAGTTATTCCTTGCTCAGAATCACTTATCAATACCTTCTGCTCCTCGTTGGGTTCGACACTCTTACTTATCGAAAACGTTGCAACAGATCCCTTACGGTTGTGGGTCATCAAGTACCGTTTTCTGGCGCCGTTGCCGAGGAGTGTAGCGCTATTGGTAAGTGAAGCTGGTAAGGAAGTTTTTATATTTCTGTTTTTTATTTTGCTGTTGCTGCTCTTTGTCCTTATGGACAACCTTGCTATTGGATCGTTGCTTGTGGGAAGACGTCCCACATCTATGGTGGTTGCTCCTCCCCCTACTGAAATTGTGCCCTATAAAATACCAGCTGGTATTATCGATTATGTTTTGGCTAATCGTTATGCAGGAGACAGACATCCCGGTGAACACTTGCTATATCTGTCACAACTATGTTCATTATTTAAGCTTGCAGGTGTATCAATGGAGTTTTTCATGAGGAAATTGTTCTCCGTATCGCTTATAGATAAAGCTTCAGATTGGTATAAGCTTCTCGATAACTCACACTTGCTTGATTGGCAAGAGCTTATGTCTCTCTTTTATACCAAGTTTTATCCTCTTCATGAAATTCATCGAGACAGTAACTATATCTATAACTTTAGGTCTCGTGACGGAGAAAGCATTGCTCAAGCTTGGGGGAGATTGAAGTCCCTAATGCTCAAATGTCCTATTCATGAGCTATCCAAGAAAATTATACTTACAAGTTTTTATGTCAGGCTTTCTCGTCAGGATAAGGAGATGCTGGATGCCTCCTCTAGTGGGGTATTTCAGACAAAGAGCGTTGAAGAAAGGTGGGATCTCATTGAAAGGATCCAGAGGAATACCGAAGATTGGGAAATCGATAAAGGTATTGAACCCGCTATAAATTATGAGCATGATTATATTGAGAGCTATGTGAAAACAAATTACTTCAATACCTTTTGCTCTAAGATTGGTCTTGATTCCCATCTAATGATTGATTTCTGTAAGGATTTTGCCTCTCACGTTGATTCTTTTAAAAAGAAGAGAGATCAGCATCATGAACCTTTCAAAGAGTTACATGTTGATATTCATGTTGCTGACCCTATTTTGCCAGCAGTTATATATGAAAAGTCTCCTTTTCCCGCAAGGATAAGGGAGCAATCTCTTGTGACAGGCATAATAAATAAAAGTGAGAGAAGAATTGATAAGCCTGAGGACCAGATCAAGGTCGATCCTCAAGTTGCATTGGTTAAAGACCTTGTTACTACTGATGTTTTGGATTCCAATGTAAATTTTTGTGCTGTTTCCACTAACCTTGTCACAGCCAAGAATAAAGGCCCAATTTCAGGTACTCCAGTAGTATCTGTTAAAATAGGAGATCACAATTATTATGGGCTATGCGATTTGGGATCGAGTGCTAGTGCTATCCCCTATTCACTTTATCAAGAGATCATCGGTGAGATTTCACCTTGTGAACTTGAAGAAGTTGATGTTACCATTCATCTTGCAAACAGAGCAACTATCTCTCCTATCAGAATTGTGAGAGACGTTGAAGTCCTATGTGGAAAGGTAAAATACCCTACCGACTTTCTAGTACTTGGTTCAGTGAGGGACAATTTTTGTCCTATTATTTTTGGTAGACCTTTTCTCAGAACTTGTGGAGCTATAATAGATTGCAAGAAAGGTAAAGTTTCTGTTGAATTCAATGGTGAGCCATATGAATTTAACTTTTCTAAGTTCTCTAAGCAGCCTCATGGTACCGATTTACCTAGTGATGATAAAATTATTGAAAGTATTGCTTCTATTGCTATTCCCCCTAATGATCCTTTGCAGCAATATATGGAGGACCACAAGAATGATTTGCATATGCAGGAAAGAAATGAACTAGATGAAATATTCTTGAGACAACCTGCTATCCTGAAGCACAACCTTCCGGTTGAACCTTTGGGAATTTTATTTAAACCAAAAGATGACCCGGTGTTCGATCTTAAACCTCTTCCCGATACGCTCAGGTATGCTTATTTAGATGAAAAGAAAGTATATCCTATTATTATCAACTCTAACCTTTCAGGATATGAAGAAGAGCGACTATTGGAAGTACTTCGTAAACACCGAGGTGCAATTGGCTATACCCTTGATGACCTTAAGGGGATTAGTCCATCTATCTGTCAACATACTATCAACCTTGAGCCCGATGCTAAACCAGTTGTTGATCATCAACGACGGTTGAACCCGAAGATGATGGATGTTGTAAGAACTGAGATTCTCAAGCTTCTAGCCGCACGTATTATCTACCCAATAGCTGATAGTAAGTGGGTAAGCCTGGTACATTGTGTTCCTAAGAAAGGAGGTACAACTGTGGTTCCTAATGATAAGAATGAACTAATACCTCAGAGCATTATTATTGGATATAGAATGTGTATTGATTACAGGAAGCTGAACAAGGCAACCGGGAAGGATCACTACCCGTTGTCGTTCATCGACCCAATGCTTGAAAGTTTTGCAGAGATGTGGGGAGACAAACTTCTCATATGAGACTGGAGGACCCCTTCCATGGAAGCGCTTCACCGAGGACTACGTGATCAACGTCAACAAGAACGAGGAGTGAAATCTCCTTGGGTAATGGCATCCCCTTGGCTTGTTCCAAGCTTGGGGGAGTGCCCGGTATCTTTATCTTTATCTTTTGTCTTTTAGAGTCAAGTAGAGTCGTATCATGTCTAGGTAGGTTATTATATGAAATAGGTGTGTGCATTGAGGTCTATCACTCCTTCTGTGGAGGGATTGTATCCGTGAGTGTGGAGTCGTCTATGATGAAATATTAATGAGAAGTCTATTGGTTCCTTTGCTGCAATCGGTATTCTCTTCACGCAATCGACCTTATATGATGATTTTTATGGGGAGTATTGACCTTATATCAGGTATGGCTTTGAAAACTTTATTTAATCTTGGCAAACATAGCTTTGGTCATAACAACAAGCATGATTTTCTTAAAGTAGCGACATAGCCAAAACCTTTATGTTATTATGCTTGAAGTGTTATGCTGACAAGGAAGACAACTTGATGTGTTATGCTTATTTTAATGTTTATGCTTTATATTGCTTTGCATCTTAGTCATCATCAATTGTTTGTTCTCTCAAAGCCTTTGCTAGCCTAAACTCTGTACTAAGCGGAATTCTGCTTGTGCATCCATACCCTTAAACCAATACCTTCCATATGAGTCCACCATACCTTCCTATTCGTGGTATTCCACTACCACCTCCTAAAGTATAGAATTTATGTGTTATCCTTAAATGTTCAAAATCTTCTATTTTGTGCCCCTGTTTTAGCTCATGAGGAAGTAGTAGTTAATTCATGATCTTTTTAATTGGACAAGTTTTACCCCGGGATTGCATGTCTAATCTGCAAACCCATAATACGAGGAGGAACTGGCATGAGTGCGCCCGGCTCATAAAAGATAATACAACAAACAAACCCTCCTTCATGCTTTGTTCATGAGAAATCAGAAAACTTTTGGCAGTGATAAACAAAGGAGATTAAGGGGATGTGATCGTCCCCGTGCGGGAGCCGTTCCTCGAAACTTGTCCAGTTTGAGAAGTAATTGAGTTATCTATTAGCATTCGTTGACAAATCATGCACCTCTCAAAACTTGTTTTCATTCTGTTTGATTTAAGGATAGCACATGAGTTTTCCCTACTTCCCTAGAGCAAGGCCTATCTCTTAGTTTTAGGTTGAGTCAGTTATTCCTACTTCCTTCTATTCTTAAAGAGAGCAGACATTTGATATTGACGAGGATTCATTCATATAAAGTTGCATTAAGATTTGTCATATCATATCCTTGTTGACATTATCATTTCATAAGTAAGTTGTTTGTCAAGCCCAGCTAAAAGCAAACATCTTCCTTTGTGTTAACACTTTCACTTCTTGCCTAATAACATGTTCTTTCAAAAGCTTCAATTAATCTCATCAAAACGTAAAGAGAAAGAGCAAAAGTAAAAGCTATTAGTTGTTCTTTGACCAAAGGACATGTTTGCCATGATTTGATGAGTTTCCTTAGCCCTACTTTCGATTATAAGTGTTACCACTCTTTTATAAGGGCCTTATTAGTTGAAGATTGTTGTTGAGGATATTTGAGTTTGGTGAAGAAACTGTGATGCTTCTTGTCCGTATTCTATTTATCGACACTTCACTCTCTAAACTTGTGGACAGGTTTACCGAGCTCAGTATTCGCTTGGGGACAAGCGAGGTCTAAGCTTGGGGTGTTGATACGTCCAAAATGCATCACTATTTTATATCGTAATTCATCCTTATTCATTGATATATTTCACATTACGATGATGTTCTTATGTTGTTTTGGCCTATTTTACACAGTTTGCAACATTCCGGTGCCGAAGCAGCAGGCGCAGGATTCAGCGGTAAAAAGTGGACGCTGAGTTGCTGAAGAAGAATACCTCCAAATTACCTGAAAATCGACGGAGGGTATTTTCCAGAAGGATCACGAAGATACGCAAAAGAGCAACCAGAGGGGGGCCACTGGGTGCCCAGGCGGCCACCTGGCGCGGCCCCCACCCTGGCCGCGCCGGGAGGGCGCCTGGAGCCCCTGGCCCACTCCAGGCTCTCCCCTCTGGCCTATATACTCCTCCTCATCCAGAAACCCTAAAAATGGGAGAGTTTACGGAGTTCCGCCGCCGCTTCGTGGCGGAAACCTACAGAGAAGAAAAGCCATCTCCGGCGGGCAGATTCCGCCGGGGAGATCACCTCCCGGAAGGGGAGATCATCGCCATCGTCATCACCATCGTCACGGGCATCATCGAGATCATCATCAACATCATCCCCAACATCAGCACCATCTCCATCTTCATCCAATCTCATCTCACAATTGCAACTTGTGTTGTAATCCGTACTATCTATCCTCTCTACCCTATCGGTGTTGATGACTACTTTGTGGTGAATGCTATTCAGTTTTGTTGGAGAAATGTCATTGTGTCCAGATTGTTTATCATCCATCTATCTCCACTGATCGTGATCTCTTTTATGTCTTGTGAGTAGTTACTTTAGTTCTTGAGGACATGTGAGAAGTCTTGTTGTTAGTAGTCATATGATGTTGAAGTAATATGTGTTGTTTGATACTTAAGTTGTGTTGTTATTTTCCTAGTGGTGTTGTGTGAGTCGAACACTCAACACTTCGCCTTATTAAGGACCTAGGGGAATACATTGTGTACAAAGAATGCTTACGGTGGGTTGCCGGAGTGACAGAAACCTGAACCCCATATCGCACGCTTTTGCACAAGGGAACAATGGATCATTGATCGTATTGCTATGGTTAGGCTTTTGCCTTAAATACTATCTTGTATTTGCGGATGCTTGCAAGGTGTTTAATCATAAGAGTGCACTCATCTTAGTCTAGAGGGTGTACTAGCATAGATCCACCCACTCAACACTTATGAACACATCACATAGTACCGATACGGAATATGGCGAAAGCACATGACTACCTATCCCGTGTGTCCTCAAGAACACTTTAGCCTTTATAAGTTCAATTGCTAGGCCTCTCCTTTGCTCAGAAAGGATTGGGCCACTTGTACTCTCCAGTGCCTTTTACTTTGCTCGCTTTTACTTTCCTGTTGCTTATATCAAGAAAACCCCTAAAAAGTTATCTTTCAGTGCTTGCAGTTATTCCTTGCTCAGAATCACTTATCAATACCTTCCGCTCCTCGTTGGGTTCGACACTCTTACTTATCAAAAACGCTGCAATAGATCCCTTACGGTTGTGGGTCATCATACGCCAACGGAAAACGAAGACGTACTTTGCCCGAAGGCGCTTTCCAGAAAAACGATTCGGGGGAAAACAAGAGGCTGACGAGGGGGTCCCGCTCGTCGGGTTTAAACTCTGAAACAGAGTCGCGCCGGCGCCAGAAGCTGCGGTGGCCGCCGGCATCGATCCACAGCGAGTTAAGGGAGAGGAGTGGTACATACAGCTTCCTGGTGTTCTTCCGCGTCTATTGGTGGTGGAGTTGAGCGTCGACGAGTCCCACGTCGACGGCGACCCTGTCTCCGGCGCACGGCGGCTCAGGTGGTCGTGGACCTCGTCGGAGAGAGCTCCTGGAGTCAAATTGGAGTGGGGGTTAGGTTTTGGCAGGTGCCAGGAGGATACGCTCGAGTCCAGGAAGGCGGCGGAGTTCTCACCGGAGAGAACTCAGCTGGAGCCCGAGGCGGACGGCGTTGGCCGGAGTTGGGGAAGAAGGGCCCCTCGAGGCTCTTCCAGAGGCTGGGCGTGGTCTAGGGAGATGGTGGAGGTGTGCGGGCTCGACAACGAGCTCGGGGTGCTTTATATAGCCGGCCCGAAGCGGTTGCCGTGAACGGGATAAGTCCGGCGAGTGATTACAGCGGTGCAGTGGCAGGACGACGGGTTTAGAGGCTTGACCATCGACTAGGAGATGCACTGGTTCCATTCTTGTGCCTAACTCAGCAGAGGAGGGGTGATTACGGGCTGCCCTCGACGGAACGGCCGTGCGGCACGTCGGCGGCAGAGAACGTGCTCTGTGCGTGCCAGGCCACGGCGACAGTGCTGCAGGCGTGCGCTGGCAGTGGAGAAGGCCACGCGCAACTCTGGGGTGGCTTGGGCGGTGCCAAACAGCGTCGAGCTGCAGGATCCTCCCTGTCGGTCGCCACGGGATGTTCTGTTGCCGTGGAACTCGCCGGCTTGGTCGGGCCAGGGTGCCACCGATGCCCGGAAGCAGCCAAGCAAGCGTGCGGTGTGCTGGATAAGAAGGAGGTGCAGTGAGCATCGATCCAAGGCGGGTACTGGCGAGATTAACGCTGCGGCTCTGACGAACTGACGAACTGCACTGTCGACAGTGAATCTTCAGTTAGCAGTTTCTGAAACTGACAGCACAGTGTATGCCAGGTGTTCGATGAAATGATTCTGGCATGAGGGAAAAGTTTCTGGGGCTGATATTTGGTGGAGTGGCCTCTTGATGCATCTAGAGGCTGCCTGAATTTCCACAGAATTTTTGGAAGAAGATAAATATGAATTTCACCAAATTTTCCAAATCTGGTCCAAACTTGCAGCAGGTGAAATTTAAAAATTTTGAACTGTGGACCAGTGAAACAAGATGGATTTAGGTTGTGGGCACTAAGGACTATCTAGGGAAGTTAATTTGGAATCAAATAACAAGGTGGACATGGTGGTTCCTTTGTAAATCACCAAGGTTCACTTTAATGGACAGAAATTGTTTTAGGAGTAAAATAAATAGAGGAAGAATTCTAATAAGGTTGAAACTCACTGGGATTAATGTGGGACTTGCCCTAAAGTGAAGAAGTGGTCCGGGAGAGAAATATTTCTGTTGGGGTCATGGCAAGATGAAGGTTGGAGAGGAAGATAAGACCAAGGTTAAACCTATGATGTTTAAATCATGAAGGAAAAGAATCAAACTAATCTCTAATAAAACAACTTGTGTTGAGCTAGCACAAGAAGAGACTTTCAAGACCCAGAAAATCAAGCTAGGTAAGAACACACAAACTTTGGCCAGAAGAGATTTTAAATGGATTTCAAGAGAAGATCAAACAACCCCCTTCTAGAAGACCAAAAGTTTGAACGAAAAACCAAATCAAAAATTTGGAGTGTTACAGTTAACAGACACATTAAAATGTGCTTACATACATCTGATTTACAAAAAAGTTAGAACATCATATAGTGAGCGGAGGGGGGTTTAATCAATGGCCAATTGACTAGGTTACAAGTGAAGAACCCTGCGCAAGCACAATGTCAAACAAATAGGATGTCCTAGTAATTGTAATAAAGTGACTTACCATAACTGGTTGAACATGCTCAGCGCTGCTCCTCCTTCTCTTGCAAGGCTCCTTCCTAACATCTTGTACATGGAAATCCTCAATCTTTTCTTCATTGCACCCCCTCTTCAAGGTGACACAAACTAGTTATAGGTCTACTTGGAAGATAAATATGCATACTTTCTAGTCTATGGACAACATACAAGGATGAGTTTGTAACAAAACAACACCACATAATGAAACATGCCACATCTCTTGCACAGAATTAAATGAGCATTTACTATGTGTGCACTGTGTAAAAAACTAGGCATACCTTCGAACTGTATCTCCAGGTACTCTTCGAGACCCTACTTTAGTGTACAGCCAAACCTTTATGTCACCTACAAGTTATACAAGCCCACTACAGGAGGCCTTAGTGTTTAAATCGTTAACAAGCTCTGTTAGGTCAAGAACAGCAAGTAACCAAAGCAAACAATCCTAGTATGGCTGGCTGATACAAAGAAGCAATTGAACAGATGTGTGAGAAAATCTTGCACAACACTAAATTACATATCTCTATCACACTACTCTTATATAAAAATAGAGTTGGTGATGAGGGTGTGCCTGCCTTCCTGCAATATAGGCCGTCCGATCTATATCTGACGGATAGGAAGGAAACTATGGCAATTTTGCAATAACATACCCGCACTCTTCTCCACATTTGCAGATAAGGCCTTCCCTCGTTCATCCTTATCTCCCACATGATAAACTACTCATATAAATGCATCTTGATGTTCCATACAATGCACGGGCATCTTGATGTTTCGTGCAATGCACGGGCATCTTGCTAGTCAAGAAAAGAAGCATAGAAGGAGGCTTAAAGACCATCAACTGACTGACCAGATTTAAGGGGCATTTAAACATCATGTGCAACGTACGAAATAACATAAACATTGCATATTTCAGATTCTGTAATGAAATGCACATGTATTGGGGTTCTTGCTGCTACACGACGAATTGCTATGAGCTGTTGCTGCTATATGATGAATTGCTATGAGCTGCTACTGCTGCTATATGATGAGTTCGTATAAGGTGCTCCTGCTGCTGCTATATGATGAATTCCTATGAGCTGCCACAGCACAATTTCAAAGGTTCTTACTTTCTTAGCATAACTCGAAATAACTGACCCTAAGAAATTTGGCCAACAGCACTGACATACAAATAACATGTCACAATGATTGCAGTGGGAGCGACCTACCATAGCACTCTATATAGGCTCACCGTTGCCTCTCCTTTTTTTGCGATGTTCCATGAAATTGCCACATACATCTTGTACTAAGAAATCTTATACGTTTTCATTGCATAACCCAATCTGCATGTTGACACGGCTAATTTCAGATATCTCTACATGATAATACATTGCATATCCCTTGTACATATTTAAACCGCCAATTAATGATTGTGTGCGTAGGATAAACTAGCCATGACTTTGTGTACTGGACTAGCAGACACTCTAAGGGAGCCTAATGTAGTTCACTGGAATTCCTACATGCCACCTACGATTTAGTGTAATGTACTACCTCTGTTCCTAAGTACATGTCTTTGTCGAGATTCCAGTATGGACCACATACAGATGTATAGACACATTTTCGAGTGTAGATTCACTCATTTTGATCTCTATGTAGTCTATAGTGGAATCTCTAGAAAGACTTGTATTTAGGAAGGGTGGGAGTATCATGTATGACATCTACATCTCTAATTTAGCAGCCAGTAGTGGAAATCATTGTCTACACAAAGGGATTACTAGTCGAAAATCCTAGCAAAGCACGCTGGCAGGCACACAACAATACAAGAGAGAGAGAGAGATGCACTTACAAGATCATAGGAATTCCTCTGTCTAGGATCTTGGTTGGCCAAGCTGTTAGATCCAAAAGAAACATCGTGCTTGTAGTTTTTGCTAGCTGCATAACATGTAATAGTGACCTGTTAGTATATTTGAAGTACATATGGCACGTGATGCTGGACGGGTTTAAAGGTGACAAGTACCTAGGCCATGGTGGTGCTTGGCATCTTGCCAGCCAGTGGGAATTAGGTTACAAACGTCAAGGGTGATGATGCTGCACTAGCTGTCGAGGTCCAGTAAGGAGATCTAGAACCGTGGAGTAGGGTGTTGTGGAGCGGCTCCGGTAGGGTGGACTAAGGTGTGGGCGAAGTGGATCTGAGGCCGTGGACAAGGGCGTTAGTGAAGCTGCTCGGGTGGTTGGGTCCAGGCTGGTGTCGACGATGCGGATCTACGGTCGTGAACGGGACATCAAAAGTTGCTCCGTTAGGTTGGACAAGGGTGGGACGAAGCGGATCTCAGGCTGTGGACTTGGGCGTTGGTAGAGCAGCCCCGGTAGGGTTGAGAATGGTATAGGCGAAGCGGCTCCGGTAGGGTTGAGGATGGTGCCGGCGAAGTGGCTTCGGAAGGGTTGAGGATGGTGTCAGTGAAGCGGCTGCGCGAGGGTTGAGGATGATGTCGGCGAAGCGGATCCGGTAGGGTTGAGGAAGGTGTCGGCGAAGAGGATCAGAGGCCGTCGAAGGGGGCGTCGGTGGGGTGGCTCCGGGGGTGTCGACGAAGCGTCTTCGGTGGGGAGTATGAAGGAGTCACTGTAGATGCGTTGCGGTTGACGAGAGTACTAGCAAAGAAGATACGGCGCCGTGGACAAGGCGGGCACTGAATGGGCTGTGGTACAATGGTGGATGAGTAGTCTACTTATTTCTAGGGGAGGTGGGAGGGGTAGATGTGGCCGGAGAAGCAGATCCGGCGAGGTGGATGCCGCTCGCAGTGAATGGGCGATGGTATGCCAGTGGTTGAAAAGTCTAGGATTTTGAGAGGGGAGGGGTGCAAAGGCCAATGAAGGACAGACGACGTGATGTGATATGCTCTGGTGGTCTGGAGTAGTCGTTTTTGCGGGAGGGGAGAGGAAATGGGGGTGCCATGTGGGGGGGACCAGAAGTTACCAAAGCAGCCCCGGCCAATTATGCAAATGAGGGTTGTATTGCAATTAGTGTTCTCCGTGCACCAAGGACAAAAGGGGAATTTCTCATGATAAAGACTAGGTGGTGGAAATTTTAGACGGAGGCGGGTGATTTTGCCGCCCGCGGGGTCGTTCGTATCCAGTTTCAACTAATTTTGGACAGTGCTAGCAGGAAGATCATGTGAGACTGTGTACATGGGGCACATGTTGGCACTTAATAACTGGTATGAAGTCCACCCCAAAAAAAAAGACAATAACTCAGGATGATGCACTGATAACTTGGACGTTCACATGGGCCCGGCCAATCGTACGGGTGTAGAGGCGCGTTAAAAAACGGATCAAACACTCACCTAATGTATTTCTCGTGTAAATATACTCCCTCCGTCCAGAAATACTTGACATCATAATGAATAAAAGGGGATGTATCTAGATGTATTTTAGATCTAGATACATCTCTTTTTGTCCATTTTGATGACAAGTATTTTTGGATAGAGGGAGTATAATTTAGTGCCATTGGTTATTTATTTTAGGCATGGACAAGAGGGGAAACCCTTCTCCCACCTAGGGAGAAGGTCAAGGAAGAAGAAGAAGAAGGGGCTCTCTCTCCCCCTCGCTTCCGGTGGCACCGGAGTGCCACCGGTGCCATCGTCGTGTGACGGCGATCTACGCCAACACCTCCGTCATATTCACCAACATCTCCATCACCTTCCACCATCTATCTACAGCGGTCCACTCTCCCGCAACCCGTTGTACCCTCTACATGAACATGGTGCTTTATGCTTCATATTATTATCCAATGATGTGTTGCCATCCTAAGATGTCTGAGTAGATTATCGTTGTCCTATCGGTTATTGGTGAATTGCTATGATTTATTTAAATTGCTTGAGGTTATGTTGTTGTCCTTTGGTGCCCATCATATGAGAGCGCGTGTGGATCACACCATAGGGTTAGTTGTATGTTGATAGGACTACATATTGGAGGGCAAGAGTGACAGAAACTTCAACCTAGCGTAGAAATTGATGCATACGGGATTGAAGGGGGACCAATATATCATAATGCTATGGTTGGGTTTTACCTTAATGGACGTTAGTAGTTGCAGATGCTTGCTAATAGTTCCAATCATAAGTGCATAGAATTCCAAGTAAGGGATGACATGCTAGGAGTGGCCTCTCCCACATAAAACTTGCTATCGGTCTAGTAATATAGTCAATTGCTTAGGGGCAATTTCGCAACTCCTACCACCACTTTTCCACACTCGCTATCATTAACTTTATTGCTTCTTTATCTTAACAGCCCCTAGTTTTATTTACGTGCTCTTTATATTCTTGCAAAGCTATCCCACAAAAACTAAAATGTACTTCTTGTTTCATACTTGTTCTAGGTAAAGTAAACGTCAAGCGTGCGTAGAGTTGTGTCGGTGGTCGATAGAACTTGAGGGAATATTTGTTCTGCCTTTAGCTCCTCGTTGGGTTCCACACTCTTACTTATGGAAAGTGGCTACAACTGATCCCCTACCCTTGTGGGTTATCAAGACCTTTTTCTGGCGCTGTTGCGGGGGAGCAATAGCGTGGGGTGAATATTCTCGTGTGTGCTTGTTTTCTTTATCACTAAGTAGATTTTATTTGCTGTTCTAAGTTGTTCTTTATCTTTAGTTATGGATATGGAACACGAAATACCAAAAAACTTAGGTGTACTTGCTACTCAGGGAGATGGGGAACCTCCTAAAACCCTTGATGCTCAGTATGTGGAAGATATTATGTACTATTTTGATAATCCTAAGAAAACCCCATTCAACTATGTAATGGGAGTAATGTTGGATAAATGTGAATACTTTAGGGATTATTGCTTGACACAAAAAGGGAAACTGTTATGGGATCAAATTCATTTGTTGCATTGGTATGCTCGGTAACTATGCTTGAGATATGATTATACTTGTTGCTCTAGGATGAATGCTCCACACCTTCCCTTTTCATGCAAATTTAATGATAATGAAACCTTAGCTTCTAATGCTAATGGTACATATGATTATTATGATGTGGAACAAATAGAGGAATTCGTTGCTTTTAAGGGTGCTTATGAAATTGAATCTCTGTTTAAAAAGAATGATGCTTTTGATGATGATGTTTCTAGGCCTGGAAATCTTGCTATATTGAAATATTTCTATTTGAATTATGAATATAACTCCAATATTGATGCGTTTATTGAGAAAGTCTCCGCTGTCCAAGAAGAGACTAATATTTTGCAGGAGTCTATGGAAGAAGAAATCAATGACACTGTGAGCTCATTGGATGAAAAAGATGAGGAGGAGAGCGAAGAACAAAAGGAGGAAGAGCGGATTAGCTACCCGTGCCCACCCTCTAATGAGAGTAACTCTTCAACTCATACGTTGTTTAATTTCCCTTCGTGCTTACCGAAGGATGATTGCTATGATCCCATTGATTCTTTTGAAATGTCCCTTTTTGATGATGCTTGCTATGCTTGTGGCCAAGATGCCAATATGAATTATGCTTATGGATATGAACTTGCTATAGTTACATAAGTAAAACATGAGAGTGTTGCTATTGCACCCACGCATGATAGTCCTATTATCTTTTTGAATTCTCCTAACTACACTATATTGGAGAAGTCTGCACTTATTAAGGATTATATTGATGGGTTGTCTTTTACCGTTGCACATGATGTTTTGGATGAATATAATATGCATGTGCTTGCTGCTCCTACTTGCAATTATTATGAGAGAGGAACTACATCTCCGCCTCTCTATGTTTCCAACACGATGAAATTGCAAGAAACTGTGTGTACTATGCATTGGCCTTTACTATGTGTGCATGAATTGTTCCTTTATGACATGCCGATGCATAGGAAGAGAGTTAGACTTCGTTGTTTCATGATATATATCACTTTGTGCTCACTACTAAATGCCAAATCATTGCTAATTAAAATTGGCTTTGATATACCTTGGGATCCGGGTGGATCCATTACTTGAGCACTATATGCCTAGCTTAATGGCTTTAAAGAAAGCACTGCCAGGGAAACAACCCGGAAGTTTTAGAGAGTCATTTATTTCTGTTGTGTGCTTTCATATAGTTTAAAAACAAAAAACTAAAGAGGGGAAGCCAAAAATTTTCTAAAAGAAAAGTGAAAGTGATATAGACGAGCATTGTGAAAGTGGGGGACGTCCTTGAACTTTGTTCATGCCCATGGAAACTTTGTGAATCTTAATTACATAAACTTTTCAACAAAAATAATTATCCCCTTGTACAATTCCATTGTATTATAAAAATAATGTGCCAAGGTTTGCCTTTAGGATGTTTACAATGCTTGTTGGTTTGTGCGGTGCAGGACAGAAACTTTGGCTGTAGTGCGCGATTTTACATTTTTTGCTGGAATTTCAAATGGTTCTGAAACATTTTTCACTGTCTTTCTATACAAATTGTTCATTTTTCCTAATTTTGGAAGAATTTTTCAAGTATCAGAAGTATGGTGAATGTTCAGATTATTACATATTGTTCTGTTTTAGACAGATTCTGTTTTTGATGCATAGTTTGCTTGTTTTGATGAAACTATCAATTTCTATAAGTGGATTAAGCCATGGAAAAGTTATATTACAGTAGCTACAATGCAAAAACAAAATATGAATCGGTTTTCAACAATACTTAGAGTAGTGATTTGATTTATTATACTAACGGATCTTACCGAGTTTTCTGTTGAAGTTTTGTGTGGATGAAGTGTTCGAAGATCGAGGAGGTCTCGATGTGAGGAGAAGAAAGAGAGGCAAGAGCTCAAGCTTGGGGATGCCCAAGGCACCCCAAGTAAATATTCAAGGAGACTCAAGCGTCTAAGCTTGGGGATGCCCCGGAAGGCATCCCCTCTTTCTTCAACAAGTATCGGTATGTTTTCGAATTCGTTTCATTCATGTGATATGTGCAGATCTTGGAGCATCTTTTGCATTTAGTTTTCACCTTTTCTTTTATGCACCATGCCGGTATGAGATAGTCCTTGGTTGATTTATAGAATGCTCTTTGCACTTCACTTATATCTTTTGTGTATGGCTTTATAGAATACTTCATGTGCTTCACTTATACCATTTGCAGTTTGGATTGCCTGTTTCTTTTCACATAGAAAACCGCCATTTGTAGAAAGCTCTTTTGCTTCACTTATGATTGCTAGAGCGTGGGCATAACTTTTGTAGAAAGAATTAAAACTCTCATGTTTCACTTATATCTATTTAGAGAGTTGACAAGAATTGGTCATTCACTTGGTTAGTCATAAAATCCTACATAAACTTGTAGACCACTGAATATGATATGTTTGATACCATGCAATAGTTTTGCGACATAGAGATGCTAATATGTGGGAGGAACTAGTGAATGATTATGGTTTAGTAATAATATTGGTGCTAAGGTTTGTGATTCCCGAAGCATGCACGTATGGTCTCCTAACTATGTAACCAAATTGGCGCGCATTGTATTTTGATTGTTTATCTTTGCGTGAAGGTCGGGGGCGCGCGATGGCTAACTCCTACCAACCTCCCCCCTAGGAGCATGCGTCGTAGTATTTTTTCTTCGAGGGCTAATAGATTTTTCACAATAAGTATGTGAGTTCTTTATGACTAATGTTGAGTCCATGGATTATACGCACTCTCACCCTTCCACCATTGCTAGCCTCTCTTGTACCGCGCAACTTTCGCCGGTACCATATACCCACCATATAACTTCCTCAAAACAGCCACCATACTTACCTATTATGGCATTTCCATAGCCATTCCGAGATATATTGCCATGTAACTCCACCGTTCCGTTTATTATGACACGCACCATCATTGTGATATTGCCTTGCATGATCGTAAGATAGCTAGCATGATGTTTCCATTGCTTGTCCGTTTTTTGATGTCATTGCTACGCTAGATCATTGCACATCCCGGTACACCGCCGGAGGCATTCATATAGAGTCATATTTTTGTTCTAGTATCGAGTTGTAAGTAAATAGAAGTGTGATGATCATCATTATTAGAGCATTGTCCCTTGAAAAAAAAGAAAAAAAGGCCAAAAGAAAAAAAAGAAAGGCCAAATACAAAAAAGGAGAAAGGCCAAATACAAAAAAGGAATGCCCAAAAAGAAAAAAAAAGAAAAAAAAGGGGGGGCAATGCTACTATCTTTTTCCACATTTGTGCTTCATCATAACACCATGTTCTTCATGATAGAGAGTCTCCTATGTTGTCACTTTCATGTACTAGTGGGAATTTTTCGTTATAGAACTTGGCTTGTATATTCCAATGATGGGCTTCATCAAATGCCCTAGGTCTTCATGAGCAAGAAAGTTGATGCACACCCACTAGTTTTCTTTTGAGCTTTCTTACACTTATAGCTCTAGTGCATCCGTTACATGGCAATCCCTACTCACTCACATTGATATCTATTGATGGGCATCTCCATAGCCCATTGATACGCCTAGTCGATGTGAGACTTTCTCCTTACTTTTGTCTACTACCACCTTCGATTCCACATGGCTCACGCTCATGTATTGCGTGAAGAGTTGAAAAGGTTTGAAAAAGTAAAGTATGAAAACAATTGCTTGGCTGACACCGGGATAGGCATGAGGGGTACCTTGTGTTAAGAAAAGGGAGCATAAAAGACTATATGATTTTGTAGGGATAACGTTCTTTAGCATTGATATTTTGAAAGACTTGATTGTTTGTTGGGATGCCCGAGTATTAAATTCTTTTATGTCAAATGATAGACTATTGCTTTGAATCACTCGTGTCTTAATATTCATGCCATGATTACATTACATGATCAAGATTATGATAGGGAGCATTTCACATCAAAAATTATCTTTTTTATCATTTACCTACTCGAGGACGAGCAGGAATTAAGCTTGGGGATGCTGATACGTCTCCGTCGTACCTATAATTTTTGATTGTTCCATGCCAATATTCTACAACTTTCATATACTTTTGGCAACTTTTTATACTCTTTTTTGGGACTAACATATTGATCCAGTGCCAAGTGTCAGTTCCTCTTTGTTGCATGTTTTTTATTTCGTAGAATATCCATATCAAATGGAGTCCAAACGGAATAAAAACAGACAGAGAATTTTTCTGGAATATATGTGAATTTTGGGAAGCGGAACCAACATGAAACGATGCCCGAGTGGGCCACGAGGCAGGGGGCGCGCCCTGGGAAGGGGGGCGCCCCCAGGGCCCTCGTGGACACACCGTAAGGTCGTTGATGCCCTTCTTTCGCGGCAAGAAAGCTAAAATCCGGATAAAAATCGTGTCAAAAAATCAGCCCAATCGGAGTTACGGATCTCCGGGAATTTAAGAAACGGTGGAATGCCAGAATCTGGGAACGCAGAAACAGAGAGACAAATCTAATCTCGGAGGGACTCTCGCCCCTCCGCCGCCATGGAGGCCATTTACCAGAGGGGAAACCCTTCTCCGACCTAGGGAGAAGTTCAAGGAAGAAGAAGAAGGAGGGGCGCTCTCTCCCCCTCGCTTCCGGTGGCTCCAGAGTGGCACTGGGGACATCATCGTGTGGTGGCGATCTACACCAACACCTCCGTCATCTTTACCAACATCTCCATCACCTTCCCCCATCTATCTACAGTGGTCCACTCTCCCGCAACCCGTTGTACCCTCTACTTGAACATGGTGCTTTATGCTTCATATTATTATCCAATGATGTGTTGCCATCCTATGATGTCTGAGTAGATTATCATTGTCCTATCTGTGATTGGTGAATTGCTATGATTTATTTAGATTGCTTGTGGTTATGTTGCTGTCCTTTGGTGCCCATCATATGAGCGCGCGTGTGGATCACACCATAGGGTTAGTTGTATGTTGATAGGACTACGTATTGGAGGGCAAGATTGACAGAAACTTCAACCTAGCGTAGAAATTGATGCATACGGGATTGAAGGGGGACCAATATATCATAATGCTATGGTTGGGTTTTACCTTAATGAACGTTAGTAGTTGTAGATGCTTGCTAATAGTTCCAATCATAAGTGCATATAATTCCAAGTAAGGGACGACATGCTAGAAGTGGCCTCTCCCACATAAAACTTGCTATCGCTCTAGTAATGTAGTCAATTGCTTAGGGGCAATTTCGCAACTCCTACCAGCACTTTTCCACACTTGCTATAATTAACTTTATTGCTTCTTTATCTTAACAGCCCCTAGTTTTATTTACGTGCTCTTTATATTCTTGCAAACCTATCCCACAAAAACTACAAAGTACTTCTAGTTTCATTCTTGTTCTAGGTAAAGTAAACATCAAGCGTGCGTAGGGTTGTATCGGTGGTCGATAGAACTTGAGGGAATATTTGTTCTGCCTTTAGCTCCTCGTTGGGTTCGACACTCTTACTTATCGAAAGAGGCTACAACTGATCCCCTACACTTGTGGGTTATCAAGAGTCGCACATCTCAAATCTGACTCATGGCAGAATTAATAATTGTGTACGAACCATACCATTAATTGCATGTTGGTCTTGGTTCCCATTTTTTTCTCCATGTTGTCTGCTGAAAATCTCATTGCTTTTAACTGAGTGCCTTGGTGTATATTTTTACTTATCATTGCTTCTTCCGATCTGTTGTGTTGATTGAGCCATTTCCATAAGGGGTAACAGCGAAGATTCAAAATAAAGAAGCACGAGAAAGCAAGTGATTGCACAAACCACACAGCAAACAAGCTAAATAAAGCACACAGCAAACAAGCTACAAAACTATTTCACACATGCACACACAAGTATAAACAAGCAATGATACTACAGCAGATGCACATGCACTACACGAATAACTACACCCTACGCTTGAGACAACGCTCAGGAGCTGACGAAGAAACTATGGGATTAGCGAGTGGAACTGCTGACTCCGAAACTCTGAATGGACGAGGTGGAGGGGTTTGAGAAGATGGCGGAGACTGAGGTAGGGCGGCACCAAGCAATCTCCTGGCTTGAATGGTGTCTCGGACTAACTCGGAAATAAGAAGACACTCAGCCGTCATGTAACAAGACATGGCAAGGATAGGCTGGTCATCTTGAGGGTTGACGGAGGGAAACTGGATTCACCTAGGATACTCAATGATGGTGGGGTAATATTGATAAGCACAGTTTTCGTGCAACATTCTCTCTTGATGGCGAAGACCGGTGATTCCTGCCATTGCGGCAAGCTGAACGGCACGCTTGGGAGTAGCGCCATAACCACCGTGGAAACTGTAGGTGCGCTTACCAATAGGAATAGGGGCTGATAGATGGACATGAGCAACATATTCCTGAATTCTTCCTCCGGCAGAAAACTGGAATACTTCATACTGGGGTGGATCTCCGAGGGGATAAATATTGTGCCACATATCTCCAAGGAGGGTTGCAAAGCTGAGAGGTGCAGGAGTGGGACTGAACTCAATAGGAACAGCACCGGGAGCTCTGGGGATGGCACTGAAATCATGGAAGTTGACCACCATCTACGCACTAAACTGGGGTTATACGTAACCGAATAAGACTATATGCAGCAAACAAATGCAACAACCAAATGCAGCAAGCAAGGGCAACCACTAGACCCTATACTACCGTTTTCTAACGTTCCAGCGGACTAGGACGCTCTACTGCCAGACCTGCTCTGATACCAAGCCTGTGGCACCCTGGCTCAGAGAAACCGGAACGGCCCATATTCTAGCCCAGAGATCGAGGTGAAGTCTTCTGGAATACGGAACTACTTAGCATAGAACAAACCAGCTTTCTATTACAACATGAATATGGATACAAGGTCTCCGATATTACAATGAATAACACCGGCACGGCGACGCTACGCCAACCACAGTTTCCCTATGCAAGCATTATAACAAATCGAGGCAGCATAACCTCTACTGGCTGCGGAACAACGAACGGCGATAATGGACTCCAATCCGCAGGGACTCTGGCTGGAACGTTTATCCTAGCTCGCGAACACAGGAACCACACCAAAAAAAGCAAACAATCCAGGCACGACCTGCAAACTGGCATGAATTGCCAGGTCAGTACATTGAATGTACTTGCAAGCTCACAATAAACCAAAAGCAGGCAAGACAAACAACAACATGCCATTAGCAGGTTAATTAAATCATGAACATGGTACTAACAGAACAACATGGCATGCACAACTGAACATGATACAACTAGAACAAGCATAGCATGAACACACGAACATGATGATACTACATGGAACATGATGATACTATCATTCACCAACTTACTCTGCCCGGGTTACATCGTAACCATCACATGCACAAACTTACCAACCCCGGATATCACACGATCATCTTAGGATCAAATCAAGCTTGGTATGAACAATACCGTAGTAATCATTAAATGACCACAAAGAGCTTGATCTTTACCATTGACTCTCGCACAACATCACGAATATCCAACAACTCGATATCCTTGATACCACCATGATTATCTCACGATCACATCCAACAACTAGGTATCCTCAATACCATCATGATCATCTCACGATCACATCCAACATATTTGTCATCATCGAACCAGGGTTGTTATTAATCAAATTATTATTATTATTACTATTGACTCACAGTGTGACCGACTGCAAACTGGGCCCTTATCCGCGGGCACGGCTATCGATAGATTAAGACACACACTCTGCAGAGGTTAGCACACTGTACCCACACCACAGAACACAAGGTCTCGCACTCCCATTTGGGTGGACCAACGGTATTCCGAGAAAACCGTCCTACTGTCGTGACACTCTCCTGGCCACTCTGACTCACTCCCCACTAAGATAGTCCTGGGTGGCCCCTGTGTCTACCAAAGACACAACGACCATCGTCGTGGCCAAAACATAAATTGTCCCAAACGGGGACACGAGCTCAGAACAACAACAACGGGCACACAAGGCTTATGTCTGCATACCTTATGAGGGTAGCGCACGCCCATAACCTTCCCTTATTGGAGGCACTAGCGAGAGGCATGACAATAGACCCAGTTAGGGCCTTCCCACAATGGCAAGTGTGGCTGCACTGGTCATCTCGATTTGATGGCACCATGACTTAGCCAACAGTTGTTCAAGTTCATTTTAAGTCCGGTCAAACTTGAATGCAAATGATGCTGAGCCATAAGAAAATAACATGATGCAACTACAATGCATGAGCATGATATCAACATAAACATGGAGGTGCACATAATCCTCGAGCATAACCACAATGAAATATTTAACCATATGAGCATGGCAAACTGACGAGCATGATTATCACAAATATAACACTACTCATGGCATACATGACTACTAGCATCATAAATAAATACCATGCAAGAACATAGCAAGAACACTACCAAGTAATCATGTAACTAACTAGTTGCAACGGGAACATGCATATCAACAGTACTTGACAGACAACAAGCATGCATCAAGATAAACATCACTAATACCAGAATGTAATTCTACTACCATGCAAACATGATACTAACAAGTAGTACAAAGAACATAGCAAGAAAATGAACATGCAACCACGAGCATAACCGAGACAACGACAGTAGTAGCAAACAAGCACACAGATAACAACAAACTTTCATTAAATATTCAAGTTGAAAACCATGGCTACTGCATGGCTATCATGCAAGTGGTTGTTGTGCCTTGCCTGGGGTGACAGAGACTCCGGGGAGAAGTGTGGTGAAGCCATGGAATGAAACGCCGAAACGCTTCTCCCCCGGAGGGGGTTGATTAGAGGCAAGGGCATAATGGTCATTTTCACAGTGAAACCACCTAGTGAAAATGGTACCAACAGAAAGAGCTCGACGAGACAAAGACGTGAGCATTGGTTTCACCTAATTCGGAGTTACGGTTGAAAAGATATGAAGGGATGAAGGAGAGGGACCAATCTGTGATTTTATCACCAACGATTCCCTGGCGGAATAAAACAGAAACGCATTTAGAGAAATACGTTTTCTGGATTGAAACCCGCATTTTGTTCCAATGAAGAACAGAAGTACGCTTTCAGTAAGCGGAAGCGTATACGAGAAAGTACGTTTCCACTTACTATGCGCGGCCCTGGCCAGGTCAACGCCTGGGACAACGACAGGGGTGGTCCCACGGGCAGGGGGCTAGGGCGTTCGCGTCGTCTTCGTCCTTGCGCCTCTGTTCCCTCGTGGAACATAGCGGAGGCAGGGAGGGCCGCGACCAAGGGGCCGGCCGGCTCCGGCCACCCCCAGCCAGGACGAGGCCACCGGCGGGTGCGGCGGACCTGGCACGCCCGTCCCACGGCCGGCCAGCGCCGGGGAGGCCTGGAACGGCGGCGAGGCGCAGCGCCCAGAGGAGGTAGAGAGACGGCGGTGGTGGAGGTTCTCGGTGAAATAGCCACTCCGGCAATGAATGGAGGGGATGGGGAGGGGTAGTAGAGTACGGGGAGGCTGCTGGTGTGCTCGAATGGCTCGGGGGAGGCCAATATATAGGCGGGGAGGGGATGGCCGAGGGTGTGTGCTGCCGTGAACGTCCGACCGATGCTCTGGCGCGCACAGCGATCATGGGGAGGCGCGGGAACGCGACGAGGGTAGGTGCGGACGAGCTACAGAGGCACATTGTGCAGGAGGGGCCGAGGGGCACAGGGGATAAGGAGCCGAACGCCATCAATGCGTTGTCGGCTACAGCTTCCTCGTGGGTGCGCGGCGACGAGCATCGACGATGAAGCTGCTGGAAGGGGAGAGCGGTCCACGGAGGTTGCGACGACGAGGGGAAGATGCTAGACATGCTCACGCGCGCGAAGACGACGAGAGAGGGAGGGGCCGGAGCAAGGCGACGTTCTGGGCGCGGCCATTGCATGCCAAAACGGTGGTCACCGCGCAGTCTGGCAGGGAGAAGATGCCAAATGCTGAGAGATGATGTCTAGTGGTAAGTTCATCCAAGGTAGGTTTCAACTCCGGTGGTAACTAGGTTAAAGACGCAGTGGTTAAGTGGTAAATGAGCTCTGAAGTTTACTACAGTAAACTTGGCCGTGCACTGGTGATCAACAGGGAAGTGATTGGGCCAAATGGATTTGTATGAGGTGATTAGCTTAGGAAGGACTATAATCCTGGTGAGTTTGAGGAGATTTGGACCAATAATAAATATAGGTGCTTAACAACTACCTATTTGGTCCACAAACAAGGTTTGGATGATGCACTTTCATGGTGAGGCCACTTGAGCTGAAATTTGGTGGAATGGGGTTATTTGACCATATGGAGCTGTTGTAAAAACTTCATGCCATTTGGAATTACCAAAGTGGCACTTGCTTCACAAGGCTCCATTCTGACCAGAAACTGGGAAAATTTACTGGGGGTAAATGTCTGAGTGGATTGAGCCAAAACTTGGTGGTGGGAGTAGGTATAAATGTAAAAATGTCCTGGTAAATTGTCAGCTCAAATGAAGCAAGATAAAATATAGTTGCTTCACAAAGTGAAAATCTGACCAGAAACCAAGATTTGGAGATGAGCTCAGATACATGATCACCATGAGCTCAAATTTGGTGGCGATGCATGATTGGATCAAATGAGGGATGTGACAAAGTTTCAACTATTTTGGACATGCCTATAATATACTTCCTGCACAAAGTTCCTTTCTGGACAGAAACTTTGGAAAATTGCTGAAAATATTTACTAGGCAAATGAGTATGAAATTTGGCACAGGGCAATTATATGGACAGCAAAAGATGTCCAAAAAGTTGGGAGGCAATTGGGCCAAGATAAATAGCACTTTCTTCGCAAAGTGCCATTTAGGGAAGAAGGGGAAAATGATTATTGGAGGAATATTTTTGAACATGGCAATGAAAAGTTTTGCCATATTTGAGAAAGATAGGACCCAAACAATTTATGAGAATTATTTGGGAATTTTAAGAATGACAGAGATATATGTTGCTTCACAACCTAGGGCAAAAAGAATTATTCCTTTAATAGAAAAGGAATATATCTTGGGAAAAGAATATTGGGTTAGGTCAAGGGTGCAATTGACACGATCATGGGATGATGAGGAGGATGGCATGCCAGTATAAAACCTAGGAAGACATGATCTTCCCATGTTTCAGGACCACATAGCCACTGAAAAGCAAATAAAATCAAGAAATCCAAGGAAAATTAGTAGAAAATAAAAAGGGCAAAATCTAGGCTGTTACAAACCTTCCCCCGTTAAAGAAATCTCGTCCTCGAGATTTGCGTGCTTAGGGAACAAGTAAATATTCTAACTTGAACAAGCAAACAAGTAGATAGATAACAACAAACTTTCATTAAGTATTCAAGTTTAAAACCATGGCTACTGCATGGCTCTCATGCAAGTGGTTGTTGTGGCTTGCCTGGGGTGACGGAGACTCCGGGAAGAAGTGAGGTGAAGCCGCGGGACGAAACGCCGAAACGCTTCTCCCCCGGAGGGGGATGATTAGAGGCAAGGGCATAATGGTCATTTTGACAGTGAGACCACCTAGTGAAAATGGTACCAACGGAAAGAGCTCGACGAGACAAAGACGTGAGCGTTGGTTTCACCTGATTCGGAGTTACGGTTGAAAGATATGAAGGTATGAAGGAGAAGGACCAATCTATGAATATTTTTATCACCAACGGGTCCCTGGCGGAATAAAACAGAAACGCATTTAGAGAAATACGTTTTCTGGATTGGAAAGTGCATTTTGTTCCGATGAAGAACAGAAGTACGCTTTCAGTAAGGGGAAGCGTATGCGAGAAAGTACGTTTCCACTTACTATGCCCGGCCCGGGCCAGGTCACCGCCTGGGACATCGACAGGGGGGTCCCACTTGCAGGGGGGGCAGGGCACTCACGTCGTCTTCCTCCTTGCGCCTATGTTCCTTCGTGGAACAGAGCAGAGGCAGGGAGGGCCGCGACCAAGGGGTCGGCCGGCTCCGGCTATCCCCGGCTAGGGCGAGGCCACCGGCGGGTGCGGCGGGACCTAGCACACCCGTTCCCACGGTCAGCCAGCGCCGGGGAGGCCTGGAACGGCGGCGAGGCGCAGAGCCCGAAGGAGGCAGAGAGACGGCGGTGGTGGAGGTTCTCGGCGAAACAACCACTCCGACGATGAATGGAGGGGCTGGGGAGGGGTAGTAGAGTACGGGGAGGATGCTGGTGTGCTCGAAAGGCTCGGTGGAGGTCTATATATAGGCGGGGAGGGGATGGCCGAGGGTGTGTGCCGCCGTGCATGTCCGGCCGACGCTCTGGCACGCACAACGATCACGGGGAGGCGCGGGAACACGGCGAGGGGAGGTCAGACGAGCTACAGAGGCACACTGTGCAGGAGGGGCCGAGGGGCACATGGGAGAAGGAGCCGAACGCCATCAATGCGCAGTCGGCTGCAGCTTGCTCGTGGGCGCGCGGCGACAAGCACCGACGGCGAAGCTGCTGGAGGGGGAGAGCGGTCCAGGGAGGTTGCGACGACGAGGGGAAGACGCCAGACATGCTCACGTGCGCGAAGACGACAAGAGAGGGAGGGGGTGGAGCTAGGCGACGTTCTGGGCGCGGCCATTGCACGCCAAAACGATGGTCACCGTGCAGTCTGGCAGGGAGAAGATGCCAAAGGCTGAGAGATGATGTCTAGTGGTAAGTTCATCCAAGGTAGGTTTCAACTGCGGTGGTAACTAGGTTATAGACGCATTGGTTAAGTGGTAAATGAGCTCTGAAGTTTACTGCAGTAAACTAGGCTGTGCACTGGTGATCAACAGGGAAGTGATTGGGCCAAATGGATTTGTATGAGGTGATTAGCTTAGGAAGGACTATAATCCTGGGGAGTTTGAGGAGATTTGGACCAATAATAAATATAGTTGCTTCACAACTGCATATTTGGTCCACAAACAAGGTTTGGATGATGCACTCGCATGGTGAGGCCACTTGAACTGAAATTTGGTGGAGTGGGGTTATTTGACCATATGGAGCTGCTGTAAAAACTTCATGCCATTTGGAATTACCAAAGTGGCACTTGCTTCACAAGGCTCCATTCTGACCAGAAAATGGGAATATTTACTGGGGGTAAATAGCTGTGTATTGAGCCAAAACTTGGTGGAGGGAGTAGGTATAAATGTAAAAATGTCCTGGTAAATTGTCAGGTCAAATGAAGCAAGATAAAATATAGTTGCTTCACGAGTGAAAATCTGACCAGAAACCAAGATTTGGAGCTGAGTTCACATACGTGATCTCCATGAGCTCAAATTTGGTGGAGATGCATGATTGGATCAAATGAGGGATGTGGCAAAGTTTCAACTCATTTGGACATGCCTAGAATATACTTCCTTCACAAAGTTCCTTTCTGGACAGAAACTTTGGAAAATTGCTGAAAATATTTATCAGGAAAATGAGTATGAAATTTGGCACAGGGCAATGATATGGACAGTAAAAGATGTCCAAAAAGTTGGGAGGCAATTGGGCAAAGATAAATAGCACTTGCTTCGCAAAGTGCCATTTAGGGAAGAATAGGAAAATGATTATTGGAGGATTATTTTTGAACATGGAAATGAAATGTTTTTTCATATTTGAGAAAGATAGGACCCAAACAATTTATGAGAATTATTTGCGAATTTTTAGAATGACAAAGATATAGGTTGCTTCACAACCTAGGGCTAAAAGAATTATTCCTTTAATAGAAAAGGAATATTTCTAGGGAAAAGAATATGTGGTTAGGTCAAGGGTAGAAATGACAGGATCATGGGATGATGAGGAGGATGGCAAGCCAGTATAAAACCTAGGAAGACATGATCTTCCCATGTTTTAGAACCACATAGCCATTGAAAAGCAAATAAAATCAAGAAATCCGAGGAAAATTAAAAGAAAAAGAAAAGGGCAAAATCCAGGCTGTTACATACGGTTAACTCGAGTCTCTGAACCATATGAAAACATACAATGGGATTCCAGCAGAGCACCTTTTTGTGTTGAGATTTCTCTCTCTCGCTCTCTCTCTCTCTATCTCTCTCTCTCTCACACACACACACACACACACACACACAGAGAGAGACATTTCTCTCTTCATTTTTTTTCCAGCACTTGCATGCACACCGCTTGTTTATCTCCGTGATGCTTTAAGTATGCCTCGCACACATGCTATCTACCTATCCCTTAATATAGATATGTTTCACATAAACTCCTTGTCCCTGTATCTAAGTCTCACTCGCACCACCCCCACACATGCACACACTTCCCGACACCGATGGACTAGGGTGGCACCTCATTCTTGATATAATATATCTACTGGCTTCTCTCT
>LR738710.1:208488304-208513910 GCA_902687465.1 Secale cereale
ACACACACACACACTTGTTGTATCTCTGTGCCTCGCTCACACACACACTCGATATGTCTTTCTCTCCGTAGCAACCTCGATTTGTAGACTTCTCGCACGCACACAACTGTAGTGACGATGATGGTGGACCTTGTGTGCCTTGTTTTTACCGTCCTCATGTGATACTTTTCACCCTGTTTTATGTTAATTAACAAAGCAACCTTTTCTTTGTTACTACTAGTGAATTTGATATAATTCGGGGCAGACATAAAATATATCACTTCAACCAACTATCGCAGTAACTATCTAAACAGAAATTTTGCCTTGCAGTATATAGTAAAAAAAAACTATTTAAACAGAAACTTGCAAAATGCCCGTGCGTTGCACGAAACATGAAGATGCATTTATATGAGTAGTTTATCCTGTGGGAGATAAGGATGAACGAGGGAAGGCCTTATCTTCAAATGTGGGTAGGAGTGCAGGTATCTTTTTGAAAAATTGTTATAGTTATCTTCCTATCTGCCAGATATAGATTGGACAACCTATATTGCAGGATGGCAGGTACACTATCATCACCAACTCTGTTTTTTATAAGAGTAGACATATAGACTCCTATAAAAGACTCAGTTGGTAATGATGGTGTGTCTGCCATCCGTCATTTATGACCTTTAGATGTGCATCTAACGGTTGTGAGGTAAGTTGTGGCATTTTTGTAACAATAGCCCACTTCTATGCTCCAATTTGCAGAAAACATATTATTATCTTATAAGCAAACACATCCCTCCCTCACCTCATCAAAACAACCTGAGAAATATATTTTGAGTGAAATGTAATATATTTTTAGTGGTATATATGTATATCAAAACAATAGTGTTTTCTTTCAAGTTTGTGAACAAGTACTATTCTACTTTGGATCTGTTGCAATGCACGGGCACGTTGCTAGTAAGAACAGAGATATATCTCTCGAATCAACCACAATGAACATGTGGTCAACTCGTTAGCTACGGATGCTCGCAACACGATGACCTGACTTCGAATTATGTCTTAAATTTTAGTTTTTTTATATTTTTGATATATACTTTTTTCACTATTGTACTGACAGTGGAACCAACATAGTACTTAGAATAAGATTAAGGATGGATTTATTTCTTTTTAACTTTCAGTACGAATCTGTAGCCACCCTGCAAGTCATGTATAGTGTAGGTGCAATTAACTTTTTATAGAGGGGGGTCATACACGCAATTAACTCAAATGGAATGGATGTGACTATTATTTTGAGCATAAGACCATCTCCTATGTCAACCGGTGCAAATTTCCTCCTGCTTCCTTCCACGGAGGACGACATCCAAAGCCAGCGGCATACATTTTCACAACTCTAACCAACCATAGGATATTCATGCAAACACGGACTGATTTCATATAAGCATGAAGGATTTTGTCTAAAAATTTTGTATCTTCATATAAACATGACGGATTTCATTACATTTACATGAACTAAGAGGGGTGCTAATCCGGCTCTCGTAGTATAAATAATACCTAATCTAAATGGGCACCTGCATCTCCCTTTGTCTTCCTCATGTCCGGCACACACTTGCGGGGTCGACGAATGTCCTCGCAAGAGACGAAGCAGCCAAAAACCACCTATATACGCAGTCGTCGCCTCGGCGATGGCCTTCATCGGACCCCAGCGGCGGAGGCCTCCTGTGTTCTACTTCTCCTCGATGATGGCAGTTGAGACGGAGAAGCTGTCCACCGGCTCGTCGCTCTTCGCGCACCCGGCTTCTGTCTCTGCCTGCATTGCGCTGCCGCAGGCACGGGAGGCGCGCCCACAGACACGGGAGGCGCGACCACCGCAGACATGGGAGGCAAGGCTGCAGACACTGGTGGTGCGGTACAACACAGCAGCGACGATGCCCATGTCGTCGTGCTCACCGACATGCCGGCATGAAGAAACTCACCACTCCTTATCGAGATGAACTGGGGCGGCGAGTTGCTGAACCACGCGCTGGCTTCGGGCGGCAACTGGCTCCGTCGGGCCAGGTGAGGTAGGTGAAGCATGGAGCAGCCTCGCTCATATCTGGAGGGCTCGGCGGGCCACCCAGCCAGGTAGTATGCAGGAGAACGGCTCCTCGGAGGCCATCGGAAGAGTGGAGGAAATTGTGAGAGGGGAGATTGGGGAGAGGCGGAGGGGTGTGATTCTTGCCCGCTATATAGTCTCGTTTAAATAGAGGGCGAACAGTAGGAGCTTGGCCTACATCTGGCCTCATTTAAACTGAGGGTGGACGGGAGGAGCTCGACCGACATTGCATTTAATTTTGGCTCTCTCATGAATGGATGTGTGTCCAGAGTAGGTTTCTCGGTTTGCATGCGGGTTTAACGAAGGCGTTTGAAGGAGGCGAGGAGGCATGTTCAGCCAGGCGTGCAGCGGGTGGTGCAGTACTATTCGATTTGACAGCTACAGTAAACCAGGACAGCTCCCGATACGGCTTTAATGCAGATGTGGGAGAGGGTAGCGGCTCCTGAAATGTTGAAAGGCCAATGAAGCATGTTGATGAATGCATGAGGGAAATAATGGGAGGAGGACGGAGAAAAGAGGCAGCACGATGTGAATGCAATGCAGTTTGCACTCATATAAAGGCACCCCTCCATTCTAATGCATCTATCACATCGTACGCACCTAAGCACCTACACTAGGCGCAAAAGTGCTCACTCCGGACCCATGGCGGCGATGCGCGCGAGCGGCTAGCGGCTGTGCCAGATGGTCCATGACGCCACCCTACGGCATGGCATCGACGATCGTCTCCAGACGGTGTTGGGGACCGGCTGGTTCATGGCCATCGTCGAAGCCAGCTATGGGTCTCAGTTGGACAAGATGATCGTTGCCACCATCACCAAGTTCACTGTCGTGAAGAAGCTCGCCGACGGCATCGCCGTACTCCTCCAGCATGCGCGCCCAGGCTCCTCATTGACTGCCACCCTAATCAGCCTCCACGGTGAGAAACTCTTTCAAGCCCTAGTGGCCCTGCGACTACCCGCCGACGCAACGAAGAATGTCCACCTCGAGGTCGCGCTCGCCGCTAACCGCCTCACCGTGCAAGAATTCATCAACCTGCACATCAACGTGTACGAGGAAGTTGTGTACATAGGCATCTACAAGTCCGCTGAGGATGCTACGATGTTGGCTTTCTTCAACCGGCTGGAAGCCTTGGACGCCTTTGTTGAGAAGCACCTTGACCTCGCCACAAAAGCCGTCGCTCATCAAGCGCCGGTCGGTGGCCCGTCGCACTAAGTTGAGGACGATGAGGTCGTTGATGGATGCATCTTTCTTTTTGCCTCATGTAATCACCACTGTGATCGCGTCGTCGTGGCCTTAATTCTTATTGTACTATTGCATTGTCGTTCCTAGCTACTACTACCCTGCTTATCTGGCGGGAAAAGCCCCTCCCTAGTTTTTCCAATCGTTATTTCTATCTATCGATCGTGCCAAGGAGCAGAACCAAATGTTACAATTTATACATGTTTCCCTACTCCTAAAAAGACTCAGTTGGTGATGATGGTGTGTCTGCCATCCGTCATTTCTGACCATTAGATCTGCATCTAACGGCTGTCAGGTAAGTTGTGGCATATTTGCAACGCACGGGTTGGCACATTGGTAGTAGAAAGAAACAAATTCTGGGGTTTGGCACGAGTTCGTACTGCGGGAGTTACATTTCCCTCTTGGGCACCATGGGACCAAGCTTCAGCGGCTAGGGCACCTACCTTTGAGTCAATGACATGTGGACCCTAAATGCGGCTGGCCCGCATGTCATTGTCATAAAAGTAGAGGGGCGCTGGGACCGAGAGGGGTGAGGCACAGGTCGGTGGATGTGTAGGTGTCATGGGTTTGAGCGGCATCGTGGGAATCCAATCGGGACGAGGCTTGCCTGCTCCCCTCCGATGCTCCGATCCGTACTCCCGCACCACTTGAAGTAGTAGAAGGCAACGATGGGCCTTTAAGAGTGAAGAATGGAGAAAGAGAAGGTTTACGTTTTTTTGAGCGGTTAAGAGAGAAGGTTCTGGCTGAGATCTTCATCCCTAAAGATACTTGACAATAGTATTATTGGAGTGGATACACAACTCACAAAAAATACAAGAAGTCCACTAGGCAGAGTGGTCCGAGCGAAGATGAAAAAGGCCATGTGATGATTGTTGTTGAGTAACTCAAATACATGCATTGTATCCCATAGCAACGCACGGGCGTTCTACTAGTATTTGTTGCTGAGGAGTGATGTCCGGGACGAAATGTGTCACAACTGCTGGATAAAAATTGGATGGTGCAGGAGTACAGATCGGAGCCAAAAGCGGAGCATGCAAGCCGCGTCCAATCGCATGTGGCTGTGGTAGAAACTTGATGGTCGACACAGTTCAGCTGGCCCACATGGCATGCACACAAAGGCAGAGGAGCGGTGGGGCCGAGAGGGGTGAGGCGTACGTTGGGGGACGTGGTGCCGTGGGTTGGAGCGGCGTCGTGGGAATCGCGTGTGGTAGTGGTGAAACGTATTGCCGTGGTTCAACTTCCATGATTAAGTTGTCATGTCTACTGACATGCATTGCATACCGCTCTCTGTAAGGAGTAGTAGTAGAGAAAACTAGGCGGATAAATAGTTCATTATAGTCAAGCAGACCATATACACAGAGTACACTTGTTCCAAAGACATGCACATCAGCGAAATAGTTCATCTATATCAATGTACATAGAGAGGAAATATAATTTTTACAAGAGAGGAAATAGTTCATCTCTATCAATGTACACAGCGAGGAAATATAATTTTTACAAGAGAGGAAATAGTTCATCTATATCAATGTACACAGAGAGGAAATACAATTTTTACAAGAGAGGAAATAGTTCATCCATCTATAATGCCCTGCTGCTGGTGCAACTTCTTCTTCTTCTTTCTCCTCCTCCTCCTCCTTCTTCTTCTACTTCTTCATCTTCCCATTTTCTATGGGATATGGCTGTGCAACAAGCTCTTTCGACCTTGCAGCTATCTCGAAACTCACACTGGCATCAAGGACAACACATTTTATCCGCTCGTAGGTCAAAGGATAATTCTCCCATCCAGACGACCTTAATCCCCGCGACTCGTCATCCTTCTCAAGATTTCTTTCGAGCACATAATTTGCTACGTCGAAAAGGGATGGTGTTTCTTTATCACAACCGTCTAAAGGAATTATGGTTTGTAGGTCAGCGATGTTTTTCAAGTCAAGGTTGTACGGTGCCAGCTTCTCTTTCTCCCCTTCGATGGCTAACCCACAGAAGTATATGTCCTCCCGAGACAAGAAATAGTGTAGCGCACCTGGTATGGACGGCGCATGTATGATGTGATACACCAAAACATCATCTTCGAGGCACACCTAAAGGACGGCGGTGCGTTGGATCTTCCGAGTGGCATGCTCCGTGTACTCTGCGCCGAGACCGACGACCTTCATCTCCACCTTTTGGAGGGAGTTGGATACATTGTTTATCCACTCCCGAAATACCCTTGGGTGGTCAGTGACGTTGGCAACTATGCTCAATGAGCCTTCAATGAAGACATGTTTGACACTAAAAACCTGTATAGGGATCTCTTTCGCCATTTGGAACCACTGGACCAGAGGGCTATGGTTTGGAGAATTAGGATCAAGATGGCTAGTCTGACTGAAGAAGACGATTATTTAAAGGGGCTTTGGAATTACTCATGGAGGATGTGAATCCAGTGCAGTTTGAATGCAAATGAAGGGGAGGTGAAGAAACCAAGGAAAATCAGTTCCCGATGGAGAAGTTAATGGGACAAGTGGCATGCAGGCAGTTGATTAGACGGCTAGGTAGACCAACCTAAAAACGAAAAGGCTATGCGGGTAGCGTATTGAGGAGTGGTCTGTGTCCGTGTTCGTGTACGTGCCCATCCTTTGATCGCTACATGTGCCACTGGTAAGTTGAGGTCACTCTTTCGAATCACCGTGGCGAAACATTTTATCATTCGTTTTTGTTTCTGCACCCCTCCTGAAAAGTGGGACCTATGCAAAACCAACATGGGTGGACGGACATATATACAAACATATCCATCTCTTTGCACACAAAAAATGTGTTGTAGCTGGTTCGGGTTGATATTGGCGCGTGCCTGGGAGACACAACCTTTTCTTGTTAAGGAATGTGCTGTTATCCTAAAAAAGGAAAGAAAAAGTCATTCTTCACGCTTCCACATGCACGAGAATTTGCTTCTGCTTGCAATATGGATGTTACCTGGAGGATGAAGTGAACCCAGAGGCATACAGTACTAGTAGTATGTTACTAGCTACTACTAGTAGTACAACTGTGGTACTACACTTGATCGTCAAAATATTATTCATCCGGTCCTCACAGTGAAGTGACAAGACCATGCGCCTGAGGTGATACTAGTCCAGGCGGCGTGTTCGGGTTACCAAAGTCAGCCTCACCTTGTGCACTGTGCAGTCACTATCACCGCCGCTATATAGCATGCCTCGCCTCGTCTCCCTCTCGCCTAGCACCACTCCATATCCATCTCTGTCTCGCCGGAGATCCTGAGGTCACTCTTCATCATCTCAGTGTGCCCTCGCGTACACTCACCTCGCTCGGCTCCCCTAGTACCACTATTCCCTCTCTAGCCGCTCCAGCACCGAGAGCCTTCTCCCCCGTAAATCAAGCCCCCAAAAACCACACCTTCCAAACTCCACCATTGCCGAATGCGAACCACGCAGCATCCATATGAGTCGCGGTTGGAGCAATCTCCCCAGTGACATCCTCGACCTCTGTTGTTCGTGTATGGATATGTTGAGCATCGTCCGGCTGGTTGCACGCTCGAGGAACATGCACGCGGCCATCACCGAAGTGAGGCCTCAGCTTTTCAAGACACCCTGCTTGCTGCTATCTGGTCTAGCGAGATTTGCTCACCATGATACGAAGGTGTACATGATGCCCCTCGACTTCAATCCGACCTCCATTAGCCGAAACTTCTTTGTAGGTATGTAGTGGGTTGCCGTACATCATTTCCCTCGACTTCGATCTGATCACCATCGCCCGAATGTTCTTGGCAGGTATATACTGGGTCGGCATGTACTCCCACCGGATAGCTGCCGTCGGAGAAGACGGGAAAAAGTTGGTGCTCGTGACCTTCCAGACCTCCCATGAGATTATCCTTCCTCTGTTGGAGTATGTAGGGTTTTACCATAGCGGTCCAAGTCATCTAGATTACCACGTCAGTTGGAAGGACCATGTTTTGCAGAAGATTGTAATTTGCCAAGTGCCCACACGATATGCGGATTATGCAGACTTCAAGCTAATTGCCTTGTTCGACCGTGGACTCGCCTATCTTTCCATTGGTGCCTTCTTTAGCTAGAGACGACTCACCTCCAAGTGGATCGTCAAAGCTGATACACACTTTTGTGATGCTATTGAACACAATGGCATCATTTACACGATCGACAAAGCATATGGCACCACATCGGGACGTCGCGTGTAAGTTGTTTTCGTCTGATTTTAATGATAACGCCATGTAACAGTTTGAACCTTTTGTTATGATTGGCATATCCTTGTTTGAGCAGAAATTGAGTAGAACTATGGCAATGTATTAGAGACGACGTAAATCAGCTATATTTGGAATGAGTTAATTCATGCGATTGTGACTATGTCATTATAACCAATTTGTACCCTTGAATAATCAAACAGTTAGGAAGATATGGATATTCTCCTTACTTTATAGTAATCTACATACTACTAAATATTCGAACCCATTATACATTTCCCTATATTTTCCTCTCAGTTCCAACAGGGACAGATCAATGTTGTTTCTTGCATTATCCTACTCATACTCTGAACAATGCTAATCTTACATTAACAATTCTTGTCCTTTTTGATATGATGAAGTGTCCCTGCAATTACTGCCCTTTGTAATCACACCACCTTTGCCCAAAACAGGGAAGCACAACTGGTTCCTCGCTCAATCAGACGACGGCAAAATATTGATGATCATTCACACATATGAGCTGGAAGAGTTATATTGCAAAAATCCCACTATGTACAAGCAGAATGAAATACGTGCGTATCCGAACAGTAGTTGTTACGTCTAAGAGCAGGATACCAGCTTGTTGGGGCCTTCAGGATTTTTGAGTTGGAGGCGGGTAAACATCCTTGGTTCACACTCTCTGTTTCTCGGACTCAAATATCCGATTAACCAGGAGGTCGCCGTTGGCAAGGACCTTGATGGTAGAGAGGCTCTATTTGCTAGGGAAAACTGTGTCTACACGGCGAGCGCTAAAACTTCGCGAGCACACTCCCCTGATTGTTAACGATACAGCCTGCAGCCAAAAGAAGGTGAGAATGACAAAGGCATCTGGATTAACTTTCATCCTTGGATGTCTCAAGTACGTCAGGCAGTGATGTGGTTCAAGCCTTCAGGTTGATAGGTGCTACCTCTTGAGCTTCCGCTGTACTCCCTCGAAGAGGAAAGGGAGATGCAGCACAGTAGCGTAAGTATTTCGCTCAGTTTTTGAGAACTAAGGTATCAATCCAGTAGGAGACCACGCGCGAGTCCCTCACACCTGAACAAACAAATAAGAACTTTGCAGCCAACGCGATAAGGGGTTGTCAATCCCTTTACGGTCACTTAGGAAACTGAGATCTGATAGAGATGATAATTTATATTTTTGGTATTTTTAGTTTAATAAAACATCAAATAAAAGCAAGAAGAGAAAAGTAGATGTAGATTGATATGTTGAGAATAGACCCGGGGGCCATAGTTTTCTCTCGTGGCTTCTCTCATGATAGTGATATTCTACGGCGGGTAAACAAATTACTGTCGAGCAATTGATTGAAAAGCGAATAATTATGAGACTATCTAGGCATGATCATTGTATATAGGCATCACTTCTGAGACAAGTAGACCGAAACGGTTCTGCATCTACTACTATTACTCCACACATTGACCGCTATCCAGCATGCATCTAGTGTATTGAGTTCATACGAATAGAGTAACGCTTTAAGCAAGATGACATGATGTAGAGGGATAAACTCAAGCAATATGATGAAAACCCCATCTTTTTATCCTCGATGGCAACAATACAATATGTGCCGTGCTGCCCCTACTGTCACTGGGAAAGGACACTGCAAGATTGAACCCAAAGCCAAGCACTTCTCCCATTGCAAGAACTATAGACCTAGTAGGCCAAACCAAACCAAATAATTCGAAGAGACCCGCAAGGATATTATGAGCACACATAAAAAGTTCAGAGAAGAACCAAATATCTTTCATAGATAACCTTGATCATAACCTCACAATTCATCGGATCTCGACAAACACACCGAAAAAAGAGATTACATCGAATAGATCTCCTCAAAGACCGAGGAGAACTTTGTATTGAGATCCAGAGAGAGAGAAGAAGCCATCTAGATACTAGCTATGGACCCGAAGGTATGTGGTAAACTACTCATAACTCATGGTGAGGGCGATGATGATGATGATGAAGGCCTCCGTGATGGATCCCCCTCCCGGAACAGGCTCCAAGATGGGATCTCCACGGGAACCAAAGCTACGGCAGTGGAATTAGGGTTTTCTCTCCGCGTATGGAGTTTCTGGGGTACATAGGCATATATAGGAAGAAGGATGGCACCGGGGGCACCAGGGGCCAGCCTCGAGGCAGGGGGCGCGATCTGGGAAGGGGGGCGCGACCCCACCCTCGAGGGCTGGCCCTCTGTCCCCTAACTTGGTCCTGACGTTTCCCGAGCGTGATTTCCTCCAAAATAACTCTCGCGAAGGTTCCATTCCGTTTGGACTCCGTTTGATATTCCTTTTCTGCAAAACCCTGAAATAGGCAAAAAACAGCAATCTGGACTGGGCCTTTGGGTTAGTAGATTAGTCTCGAAAATGATATAAAAGTGAATGATAAAGCCCATTAAACATCCAAGTCTTCATAAATAATAGCATGGAACAATCAAAAATTATAGATACGTTGGAGACGTATCAAGCATCCCCAAGCTTAATTCCTGCTCGTCCTCGAGTAGGTAAATGATAAAGAAAGAATTTTTGATGTGGAATGCTAACCAATATAGTTTTTCAATGTAATTCTCTTAATTGTGGCATGAATGTTCAGATCTGAAAGATTCAAGATAAAAGTCTATATTGACATAAGAAATAACAATACTTCAAGCAATACTAACAAAGCAATCATGTCTTCTCAAAATACTATGGCTAAAGAAAGTTATCCCTACAAAATCATATAGTCTGGCTATGCTCTCTCTTCATCACACAAAATATTCATATCATGCACAACCCCGATTTCAGCCAAGCATTTATTTTTGTACTGTATTTTTTCAAACCTTTCAACTTTCACGCAATACATGAGCGTGAGCCATGGATATAGCACTATGGGTGGAATAGAGGTGGTTGTGGAGAAGACAAAAAGGAGGGAGATAGTCTCACATCAACTAGGCGTATCAACGGGCTATGGAGATGCCCATCAATAGATATCAATGTGAGTGAGTAGGGATTGCCATGCAACGGATGCACTAGAGCTAAATATGAATGAAAGCTCATCAAAAGAAACTAGTGGGTGTGCATCCAACTTGCTTGCTCACGAAGACCTAGGGCATTTGTGGAAGCCCATTGTTGGAATATACAAGCCAAGTTCTATAATGAAAATTCCCACTAGTATATGAAAGTGACTAATCATGAGACTCTCTACAATGAAGATCATGGTGCTACTTTGAAGCACAAGTGAGGAAAAAGATAGTAGCAATTCCCCCTTCTCTCTTTTCTCTCATTTTTGGAGGGGCTTTTCTCTCCCTTTTTTTATTACAACTCGGTACTACAACAAGAATGACTCTACATGAATGCCTCCGTCGGTGTACCGGCATAAGCAATGAATCAAGAGCGACATATATGAAAAATTATGCATGGTGGCTTTGCCACAACTACGATGTCAACTACATGATCATGCAAGGCACTATGACAATATGATGCGTGTCATATGAACGGAACGGTGGAAAGTTCCATGGCAATATATCTGGGAATGGCTATGGAAATGTCATGATAGGTAGGTATGGTGGCTGCTTTGAGGAACAATATGGTGGCTGTTTTGAGGAAGGATATATAGTGGGTTTATGGTACCGGCGAAAGTTGCACGGTACAAGAGAGGCTAGCAATGGTGGAAGGGTGAGAGTGCGTATAATCCATGGACTCAACATTAGTCATAAGAACTCATGTACTTATTGCAAAAATCTACGAGTCATCAAAAACAAAGCAATCAACGCATACTCCCTGGGGGGAGGTTGGTAGGAGTTAACCATCGCGCGCCCCCGACCTCCACACAAAGGTTGGCACTCTACAAATACCTCATGCTCTAACTTCGTCACATAGCGATTCACCATATGTGCATGATACGGGAAACACTAACCTTAACACAAGTACTTCTCAATTTCATAATAACTCCACTAGCATGACTCTAATATCACTATCCTCATGTCTCAAAACAATTATCAAGCATCCAACATCTCATTCTATTCAATGCACTTGGTGTGAAAATTTTACTACATTGACATTGGATGTTTATCATGTGAAGACTAGTTTCTTTAGCCTAAACACATTACCATGTTGTTTTAATAGACTATCAAATAGATATAAGTGAGGCATGAGAGTTCAACAATTTCTACAAAATATTACCACCACCGTTCTCTAAAATATATAAGTGAAGCACTAGAGCAAAAACTATTCAACTCAAAAGATATAAGTGAAGCACCTAGAGTGAAGCACCTTCAACAGCGGCTCTGGCGCCTTTCGCTTCTTTCCCGGCTCTGGCGCCTTTTGCTTCTTTCCCGGCAATGGGCAATCTTTCCAATTTTTCAACAGCTCGTCTATTTCCTTGCCGCTCCTCGTACGCGGGCGTCTTCGGGGTTCGGTTTCACCATCGAACAGATCCTTGCGTTTCCTCCATGGGTCATCTTCGTGAAGCCACCTTCGATGTCCCATGAACACGGTTTTCGAAGACCCTGGGTATCTATCTAGCTGGCGATACGTTGTGTCATCCATGCACCTGACGCATCCAGAAAATCCGTGGACCACCTGCCCTGCGACATATCCGTAACCGAGATAGTCGTGCACCGTCGTGAGCAGTGCGGCTCTCATAAGGAAATATTCTTTCTCTACGGCGTCCCACGTTTTGGCTGGCGTTTTCCACTGCGTGTCTAGCTCCTCTTTCAACAGCCCCAAATACAGATTGATGTCATTCGTTGGTTGTTTCGGCCCTTCAATTAGCATACTCATGTGAATGTACTTCCTCTTCATGCACAACCAGGGGGAAGGTTGTAAATCCACACAAACACAGGCCAGGTGCTATGTGTGCTTCTCTGGCTGCCAAACGGATTGACTCCATCGGTGCTCGCACCCAGTATGATGTTCCTTGGATCGTTCCCAAATTCTAGGTCTTCGAAGTTTAGTGCTTGCCACTAGCTCGCATCCTTAGGGTGACTAAGCATCTTGTCTTTTTTATTTATCTCCGAATCATTTCCGTCATCTTCTCGCTTCTTCTCCTCCCTATCCGCGTGCCAAGGCAGGAGCTTTGCTACCTTAGGGTCCGCGAAATACCGCTGCAGTCGATGAGTGATCGGAAAGTACCACACCACTTTTCAAGGAGCTTTCTTCTGCTTCTTGTATCGAGTGACACCGCACACCGGACATATGGTAGACTCCGCGTGCTCGTCCCGATAAATGATGCAATTGTTCATGCACACATGGTATTTCACGTGCGGTAAATCCAGAGAACACACGATTTTCTTCGCATCCTCGAAACTGGTCGGGCACTTGTTCCCCTTGGGAAGACGTTCGTGCCAGAATGACATGTTCTCGTCGAAGCATGCGTCGGTCATTTTGTGGTTTACCTTCATCTCCAGAGCCATGAGCGTTACTTTCAGGCGGGTATCCTCGGGCATGCATCCTTCATACAATGGAGTATCCGCGTCTATCTCTAGTTGATACAGCTTGGCTTTCTCTCGGGCGGCAGCTCTTGAGTTATTTTTCTGCTTGAGAAGCAGCTCTTCAATATGAGGGTCCTGCACCCAGCCTCCATCATCGTCTGCTCCGGCATCTTCATCTAGATCATGATCATGCCCTTCGTCTTGATCTTCCTCATCATCATGCATGGCATCTTCTACATGATGACTGTGTACATCATCACCATCGTGATCATGTCCTGGAGATTCTTCGTCTTCTCGCCCTCCCTCGTCGCGGTGGTTGTCTTGCTGCCCTTCCTCATTTCTTGCCCGGCCATGGACGACTTCATAGTCATCTTCATCACCTTGCCACCGATAACCATCCATGAAACCACGCAAGAGCAGGTGGTCCCGCACCTGCCCGGAATCCGGGTCTGCAATAAGGCTCTTCAGCTTGCATCTTCGACACGGACAACTTATCTCCGTCTCATTCTTTTGAAGCATCTCGGCCTTCGCGGAGCTCAAAAACCTATTCACGATGCCTTCGGTCATCGTGTGGACCATGGTCACCTGCGGGGTAGAGCAAAATGATATTTTAGAACCAAGAAAAAAATTTGGCATGACTTTCCCTAAAAATAGGACCAAAAAGAATGCATAGTGCCAAAATTCTCGCCGAAACGGAAATGAATCAACATTTCGGCAAAATATTGGCAACTATCACATTTCAAATACCGGTACCTGCAAACACAAACATATATGCAACACCACAAACATATGCAACACCACAAACATAGATAGATCTAGCTAGGCCATAAAAAGTGCATGTGCACGGTTGTTGGAGCTCGAGGGCGAAAAAATATAGATCTAACAACATAAAGATAGCTTTCCCCCTTACTTACCTATAAACAAAGGTAATTTAACCACTTAATTTTGATGAATCTATGGTGCAAATGAGGTGAGGAGGAGGAGGCAGCCGACACAAGCTTGGAGGAGGAGGTGGAGAGAATGAAGTGGGAAAAGTGAGTGTGTAGGTGTGGCTGTCCAAAATATCTAGCTGGTCCCGGTTTACTAATGGCGCACCACTCACCAATGCGCCATCAGTAACTAGGGTTACTAATGGCGCACCAGCTTGTGGTGCGCAATTAGTAGTTTTGCAAAAAAAAACATTATAGTACTGACGCACTGAGTTGGAGGTGCGCCATTACTAGTTAAACTAGTAATGGCGCACTGTGCCACGGTGCGCCATTAGTATTTCTGGAAAAAATGATTTGTTACTAATGGTGCACCGACACATGGCGCGCCATTACTATATAGTAGTGGCGCACCATGTGTCTGGTGCGCCATTAGAGGACATATCATCTATAGCCCTTTTCCTAGTAGTGAACAAATTATTCTGACATCTGTAGTCGTTGGATTAACATCCAACAACGATCCTACTTTTTCAATCTCTAATATAGTTGCTCTTGCTCCAGCCACCCAAACCAAATCCGATCGTGCCGCCTGCTCCTACCTCCCGTGGCCGGCTATGCTGCCGCGCAGGCCTAGCCGCCCCACCCTACTCCCAGCGGTGGCCAGGTCATACTTGTACTTACCCACACCTTCTGTTATTCTCCAGTGAAGGCAGCCGAACCAGTCCCTCGTACTCCCGTTGATAGCTTGGACTCACCAGCTATATCTTCACACGGTAGGAAGCGCCTCCTTATTACGCACACAAAAATGAATACTCCCTCTGCTATCTGGGACCCACCATAGTTGGAGGCTGACTTGTGGGCCTACTGACGCGGACGGAGGGCTTTGTCAACTTAGTCAATACGAACGATTCTAGCAGCAGTGACCGTACGATGTCCATCCAACGACCGTAGTGCTTCTTCAACCTCTGGTTTTCTTGCTCCAGCCGCCCAAACCAACGACGGTCGTGTCGCCTGCTCCTACCTCCCCTGGCCAGTTGTGCTGCCGTGCAGGCCTCATCGCCCCACCCTAGTCCTAGCGGTGGCCAGGTCATACTTGTACTCACCCACACCTTTTGTTATTCTCCGACGAAGGCAGCCGAACCAGTCCCTCGTACTCCCATCCGCCAGAGACTCCAGTGCCCCTTGTTCCATGACTCCACATCGTTCCCATCTTACGCCTCGCCATCGTCATTGCCTTGGTGCTCTCGGCGTGGCGTGGTCAATATGGTCAAGGAACGACTTCCATCATAAGAGGATTGTACGTGGAGAGGCTGACAGCTAGGTCCACAGCCACAGCAAGGAAGTGCCTCCTTATTACGCGCAAAATAATGATTCCTCCACCTGACAGTAGGGACCCACCAGACGGGCCACCGTATGTCGCGAAAAAAATGCCCCCCTAACTGTTGGGACCCACCAGCTACATCTTCACACGCAAGGAAGTGCGTCCATATTACGGGCAAAAATGATTCCCGCCAGACCGCTGGGAGCCACCATCAATATCTTTCCACGCAAGGAAGTGCCTCCTTACCTTCCTGGTAGCTGGGACCCACCCGGTCGAACCATACGTAGGGTTGTCTGTCTGGTCACGAACGTGTACGTACATACTAGTCGATCGGTTTGTCTGCAGGCTACAGCGATGAACCGTGGTCGAGTAAGGAAGGGCACGTGTTGTAGTAGAGGCGCGGACGTAGCATGTCATGCAGTCTCGTCAATATCGTGTACACGTACATATAGACAGGGTGCAAGAAAGTAAATACGGCCACATATGTACATACGGGTGTGGTCTCGAACGCCTACTCGCGCATATGTATGACCAGGGCTCGTGTACATGGAGAGGCAGCGGAGAGCAGCGACGGCGTCCTGTTCATCGGCAGCCAACCGACTGGGTCGGAACGGAGAAACTGCGTCGTGTTCATCGGGAGGCAATGGAATGCGTTCAGTTCATCGGGAGCCAACCGGCTTGGACGGAACAGGCAGAACGCGGTATAGCGTTCCGCAAAACAGAGGAAACGGTTTTCTGTTCGAGCGCGTATGGTCGAAACGGGGTCCTGTTCATGGGAAAGGGTCTGGCATACCATAGAACGGAGGAAACGGACTTGTGTTCGAGCTCCTACGGTCGAAACGGGGTCCTGCTGATCGGGAGGGGTGTGGCGTAGCGCAAAATGGAGGAAACGGACTTCTCTTCGACCTCCTACGGTCCAAACGGGGGTCCTATTAATCGAGAGGGGTGTGGCGTACCACAAAACGGGACTCCATGGGATACTGTTCATCCACGGTCTACTGCCTCGCTCCAGCCTCCACGGGCTACCGTTTTTCCACCGTCGACCTTCTCCAGCCTCCACCTACGACTATTCATCCACGGCGTCTCCCTCCTGCCTCCACGGGCTCCTGTTCATCTAGCATCCACCACCCCTCCATCGACTATTGTTCAACCACCCCTCCACCGGCTACTCTTCATCCAGCCCTCCACTGGCTACTGTTCAACCAGCCCTCCACTGGGTCCTGTTCATCCACCCCCAACCGGCTCGATCGGGGTCCAGTTCATCCAGCGGCAACGGCCTCTAGCTACTACCACGGGGTCATGTTCATCCAACCCTTGGCCAGCAATGCTCACTGTTCATCAAGAGGCAGCAGGTTCGACCAGCTTTAGTTAGTAGTAGTAGCGAAGGAATCGCTCGATCGGGTTAAGTTAACAGCCAGATCAATCGATCACTCGGGTTCAGTAACGCATAGCCTTTAGTGCAATCGCTCGGGTTCAGTCGCTCGGGTTAAGTTAGAGCCCAACGCCTCGCACACAGGCGCGCACGTGTACGAGAGAAACCCGCAACCCCTATGTGCATCGCTCGGTCTCGACCACCCACTATAATCGGAAACTCCGTGATATTTTCCTCGCCCTCGCTTCTACCACGGTTTTTTCCGTCATGGACGGCCCAAAGAATGTCATGCAGCTGCATTTCTGGCCCGCCCAGGATGAAAAGCCAGTTTTTGTCCTGATTTTTTGGCATAGAAGTAGGAGCCCGCCACATTTATGATGATACGTGTTCTTGTCACAATTATCGTCATAGAAGTGTAATAAGCATGACAGAAAAAAGTCGTTTGGCCCAGAATGTCACGGATGTGTCTTTTTTTTGTAGTGCAATTCAAGAGGACCAGGCCCTCACCATGTTGCTCTCCCATGCCACGCGCATCCGTTATCTACCCCACGCGATGCATGCATCATACGTGGCTGAGGATAAGGGCGCGCTGTGGGAAGAGTTAATTGGCTGTTTCTACACCATGCGTTAAAGTCATTCATAGGCCATCGATGGAGCGGCCCCGCCACTATTGGTTATACACCACACGCGGGGAAACCAGAAACTAGCCCAGAATCAAGGCCGATGAAGCAGCAATGAAGACTCCAAAGAGACTAGCCTCTTCAGCAATCCTGCATGTGCACTTATTAGGCCCTACCCCGACAACGCTCAGCAGCATGATCGGGGCAGGCCGGGGGGCTTCTGTCGGTGCAACAAACCCTTGGTCTGTTGCCCAGACTGTGCATAGGCACAAGGACAAGATTGAAGCACCAGCCCAAGTCAGAATACAAGAAACCAAAAGATTCAAAGAACCAACAAGCAGCCCAGAGAGACCAAGATCGAGCCAGAGAAGCAAGATATCACCAAGAGGAAAGCCTCATGCTACTTCTCGAGCTTGCGTTGTATTCCCTCGAAGAGGAAAGGGTGATGCACCACAGCAGCGTAAGTATTTCCCTTAGTTTTTGAGAACCAAGGTATCAATCTAGTATGAGACTATACCCGAGTCCATCGCACCTGCAAAAAAAAATAAGAACCTCGCAGCCAACGCGATAAAAGGGGTTGTCAATCCCTTCTCGGTCACATACGAGAGTGAGATCTGATAGATATGATAAGATGATGCTTTTGGTATTTGGTATAGAAATAGAAAGTACATAATGGAAAGTAAAATAAATAGTTGATGGAAGATTAATATGATGAGAATAGACCCGTGGGCCATAGGTTTCACTAGTGGCTTCTCTCATGATAGCAGAATTCTACGGTGGGTGAACAAATTACTGTCGAGCAATTGATAGAAAAACGCATAGTCGTGAGAATATCTAGGCATGATCATTGTATATAAGCATCACGTCTGTAAAATGTATACCGAAACGATTCTGCATCTACTACTATTACTCCACACATCGACCGCTATCCAGCATGCATCTAGAGTATTAAGTTCATAAGAGCAGAGTGATGCTTTAAGCAATATGACATAATGTAGAGGGATAAACTCAAGCAATATGATATAAACCCCATCTTTTTATCCTCGATGGCAACAATACTATACGTGCCTTGCTGCCCCTGCTGTCACTGGGAAAGGACACCGCAAGATTGAACCCAAAGCCAAGCACTACTCCCATTGCAAGAGCTATAGATCTAGTAGCCCAAACCAAACCAATAATTTGAAGAGACTTGCAAGGATATTATAGTCATACATAAAAGATTTCAGAAAAGAATCCAATATTGTTCAAAGATAATCTTGATCATAAACCCACAATTCATCGGATCTCGACAAACACACCGCAAAAAGATTACATCGAATAGATCTCCTCGAAGATCGAGGAGAACTTTGTATTGAGATCCAAATAGAGAGAGAAAAGCCATCTAGCTAATAACTATGGACCCAAAGGTCTGTGGTAAACTACTCACAACTCATCGGAGAGGCAGTGGTGTTGATGTAGAAGCCCTCTGTGTTCGATCCCCCTCCGGTGGAGCTCCGGAACAGGCTCCAAAATGGGATCTCATGGGAGCAGAAGTTTGCGGCGGTGGAATTAGGGTTTCGTCTGTTGCCTCGATATTTTTAGGGTATGACAGTATATATAGGCTGAAGAGGGGTGCCGAGGGAGCAACAGGTGGCCCACGAGGGCGGGGGGCGCGCCTACCCCCCCCCCCCTCGGCGCGCCCCTGCCCTCGTGGCCACCTCCTTCGCTTCATGGCGTGTACTCCAAGTCTCCTGTGTTGATATTGTTCCAAAAATAACTCTCCCGAAGGTTTCATTCCGTTTGGACTCCGTTTGATATTCCTTTTCTACGAAACACTGAAAAAGGCAAAAAAAACAGCAATCTACACTAGGCCTTGGGTTAGTAGGTTAGTCCCAAAAATAATATAAAAGTGTATAATAAAGCCCATTAAACATCCAAAACAGAGTATATAATAGCATGGAACAATCGAAAATTATGGATACGTTGGAGACGTATCAAGCATCCCCAAGCTTAATTCCTGCTCGTCCTCGAGTAGGTAAATGATAAAAACAGAATTTTATTTGTGGAATGCTAACCAACATAATTCTCCATGTAATTTTCTTAATTGTGGCATGAATGTTCAGATCCGAAAGATTCAAGACAAAAGTCTATATTGACAAAAGAATAATAATACTTTAAGCATACTAACAAAGCAATCATGTCTTCTCAAAATAACATGGCCAAAGAAAGTTCATCCCTACAAAATCATATAGTCTGGCTATGCTCTATCGTCATCACACAAAACATTTAAATCATGCACAACCCCGGTTTCAGCCAAGCAAATGTTTCACACTTCAATTCTTTCAAACCTTTCAACTTTCACGCAATACATGAACATGAGCCATGGATATAGCACTATGTGGAATAGAGTGGTGGTTGTGGAGAAGACAAAAGAGGAAGATAGTCTCACATCAAATAGGCGTATCGATGAGCTATGGAGATGCCCATCAATAGATATCAACGTGAGTGAGTAGGGATTTCCATGCAACGGATGCACTAGAGCTATAAGTGTATGAAAGCTCAACAAAAGAAACTAAGTGGGTGTGCATCCAACTTGCTTGCTTACGAAAACCTAAGGCATTTGAGGAAGCCCATTATTGGAATATACAAGCCAAGTTCTACAATGAAAATTCCCACTAGTGTATGAAAGTGACAAAACAAGAGACTCTCTATCATGAATATCATGGTGCTACTTTGAAGCACAAGTGTGAAAAAAGGATAGTAACATTGTCCCTTCTCTCTTTTTATCTCATTTCTTTCTCTTTTTTTTCTTTTGGGCCTTTTCCTTTTTTTTCATTTTTTATGGCCTCTTTTTTTTCTTTTTTCTTTTTTTCTTTTTCGTCCGGAGTCTCATCCCGACTTGTGGGGGAATCATAGTCTCCATCATCCTTTCCTCACTAGGACAATACTCTAATAATGATGATCATCACACTTTTATTTACTTACAACTCGAAGTTAGAACAAAATATGACTCTATGTGAATGATAATGATGAAGCATGTCATATGAACGAAACAGTGGAAAGTTGCATGGCTATATATCTTGGAATGGCTATGGAAATGCCATGATATGTATTTATGGTGGCTGTTTTGAGGAAGGTGTATGGTACCGGCGAAAGTTGTGCGGTACAAGAGAGGCTAGCAATGGTGGAAGGGTGAGAGTGCGTATAATCCATGGACTCAACATTAGTCATAAAGAACTCATATACTTATTGCAAAAATCTATGAGTTATCAAAACAAATTATTCGATGCATGCTCCTAGGGGAAGGGTTGGTAGGAGTTAACCATTACGTGATCTCGACCTCCACACAAAGGATGACATTCAATAAATAAATCATGCTCTAACTTAATCACATAACGGTTCACCATACGTGCATGCTACGGGAATCACAAACTTTAACACAAGTGTTTCTAAAATTCACAATTACTCCACTAGCATGACTCTAATATCACCATCCTCATATCTCAAAACAATCATCAAGTATCAAACTTCCAATAATATTCAATGCGTATGAAAGTTTTTACAATACCCATCTTGGATGCCTATCATATTAGGACTAGTTTTATAACCAAAGCACATTACCATGCTGTTATAAGAGACTCTCAAAAAGATATAAGTGAAGAATGAGAGATCAATAATTTCTACAAAATAAAACCACCGCCGTGCTCTAAAAGATATAAGTGAAGCACAAGAGCAAAACTATCTAGCTCGAAAGATATAAGTGAAACACATAGAGTATTCTAATAAATTCCAATTCATTTGTATCTCTCTCAAAATGTTTGTCCAGAAAGGATGATTGTGGTAAACTAAAAAGCAAAGACTCAAATCATACATGACGCTCCAAGCAAAACACATATCATGTGGTGAATAAAAATATAGTTTCAAGTAAAGTTACCGATAGACGAAGACGAAAGAGGGGATGCCTTCCCGGGGCATCCCCAAGCTTAGGCTTTTGGTTGTCCTTGAATTTTACCTTGGGGTGCCTTGGGCATCCCCGAGCTTAGGCTTTTTCCACTCTTTGTTCCATAGACCATCAAATCCATACTCAAAACTTGAAAACTTCACAACACAAAACTTAGCCAAAAATCTCGTGAGCTCGGTTAGTATAAGAAAACAAACCACCACTCAAAGGTACTATAATGAACTCATTCTTTGTTTATATTGGTGTTAAACCTACTGTATTCCAACTTCTCTATGATTCATACCCCCCCCCCCGATACTACTCATATATTCATCAAAATAAGCAAACAACACATGAAAAACAGAATCTGTCAAAAACAGAACAGTCTGTAGTAATGTGTAACTTTAGAATACTTCTGTAACTCAAAAAAATTGAAATAAATTGCTGGATGTGAGGAATTTGTCTATTAATCATCTACATAAAGAATCAACAAAAAAGCACTCTCCAGTAAAAACTGGTAGCTAATCTCCTGAGCGCTAAAGTTTATGTTTTTTACAGCATGATCACATAAACTTCACACGAGTCTTCTCAAAGGTTCTACTTGGCACAGACACTAATTAAAACACAAAACCACATCTAAACAGAAGCTAGATGCAATATTTATTCCTAAACAGAAGCAAAAACAAAGAAAATAAAATTGGGTTGCCTCCCAACAAGCGCTATCATTTAACGCCCCTAGCTAGGCACGATACAAGAATAGATCTAGGTATTGCCATCTTTGGTAGGCAATCCATAAGTGGCTCTCATAATAGATTCATATGGTAATTTGATTTTCTTTCTAGGAAAGTGTTCCATGCCTTTCCTTAACGGAAATTGGAATCTAATATTTCCTTCCTTCATATCAGTAATTCCACCAATCATTCTAAGGAAAGGTCTACCAAGAATAATAGGACATGTAGGATTGCAATCTATATCAAGAACGATGAAATCTACGGGCAAATAATTCCTATTTGGGACAATAAGAACATCATTAATCCTTCCCATAGGTTTCTTAATGGTTGAATCTGCAAGATGCAAATTTAAAGAACAATCATCAAGTACATGGAAACCTGACATATCACACAAAGCTTTTGGAATTGTGGAAACACTTGCACCCAAATCACACAAAGCAAAGCATTCATGATCTTTAATCTTAATTTTAATAGTAGGTTTCCACTCATCATAAAGTTTTCTAGGGATTTGTAACACCCCAAATTTTTGGGTTTGGTTTTTCTTCCAAAACTTTTGGTCTTTTGGAAGGGGTTGTTTGATCTTCTCTTGAAACCCCTTTTAAAATCTCTTCTGGTCAAATTTTGTGTGTTTTTCTCAAGCTTGGTTTTTGGTCTTGAAAGATTCTTCTGGTGTTAGCTCAACATAAGTCTTTTTCTTAGAGACTTGGTTGATTCTTCTCCTTCTTGATTTAAACTCCATAGGTTTAACCTTGGGCTTATCTTCCTCTCCAACCTTCATCTTGTCATGACCCCAACAGAAATATTTCTCTCCAAGACCCCCTCCATACCTTAAGACAAGTCTCTCACCAATTCCAGTCAGTTTTGACCTTATTGGAATTTTCCTCTATTTATTTTACTCCAAAAACTATTTTTGTCTTTTTTAGTGGACCTTGGTGATTTACAAAGGAACCACCATATCCATCTTGTTGTTTGTTTCCAAACTAACTTCCGTAGTTAGTCCTTAGTACCCACAACCTAGATCCATCTTGTTTCACTGGTCCACTGTTCAAAATTTTCAAATTTCACCTGCTGCAAGTTTGGACCTGATTTGCAAAATTTGGTGAAATTCATATTTATCTTCTTCCAAAAATTCTGTGAAAATTTAGGCAGCCTCTGGATGCATGAAGAGGCCACTCCACCAAGTATCAGCCCTAGAAACATTTCCCACATACCAGAATCATTTCATCGAACACCTGGCATGCACTCTGCTGTCAGGTTCAGAAACTGCTAACTGAAGATTCACTGTCGACAGTGCAGTTCGTAAGTTCGTCAGAGCTGTAGCGACAATCTTCCTAGTGCCTACCTTGGATTGACGCACACTGCACCTCCTGCTTATCCAATGTGCCGCACGCTTGCTTGGCCGCTTCTGGGCGTCGGTGGCGCCCTGGCCCGACCACGCCGGCGACTTCTACGGCAACAGAACCGCCCGTGGCGGCTGGCACAGAGCATCCTGCAGCTCGACGCCGTTTGGCGCCGCCCAAGTCACCACAGCGCTCCGCGTGGCCTTCTCCACTGCCAGCGCACGCCTGCAGCACCGTCACCGTGGTCTGGCGCGCGCAGAGCGCGTTCTCTGCCGCCGACGTGCCGCACGGCCGTTCCGTCGAGGGCAGCACGTAATCATCCCTCCCCTGCTGAGTTAGGCATGGGAATGGAACCAGTACGCCTCCTAGTCGATGCTCAAGCCCCTAAACCCGCCGTCCAGCCACTGCATCGCCGTAATCGCTCGCCGGACTTATCCCATTCACGGCAACCGCCTCCGGCCGGCTATATAAAGCACCCCCGAGCTCGTTCTCGAGCCCGCACACCTCCACCATCTCCCTATACCGCGCCCAACCTCTGGAAGAGCCTCGAGGGGCCCTTCTTCTCCAACTCCGGCCAACTCCTTCCGCCTTGGGCTCCAGCAGCGTTCTCTCCGGTGAGGACTCCTCCGCCGCCCTGGACTCGAGCGTAGCACCCTGGCACGTACCTAAACCTAACCCCCACTCCAATTTGACCCCAGAGATCCTCTCCGACGAGGCCCACGACCACCCGAGTCGCCGTCCGCCGGAGACAGGGTCGCCGTCGATGTGGGGCTCGCCGACGCCCAACTCCACCACCAATCGTCGCGGAAGATCACCAAGAAGCTGTACGTACCACTCCCCTCCCCTAACTCGCCGTGGATCGGCGCCGGCGACCACCGCAGCATCTGGCGCCGGCGCGACTCTGTCTCAAAATTCAAACCAGAAAAGTGGAACCCCCCGTCAGCCTCTCATCTCTCTCCGAACCGTTTTTCTGGAAAGCGCCTTCGGGCGAAGTATGTTTCCTTCTTCGGTTGGCGTACTGCGTACCGGTTCGCTTTTCTGTTTTCTATTCTAGCCCCTGGAATTTTTCTGTTTCATTACAGATGAGTCCCTCGACAGAAACTCTATTATCTTTTTAACTAAAGATGTTTTTGAGTTGATTCTTTTTCTGTCCTCTTTAGTTTTATGTCTAATTTCTTGTCATATTTATGTGAAATTTTTTGAAGCAAATTTATTTGCACACGCGGTATTTATGTTAGTGTCCGTTTGTTTGAATACGTAGATACCGAAGGACGTGACGGAGCCGCGAACCTCACCGAGTTAGACTCCGACTACTCTGAACCAGGCAAGCATGTTTGAACCTTTGATATGATGGATGTGTTGCATGTTTGCTCGAGTAGTTCTTCTCATAAGCATGGTCATATAAGCATTTGTGTATGGTTATATTGCATGCAAGCAAGCTTCGGGTGAGCCCCGAATGATAGTGTTTGAACCACCTCGATCATGTGGTGACATGATGGGTGGTATACTCGTATTATTGAAGCATGCCAGCAGTTGGTTAACTTAGTATCAACGGGGATCAGGTCGTGAACCCGTTCATCTCCTTTTTGGTACTATCATAGGCCTCTATTAAGATTACAGTCTAGTCAGTTGCAAACCACTTTCCGAGTACACACGAAGTAGAGGGGCCGGAATGAGGGTTCCATGGCCCTGGATTAAAGCCCGTCATCCGGTCAGGGGGCATGGGTGTTTCCGGTTGGGACCGAGAGGGGGGCATCCCTTAGAGCGCGCATATATAAATTTGATCCCATGATATTCGAGGTTGTAGCCTCCTCGTCTTAAAGTTTTTCGTGAACGCTGTCACGGGTGATTCCGGACAGCAGGATGTGAAATGGGTGTGTACTGGTCAGTTGGGTTTCTACTAAAACACCGTAGACGGAACTAGTCCATGTGGCTAGTAGAATCCGTTGGCTATGATTTAATAGTACAAGCTCAGCAGAGTCAAATCCTTCAAGTAGCCATGTTTATGGCCTAGGGTCAATCTTGGTGTCAACCCGGTGACCGTCCTTGGTAAATTCTTGATAGTAACAAGAGTAGTGATTTATGTCAAGTTCATTTGGTAGATGAACTCACCCATTACCTCTGTACTGATTTATTTCCTGAAGTATTTCATCGTTCAATTCTTGTTATTTATAAGCCCTTTATGTGATGTCGCTCAGACGTCCGACTATGGCATTCTTGTTATTTATAAGCCCTTTATGTGATGTCGCTCTGACGTCCGACTGTGGCATTCTTGTTATTTATAAGCCCTTTATGTGATGTCGCTCAGACGTCCGACTGTGGCATTCTTGTTATTTATAAGCCCTTTATGTGATGTCGCTCAGACGTCTGACTGTGGCATTCTTGTTATTTATTTCCGTTATAAGCCCTTTATGTGGTGTCGTTCAGACGCCCGACTGTGGCATGCTTTCATTTT
>LR738710.1:208514138-208525073 GCA_902687465.1 Secale cereale
TAAGCCCTTTATGTGATGTCGCTTAGACGTCCGACTATGGCATTCTTGTTATTTATAAGCCCTTTATGTGATGTCGCTCAGACGTCCGACTGTGGCATTCTTGTTATTTATAAGCCCTTTATGTGATGTCGCTCAGACGTCTGACTGTGGCATTCTTGTTATTTATTTCCGTTATAAGCCCTTTATGTGGTGTCGTTCAGACGCCCGACTGTGGCATGCTTTCATTTTATTTATTACTCACGAGGCGTCACTCAGACACTCGTTTGGGTCCTTCGATTTATTTACTTACAGCACAGGAATATATTTATCTGGTTGCAGTTTGCTAGAATACTCGCATGCATCATGTTGGCATTTATTATATCTTAAGTCCGAACTATCTTGCGAGTACATTCGAAGTACTCACCTGGCTTGTTGATTTGGCCAGATGTGGACGAAGGCGATCTCATGGACGAAGAATTCGATAGCGAGTCCGACGTCTTGTGGAGTCCTAGTCAGTCTCTTGTGATCCTGGAGTTGATCACTGTTATATAACCACTTCCGCCTACCACCAAATAAATTCATCGGGTCACACTCCGACACTCGATGAACTGTATTATATGGGAGTCACGTCACCCACTTCGCTGTGACATACCCACCACCCTTTTTTTATTACGAGTTAGTAGTATGCCACCCTGCCATTGTGTCATATCCGCCGTTATGTACTATATTGGCGTACTTGTAATAAATTGTTGAGCCACCTCAGCTCAACCTTGTATACTTATTTAGTGTCCTGGAATTTTGTATCAAGGAATTTTCCATCAGCAAGAAGTATTCTTCCTTGCTGGTTTAAATAAAAGGTCGGTCTTTCGGTAATTATTTTACTGAAAGGTAGGTCCTGACAAGATTGAGACTTCAAATTCAAATTTTTTTCTTCATAAGACTGCATGAAAGCATCAACTATGTGTTTGGTAAAAGCCTTATTTTGACTATAAGCATGCGGATAATTTAGCACGGATTGCAGCAAGGAAATACAATCTATTAAAGAGAAATTATCATAATTAAATCCCTTGAAATCCAAGATAGTGGGTTCATTGCTATGTAATGTCTTGACCTCTTCAATCCCACTTTTAACAATTTTAGCATCAAGATCTAAAAACTCTGAATCGCTGGTATGTCTTTTAACTAAAGTAGACTCATCTCCAGTCCCATCTTTATCAAGATTCATACTAGAAAACAAGGATTTAATAGGAGACACATCAATCACTTTCAGATCTTCATCTTTATTTTCTAAATCTTTCGGTTTAGCGGCCATCTTATTAACTAAGGTTGCTTGCTTATCCGAAATTTGGGCTATTAAGTTCTCAAGATGAGCAAACTGATATTTCAGACCATAAAATTATTTAGACTTATCATCAAGCTCTTTATTCATGTATTCCATGAAACTTTTCTGTTCTTTAAGCTCGTTTCTGAAGAAATCATTATGCTCAAATTGCACAGACATAAAATTTCTAACATCGTTTTCAATCTCCTCCAACATCTTAAGGTGAGGATCAACCCTAATAGGGGGAGCCATTGTGACGAGCAAGCAATCCAACACACAAGCAAACAAGAGTCAAGCGAACGGTAAAACACACGGAAAAAGAAGGGAAAATTAAACGGCAAGGGTGAAGTGGGGGAGAGGGAAATAAGAGGCAAATGGCAAATAATGTAATGCGAGGGATAAGGGTTTGTGCTAGGTACTTGGTATATGACTTTTGCATAGATCTCCCCGGCAACGACACCGGAAATTCTTCTTGCTACTTCTCGAGCTTGTGTTGTATTCCCTCGAAGAGGAAAGGGTGATGCAGCACAGTAGCGTAAGTATTTCCCTCAGTTTTTGAGAACCAAGGTATCAATCCAGTAGGAGACTACGTGCGAGTCCCTCGCACCTGCAAAAACAAATAAGAACCTCGCAGCCAATGTGATAAAAGGGGTTGTCAATCCCTTCTCGGTCACTTACGAGACTGAGATCCGATAGATACGATAAGATAATATTTTTGGCATTTTTGGTATAGAAACATAGAGTAAATAATGCAAAGTAAAGTAAATAGTTGATGGAATATGATGAGAATAGACCCATGGGCCATAGGTTTCACTAGTGGCTTCTCTCATGATAGCAGAATTCTACGGTGGGCGAACAAATTACTGTGGAGCAATTGATAGAAAAGCGCATAGAGTTATGAGAATATCTAGGAATGATCATTGTATATAAGAATCACGTCCATAACAAGTAGACCGATACGATTCTACATCTACTACTATTACTCCACGCATCGACCGCTATCTAGCATGCATCTAGAGTATTAAGTTCATAAGAACACAGTAACGCCTTAAGAAAGATGACATGATGTAGAGGGATAAACTCAAACAACATGATATAAACCCCATCTTTTTATCCTCGATGGAAACAATATTATACGTGACTTGCTGCCCCTGGTGTCACTGGGATAGGACACCGCAAGTATGAACCCAAAGCCAAGCACTTCTCCCATTGCAAGAACTATAGATCTAATAGGCCAAACCAAACCAATTATTTGAAGAGACTTGCAAGGATATTATAATCATACATAAAAGATTTCAGAAAAGAATCAAATATTGTTCAAAGATAATCTTGATCATAAACCCACAATTCATCGGATCTTGACAGACACACCACAAAAAGATTACATCGAATAGAACTCCTTGAAGATCAAGGAGAACTTTGTATTGAGATCCAAAGAGAGAGACGAAGCCATCTAGCTAATAACTATGGACCTGAAGGTCTATGTTAAACTACTCACAACTCATTGGAGAGGCTGTAGTGTTGATGTAGAAGCCTTCCGTGATTGATCCCCCTACGGTGGAGCTCCGGAACAAGCTCCAAGATGGGATCTCACGGGAACAGAAGGTTGCGGCGGTGGAATTATGGTTTCATCTGTTGGATCGATGTTTTCAGGGTATGAGAGTATATATAGGCTGAAGAGGGGCACCGGGGGAGCAATATGTGGCCCACGAGGGTGGGGGCGTGCCTACCCCCCCTAGGCGCACCCCCTGCCCTCGTGGCCACCTCCTTCGCTTCCTGGCGTGTACTTCAAGTCTCCCGTGTTGGTATTGTTCCAAAAATAACTCTCCCGAAGGTTTCATTACATTTGGACTCTGTTTGATATTCCTTTTATGCGAAACACTGAAATAGGCAAAAAAACAACAAACTGCACTGGGCCTTGGGTTAGTAGGTTAGTCCCAAAAATAATATAAAAGTGTATAATAAAGCCCATTAAACATCCAAAATAGAATATATATAATAGCATGGAACAATCAAAAATTATAGATACGTTGGAGACGTATCACCTCCCTTGCCGGGCAGGCGAACCCGGCAAGTGGCGAGGCCACCCCCAGGAAAAGATAACAGAAACACCTCGGTAGGGCCTGCCGGGGCTCGCGGAGGCAAATCCACCTCACCAATCACTCAAGAAGGACCCACGTCGTCGATCAATGTGGTGTCAAGCCGCAAGATGATTAAGTGGCAGCCATTTGCCACATGGCAGCCATTTCCTACAGGAGAAACCCACATATGACACTCATCCCATGACGTGTCAAGAGAACAGGCGCGGAGCTAGCAAGAAAGCCCGGCAAGCCTTGCCGGGCAACCAGTGATGTGACACTAAGCGATGCATTTAATGCACCCTATCAGCCCGCAGAGTTAGGTATGATAGCACGGTTTGCTATCATATTAGTGCATAATGACTACTTTGCCACTGTGGTAACCCCTTGATCTCTAAAAGGAGGCCCATGGCAATCGTAGAAAGGGTTGAAAAGTTGACGAACCTACACCCCCATACGTGCGTAGTCGCTGCTGCCCTAAGGCAACCCCTGTCGGGCAAGTGTACTATGCTCCACCACCACCATTCCACCATCAATCCACCAAAGCAGGAGTAGGGTTTTACACCTCGCGGCGGCCTGAACCTGGGTAAATTGCTTGTGTACTCTCTGTGTTGCTATTGTGCGCTGGTCTGCTCTTTGTGCAACACGACGTCCCCCTGTATAACCAGCAAGGGGCCTCCTGGTCCCATAGGTGGTCGCGGATATCCCGCGACATCCATAGGCCTCGGAGTGACACTTGTGTAGGATCTGTTCCCATTCATGCTCAGGTACACAACATCTAATAACACCATCTACACCCTCTTTATAAAGGTGTGGGTCATCCCAAAAGTAATGTCTTAAGTCATAGAAAAACGTTTTCTTTTGTTGGTATGTGAAGCTAGGTGGTATAAATTTAGCAACAATAAAATTAGCATAATCAGCATACCATGGAGCATTATGAGAAGCTTTTACGACAGCTAATAATTCATCAGGAAAGCCATCATCAATAGGTAGTGGGTCATCAAGAACATTTTCTAACCTATACAAGTTATCTGTAACGTGGTTCATAGCTCCCTTTTTATCAATAATATGCAAATCAAATTCTTGTAGCAAGTGAACCCATCTAATAAGTCTAGGTTTAGCATCTTTCTTTTCCATAAGATAATTAATAGCAGCATGATTAGTGTGAACAGTTACTTTAGAATCAACAATATAAGAACTGAACTTATCACAAGCAAAAACAACTTCTAAAAATTCCTTCTCAGTAGTAGCATAATTTCTCTCGGCATTGTCTAGAGTTTTACTAGGATAGTGAATAACATTCTTTTTTATCAACAATTTGTCCTAGAACAGCACCAACAGCATAATCACTCGCATCACACATAATTTCAAAGGGTAAATTCCAATCAGGTGGTTCAACAATAGGTGCAGAGATCAAGGCTTACTTAAGTATTTCAAATGCTTCTACACAATCATCATCAAAAAAAGGAACATCTTTTTGCAATAGATTAGTGAGAGGCCTAGAAATTTTAGAGAAGTCTTTAATAAACCTCATATAGAAACCAAGATGACCATGAAAACTTCTAATACCTTTAATATCTTTTGGGCACGGCATCTTTTCAATAGGATCTACTTTAGCTTTATCAACTTCAATACCTCTTTCAGAAATCTTAAGCCCCAAGACAATGCCTTCATTAACTGTCTTGGAATTAGCACGGCAGATGTCCGGTTTAACGGACTTAGTGATGGAACCATCGCACGGGTTAGCTTGAAGGGGTTAAAAGCACACAAAGGACACATAGGGTTTATACTAGTTCGGCCCCTTCGATGAAGGTAAAAGCCTACGTCTAGTTTGGTTTGGTATTGCTTGGGCGTCGATGAACAGGGAGCGGACTGCTTGCCTGTGTCTCGACGGTTGTTTCTTGTCCTTGAACCGTCGTCGGGTCGTCCCTTTATATAGGAGGTGACGCCCGGTCCGGTTTACAGAGTCCCGAGGCCGTCTCATAGTCGTGTCTGCCTCGGTCTCTGCTGTTCCTTCCTTGTGTCTCAAGTTACATGATAAGACGGTTTATAGACCGTAACTCTACACATGGGCCCTAAGCCTTCATGAGCTATAATCTCTACTAGACTTTACAATTATACAACTATATTATCATAATCCGGTTTACTCTAGCCAGTTTACACCTGCTAGTAATATCCCTGACATTAGGCCCCAGAATGATTTGAACTTGTTCATGTCAGTCTTCTCAATCTTGCATAACCTTCTTTCTTGTATCTTCTCAGTTTTTGTAAACCGGCGATGATGTCACCCCTGGAATTCACTTGATTCGATCGTGACATCACTTCCACATTTATCGCGCACAGCTGTTTATTACTTTTGCTTTAAAGGCTATCCCGAGAATCGAGGCGACAGAGAATCTTTATCCAATCTCTTTCTTCCTCAAATCTCGCGCTTACCGTTTCGTCTATCCTCGCCCTATAAATACCGCTGAGACCCATCTCTTTCCCCTTCTGCTTCTTCTTCCTCCGTCTCCGCACCCGAGCTTCCGCCGTCGTCCGTCGAGCTCGCCGTCGCCAGCAAGTCCGTCCACTGCATCAACCTGAACGCGACCAGATAACTCGCCGCCCGTCGTTTCTTTCTGTCTCAGGTACTTCTTTTTCCCTCGCTGTAGATCCGTAGATTAGGGTTCTTCTATGCCTCCGCCATTAGACCTCAAAAGCTTCGGCTGTTCATCCTATACGCCATGCCCGTAGTAGTTTTAACCTTGGATTTATCTTCAAAACTTGCTCCTGCTCCGTAATCTTTATGCTTAGATCTATACTTCTCAGTTCACCTTTAGATTCATTTGATCTGTAGAAGAGCCCCGCAGTTCTTCTGTGATAAACCTGCGTAAATTTTCCCCTTTTCCTTACCGCTTAGATATTTTTCACCTTAGCTTTCTGTAGAAACCTGTTTCTTCATCCTTATAGATCTGTAAGATACTCGCCGGTTTAGTCAATCATGCATTGTTTCTGCAATGCATCAACCATGAACTCGACGGTTTAGCTTCTTTCTTTTTTGTTGTCATAAACCGGTAGCAGCTCGTTTCTCGCTTGCTTCCGGGTTGTCAATACCATTAGTACCTTGTCTAAACCGTCATTGTGATTTTGCATATGTGATCCGATTTATGCCTCTGGACTTGAATAATCCGGATTTTATACTTCATCTTTTCAGCACCTTCCTTCTGTTAATATGGCTGCCAAACAGTTCGTTTCTTGCGATTGGGTTCCTTCCATCATTACGGAAGAAGACTTAGTTAATGCTGCTGCAGTTGGTACTCTAGGCCCTCAAGCAGTTCTGAAATGGCGGGCCCCAGGAAATGAATGCCCCCCTTCCCCCAAAGAGGGAGAAGTTATTGTTTTCTTTGATCATATGGCCCGGGGCTTTAGTCCTGCCGGTTCAAAATTCTTTCGGGATGTGCTTGCCGCTTTTCAACTTCACCCTCAGGACATAGGTCCAAATTCCATATCAAACATCTGCGATTTCCAAGTTTTCTCCGAGGTGTATCTTCAAGAGGAGCCATCAGTCGACTTGTTCCGGGATTTTTTCCATTTGAACCGGCGAACGGAATTTACTGGCGGACCTCATCAAGAACTGGGTGGGGTTAGCATTCAAAAGAGAAGAGATGCGGTCTTTCCTCACGCCTCTCTCCATACACACCCCAAGGATTGGAACAAGTCTTGGTTCTATTGCCACGACACTTCACCTGAAGGAGAGAGCCCGCTGCTGGGTTATCGCGAACATTGTCTTCCTGAAGATCATCCTCTGCCACAGCATCTTAGCTCCTCAAAACGGCCCCGGTTTGCCTCTCAACTCGCAAAACTCAAAGCCTTTATGGCCAACGGATTGACTGGAGTTGATTTTATGCGTTGCTGGCTTGCCTGGAGTATCCTCCCTCTGAGCCGGCACTCCAGTTTGATGTATCAGTATTCCGGAAAGCCGGATGATCCTCAGCAGTTTCCAAGGAAACGCTTTCTGAAACGGAAGTCATTGAATCTGCCAAGAAAATGCTCAACATCTCTTTGGACGAATGTAGCAAAACCGGCTTGGCTCCATATTATAAGAAGAATAAACTGCCATCGGTAAGCTTTCAATCTCTTCTGTTTGTTTCTAATCCGTTCATTTAAATTACCTTCCATTTATCTCTCATCTTTTGCACAGGCCGATGATCCCTTCTGGAAAAGGAAACCTCAGGACAAGTCAGGCAAACAGCCGCGCCGGAAGACCTATGCTGTTAAGAAGAAAAAGGCGGCTGCTGGCTCCGGTTCACATGCCGAAGAAGATGATCCGGACTTTGAGGTATGAATCAATCCTAATATACTTCATTATTCTTTTATCCCGATTTATGTTAATAGTGTCTTTTTTCACAGGATTTGGCTGAAGGGGATAAAGTGGCAGAACTGAGGTAATCACTCTTTCTTCAGATTCAGAACCACCTCCACCAAAAATTAGTCGGGTAGTCCGGAAATATCAATTTTCTCATCCTTACGCTCAACTGGACCCCAATTTTCTTTTGAAGAAGCAGCAACACGAAGCTCGCCGGACTACATGCCATAGTGGCCATGTAGTCGAGTCTTCCGGAATATCTCTTACTCCAGCCCGGAGACGCCGCTCTGAGGTTTTACTTTCTCCAACTATTCTTCATCCCAAGGCTGGACTTATACGCAAACCACTTAAACCGTCTGACCCTAATTATCAGGAGACTCCTTTATCCTCTTCTGGCGAATCCACTGCCACGCAGGTCCCAACTCTGAAGACTGTCCCTGGGTAAGTCCTTTATTTCATCCGGTTTGTCTTTGTATTTGCTTTTGTGACTCTGATTTATTTTCTAACTCCTTTTAGCAAGCCTAAGCCTAGCAAAAGGGCAAAGGCCAGCAAAACGCCTGCTGAGACTGCCACTGATGATCCGACGGCTGATCCAGATAAAGTCATCCCTCCAGCAAATGAGCCTACAGTTCAGCTTGACGATCCCTCTCCTATGGATCATACTTATGCCACTGCTCCTGAAAATCCCAACACTGAAGTTGTTCACGAACCGGCGAGTCCTGCCCGGGCCAACCCTCCTCGGACTAGCCCGGCTCCCGCTAGTCCGGTTCATACTGCCACTCCACAACCGGCCACTGCTTCTCCGGATATTCAAATAACCGGTACAGGTTATACCGCTCCTACTGAGCTTGTTGTTTTAGCTAAGCATACTGCTAAAGCGGAGAAACTCCAGCAAGAGAAGGGCAAGTGGAGTACAGACTTATCTAGTTATGCCGAGCTGAGTGCCCAGGAGCTTTATTCCGGGTATTTGAACCGGCTTCATACTAGCCGGGATTATGAAGCGGGTTTAGTCAACATGATGAAGGACAAATACGAGGTATCTCATTTGTCTTTTGCTTTTGCCTTTGTTGTATTTCTGCCTATATCATGGTAGCCCCCAAGTTCCGGTTTAGCTATGTTTAGAAGGTGAACCGGTACTTCCAACTGTGAGCAAATGATCTTACATTAGCCCCCAAGTGCCAGGGGCATAATTCGTTTTATGCGTCTGGGACTTGTCTGAATCTTGCTTTCATTGCTTCAACTACCCATTAGCCCCCAAGTGTCAAGTAGATAACTTGTTTATGTGCTTGAGACTTTATCTTTAGTTGTCTTCCTTTGCTACTTCAATTGGTCATTAGCCCCCAAGTGTCAAGTGGATAACTTGGTTATGTGCTTGAGACTTGTCTGAACTGTCATTTATTCCACTTGATTTCCTTGACAGGCTGATTTGACCCGGTGAGCTGAAGAGATAACTGAGCTCCGGAGTAGACTTTCTGAAACTGAATCTGCTGCTACCAAGGCCAAAAAAGATCTGTCGCTGAGCTTAACCACTGCTGAACAATTGAAGAAATATTTTGAATCGGAGAGGGCAACCTGGGAAGTGCAGAAAAATGCTCTTGAAAAGAGAGCAAAGGACGCTGAGGAAGCTCTTAATCCGGCGATAGAAGAGTTGACCGGTTTAAAGCGGCAAATAGAACTTATGACTTCTGCCGTTTACGGTAAATACTTAACCTGCACATGCTTTCGTTTCTGCAACCTTTGATTCGTTCCGGTTTAATTGTGATAACCATATGCAGGACGACGCGTCACCCATCTTGGGGATGATCTCCGGAAGAAACTCAAGGCCTCTTATACTCTGGTTGAGCAGCTGTATTCTGGCGCTCAGAGGATTATAAGTGTAATGTCTTTCAATAAACCGGTCCCCACCACTATCCAAGGCACTCTGGAGAAGCTTTCTATCTTGCCAGCATGCTTGGAGGAAGTGAAGAAGTCTGCTGCCCGAGCCGGTTCTCTTGTAGCGCTCACCAGAGCCAAAGCGTGGGTTCCAGACTTCGATCCGGAAGAAGCTCTGAACGGGTATCCCAGCACCAAAGAAGATGGATCGGCCTTCACTGGTAAAGACCTTCATGCTTTGACGAAGGAGATGCGTCCTCTTGCCAGCAAACTTGTTGTTGAATCAGACTTGACCAGGTATCATCCGGCGTACGATTTACAGAATGAGCGGGTGGATCGACCGGTTTATGATACCGTAAATCTAATCCCACCAGTGTGCCCCCACACTTTCGCCCCAGATGTTGATCCATCTGATCTTATTACGGAAGATATGTACTTCCGTGCTTTAACAAAAATCGATTGGTGCGTCCCTGACTTTCAGCCGCTTCAAGAAGATGAAGAAGCTCCGGAACAGATCGATCCTCAGCCGTCGCAGCAGGAGGAAGCATAGGCCACAGAGTTTATCTTTGTAGCTGCAGTATTATTTTGCCGAAAAACTTTAATTCGTTCAGGCTTGCTGTGCCTTGTAAGAGGATAGCTTAAAATATTGTCCGTCTTGATCCGGATGTCCCAACTTTGCTTTGACGTTTGCCAATTTGAATCTTGTCTGATATGGTTTTATCTTTCATATTGTCTGTATCTGCATAGACAACATTAGAAAGATGTCCTAGCGGTTTTGCCGCCGGACCGATTAAATCGTTCTCATATATATCAAATGAATGTCTGCGTTATACCGAAAAGAATTTCATACCTTGGATTAAGTATGCGTGATATCCTTAATCCGGCGAACTTTGCAGTTTTCCGAGGGAGCCTTTGGGATAGACCCAATAATAATTCCGGGTTTACAGAAGCTACCGGTTTTAAATAATGTTGGAACTCTGTGTCCAGACTTTTGAAGATATGTGGTCAACTTTGAAGTTGTCCCACTCCGTATCAAAGAACCATAGAACACAAATACAAAAAACACAGGTTTGCAAATAAAACCATGTAGTCGAGGCTTTTTGCGAGCTGCCAGGCTCCAAATCGAGACTTCTGATTCGAATATGATCAGTAAACCGGACCATAGGGGCTAATCTAGGATTCGAATACGATCCGTAGCCCCCTAGTGGCCTTGAAATTTTAGCCAAGCAATGGATTCGAATACGATCCAAGGAGCTTATGATTCGAATACGATCATACAAACCGGACCATAGGGGCTAAGCTAGGATTCGAATACGATCCGTAGCCCCCTAGTGGCCTTG
>LR738710.1:208525155-208551791 GCA_902687465.1 Secale cereale
TAGTGGCCTTAAAATGTTAGCCAAGCAATGGATTCGAATATGATCCAAGGAGCTTATGATTCGAATACGATCATACAAACCGGACCATAGGGGCTAAGCTAGGATTCGAATACGATCCGTAGCCCCCTAGTGGCCTTGAAATGTTAGCCAAGCAATGGATTCGAATACGATCCAAGGAGCTTATGATTCGAATACGATCATACAAACCGGACCATAGGGGCTAAGCTAGGATTCGAATATGATCCGTAGCCCCCTAGTGGCCTTTGCTATGTTCTCTTTGGTTCGAATACGACCTATGTTTGAACAGGAATGGCTATGTTCTCTTTGGTTCGAATACGACCTATGTTTGAACAGGAATGGCTATGTTCTCTTTGGTTCGAATACGACCTATGTTTGAACAGGAAGCCCTTAGCGACTTTAGAAGCAGAGCACCTATCTGGGAGTTGCGCCTTGCGGGAAAACCCTCTTTGGTCCCTTATAGAATTGTCCTGCATAGCCAGATAGGCTGATCAAAGCATGTTATTTTCTTAATGAAAATGATATATAACAAGAGAAATAATACTATAGATGGATATCACCATAAGATACTTATATTGGAAAAAAGGGCTGATCCCCCAGTTTATCGAGGGTGCCGGTTTATTCATTAATCATAATATATACATAGGATACAGCAGAGCTCATGGCTCAAGTATAGTAGGGCCGTAGGAGAGCGATGTTCCATGGGCTCTTTGTCTCTTCTTCTGATGTCCGTGAGTCCTTGTGCTCTCGAACGTCCACCAGATAATATGAACCGTTGTGTAGATTCTTGCTGACCACAAAGGGCCCTTCCCAAGGCGGGGATAGTTTGCGCATGTCTGTTTGGTCTTGGATGAGCCGGAGTACCAAATCTCCCTCCTGGAACGTCCTGATTTTGATCCGGCGGCTGTGATATCTGCACAAGTCCTGTTGATAAATCGCGGACCGTGCTGCTGCTATGTCACGCTCTTCATCTAGCCGGTCCAAACTGTCCTGTCTTGCCCGCTCATTGGCCGCTTCAACATAAGCCGTCACCCGTGGCGAATCATGACGGATATCACTTGGAAGGACCGCTTCAGCACCATACACCATGAAGAAAGGTGTATAACCTGTGGACCGGTTCGGCGTAGTATTGATGCTCCAGAGGACAGAAGGTAACTCCTCAACCCAGCATCCTGGTGTTCTTTGTAAGGGAGTCATAAGCCGGGGCTTGATACCTCGCAAAATCTCCTGATTAGCCCTTTCAGCTTGACCATTGGATTGAGGGTGAGCTACATAAGACACATCTAGGCGAATATGCTCTCGTTGACAAAATTCTTCCATCTCTCCTTTAGATAAATTGGTGCCGTTGTCTGTGATGATGCTGTGTGGAAAGCCAAACCGGAAAATTACCTTTTTGATGAATTTAACCGCTGTTGCCGCATCACACTTGCTCACAGGCTCTACCTCAATCCATTTTGTAAACTTATTCACAGCCACCAGCAGATGAGTTTTTTTATCTTGGGATCGTTTGAAAGGCCCAACCATATCAAGCCCCCAAGTCACAAACGGCCAAGTAATCGGTATCATCCGGAGCTCCTGTGCCGGAACAAGAGCACGTCGTGAAAATTTCTGACAAGCATCGCACCTCCGGACTAGATCCGCTGCATCAGCATGGGCTGTCAGCCAATAGAACCCATGTCGAAAAGCTTTAGCCACCAAGGATTTTGAACCGGCATGATGACCACAATCCCCTTCATGGATATCACGAAGGATATCACAACCTTCCTCAGATGACACACACCGCTGAAACGCTCCAGAAACACTGCGATGGTGAAGTTCTCCATTTGCAATTGTCATGGACTTGGAGCGCTGGATTATCTGTCTTGCTTCGATCTCGTCGTCCGGCAACTCCCCACGGCTTAGATATGCCAAGCATGGGAGCGTCCAATCCGGAATAACATGAAGTGCTGCAACTAGCTGCGCCTCCGGATCAGGAACAGCCAGATCTTCCTCTGATGGTACCTGAACTGATGGACTGTGCAGCTCATCCAAAAAAGTATTCGGTGGTACCGGTTTACGTTGAGAACCCAGCCGGCTCAGGGCATCAGCCGCTTCATTCCTTCGCCGGTCTATGTGATCCACCTGATACCCTTTGAAATATCCTGCGACTGCTTCAACTTCTCGTCTATAAGCTGCCATGAGAGGGTCTTTTGAATCCCACTTCCGGATACTTGTTGTGCCACTAAATCTAAATCACCAAAACACTTGACCCGGCTCAAGTTCATCTCCTTAGCCATCTGTAGGCCATGAAGCAATGCCTCATATTCTGTTGCATTGTTAGTACAAGGAAACATTAGACGGAGGACATAACAGAACTTGTCACCTCACGGGGAAGTTAATACAACTCCAGCCCCCGAGCCTTCTAACTACCTTGAACATCAAAATGAATCGTCCAGTATGTAAGATCCGGCTTCTCCTCTGGTGCTTGTAGTTCTGTCCAATCATTGATGAAATCCACCAATGCTTGGGATTTGATAGCGGTGCGCGGCACATACTTCAATCCGTGTCGGCTAAGCTCAATGGCCCACTTCGCCACTCTGCCACTAGCTTCCCTGTTCTGGATTATATCCCCCAACGGAGCTGAACTGACAACAGTTATTGGGTGGCCTTGGAAATAATGTTTCAACTTCCGGTTTGCCATGAACACACCATATACCAGCTTCTGCCAATGCGGGTACCTTTGTTTGGATTCAATGAGAACTTCACTGACATAATAGACTGGACGTTGAACGGATATTCCTTTCCTGCTTCCTTGCGCTCGACCACGATTGCTACGCTGACTGCCCGTGCGTTGGTGGCGACGTATAATAGCAATGGCTCATTATCAACAGGGGCAGCAAGGACCGGCGGTTCTGCTACTTGCCGCTTCAAATCCTCAAACGCAGCGTTTGCCTCCTCGCTCCATATAAACCGGTTTGTCTTTTTCAGCATCTGATAAAGCGGAATTGCCTTCTCTCCCAGACGGCTGATGAACCGGCTCAATGTTGTGATCCGGCCAGCGATACGCTGAACATAATTGATGCAAGCTGGTTTAGTCAAAGATGTGATTGCCTTGATCTTCTCCGGATTGGCTTCTATTCCTCTGTTTGTCACCAAGAATCCAAGGAGCTTGCCCGCCGGAACACCGAAAGCACACTTCTCCGGATTAAGCATCATTTTATAGGCTCGAAGGTTGTCAAAGGTCTCCTTGAGGTCCTCTATCAGCGTCTCCTCCTTCCTTGATTTCACCACAATATCATCCACATAAGCATGAACATTCCTCCCTATCTGCCTCTTAAGACAATTCTGTACGCAACGCTAGTAAGTTGCTTGGGAACTCTTGAGCCCAAAAGGCATAGACACATAGCAAAAAGCACCAAAAGGAGTTATGAAGGCCGTCTTCTCCTGATCTTTAACTGCCATCTTGATCTGGTGATACCCTAAATATGCTCCAAAAAACTTAGCCGCTCACATCCCGCTGTAGCATCAATGATCTGATCAATACGAGGGAGAGCAAAAGGATCGGTTGGACAAGCTTTGTTCAAGTCTGTGTAATCTACACACATCCTCCACTTTCCATTTTTCTTTAACACCAGCACCAGATTAGCCAACCACTCCGGATGAAAAACTTCAACTATAAAACCTGCGGCCAAAAGTCTGGCCACTTCTTCTCCTATAGCCTTGCGCCTTTCTTCATTGAAGCGGCGCAGATACTGCTTGACCGGTTTGAACTTCGGATCAATATTAAGACTGTGCTTAGCGAGTTCCCTCGGTATACCTGGCATGTCAGAAGGTTTCCATGCAAAGATATCCCGGTTCTCACGGATGAACTCGATGAGCGCGCTTTCCTATTTAGGATCAAGGTTAGCGCTGATAGTAAACTGCTTGGATGAATCGCCTGGCACAAAGTCAATTTGCTTGGTTTCTTCTGCAGATTTGAATTTCAACGCTGGATCATGCTCTGTAGTTGGCTTCTTCAACGGGGACATATCTGCCGGATCAACATTGTCTTTGTAAAACTTCAACTCCTCCGTAGCACATACTGCCTCCGCATAGGCAGCGTTTCCTTCTTCGCACTCCAACACAATCTTGCGACTCCCGTGAACCATGATGGTTCCTTTGTGACCCGGCATCTTGAGTTGTAGATAAACATAGCACGGCCTAGCCATAAACTTGGCGTAAACCGGTCGTCCGAACAAGGCATGATACGGGCTTCGGATCTTGACAACTTCAAAGGTTATCATCTCTGACCTGGAATCCTGTTCATCTCCAAAGGTAACTTCTAGGTCAATTTTCCCAACCGGGTAAGCTGATTTACCTGGCACTACTCCATGAAACACCGTGTTTGACTGCCTTAGCTTCTTATCTGTCAGCCCCATGCGATGGAAAGTCTCATAGTACAAGATATTGATGCTGCTGCCGCTGTCCATGAGAACTTTGGTGAATTTGTAGCCACCCACCTGTGGTGCTACCACTAAGGCTAATTAGCCCAGATTATCAACTCGCGGCGGGTGATCCTCTCTGCTCCACACAATAGGTTGCTCCGACCAGCGCAGGAATTGTGGTGTTGCTGGTTCAACCGCATGGACCGCCCGTTTTAAGATTTTTTGATCCCGTTTGCACAAACTCGTAGTGAACACGTGATACTGCCTACTACTCAGCTCCTTCGGATTACTCTGATATCCGAACTGCTGTTGCTGCTGACGCTGCTGATTGCCTTGGTTATTGTGATTACACTGGCCCTGCTGTTGGTTGCTTTGGCTATTGTAACCGCCCTGACCATGCTGTTGATTGCCTTGGTTATTGTAGCCGCCCTAACCATACTGATTATTGCCTTGGTTGTTGTAACCGCCCTGACCATACTGATGGTTGCCTTGGTTATTATAATCATTCCTATTGCCACGATATCCTGATCCGGAGCCGTTCCCCTGGTGACCCGGACCGTGAAACCCGGGGCCTGATCCGCCGCCTGGTGGCCTGTTGTTAGATCTCACCCGGCTCAGGGCCTCCATCATGGCCTTGCATTCTCCCCAGGTATGTTTAGCTGGATGTTCCTTTGATCCGTGCTTTGGGCAAGGCTCATTCAACTCTTGATCCCAACTAACGAACCCCCCGCCGGTTTGTGGGGGCGGTTTACCCTTGTTGCGTTGAAAACTCCCTTGGACTTGGGTGTTGGCCACGAAGTCAGAGCCACGTTCTGCCTTTCGCTTGCCTAAGAAGCTTGTTCCAACCCGATTAGCCTGCGCCGGTTTACCGGGTTTATTTGCCTTTCCAGATTTATCTCCGTCCGCTTCTAGATACTTGGTGTTGTCGGAGTCCCCATATTTTACCAAAGCCCTCATGAGAGTTCCCATGTCATTACAATCCCGTTTGAGCCGTCCCAGTTTGAACTTTAGAGACTCGAACCGGCAAATTTTTTCCAACGTCACTATTGCCGTAGTGGGATTGATACCGTTCGAAGAGTGCAAGATTTCTGACACTTGCCGGACCCATGCACTCGTGGGCTCCTGCTCTCCTTGTATACACGCCGCTAGGTCCACCACTGACATCGGCTGCTTGCACGTGTCCTTAAATTTTTTGATGAACTGGCAGCGTAACTCTCCCCATGATCCGATGGAATTAGGTGTTAATCCCTTTAACCAGGTCCGGGCTGTACCCTCCAGCATCATGGTAAAGTACTTCACGCAAGCCGCTTCATCCACGTCCAGCATCTCCATAGCCATCTCGTAACTCTCAACCCAAGCCTCTAGAGCCAAATCTGCTGTGTAATTAGGCACCTTACATGGACCCTTGAAATCCTTGGGTAACTTCACGCTCCGTAGAGCAGGGACCAGGCACTAGACCCCAAAGGAACTCGTCGTGACTCCTGTCTCTGCTGTGGTTGTGTGAACCGGCGTTGTTTGGCGGATCTCCTCGCGGGCCGCAGATCTAACCCGGTTTGCTGCCTCCCGAGCTTGCGCCTCTGCGCCCGCCGGATTATCTTGTCTGTGACGTTGTCGCCTCCATTCACTACTGGACACCTCAGGTTCATCCCAATGTGTAGTATAACTCCGGCTGTGGCAGGGTGTTGAATGAAGTCTTTCCCTGCTGTAGGAATACGCTTGCTGCTGTGTCAATGCCGTGTTAAGCAGATCCTTGACCCGGCGTGCCTCCATAGCTACGGGGGTTGTCCCCTCAATGGGTAAAGCGGCCAGGCGTGAAGCGGCAGCAACAATATTATCCAAAGGGTTTGAGTAGTGACCCGGAGGAGTAGGGATGTGAGGCGCGGACATAATCCCCCGATCTTGCTCTGTAGTGGGCTGTTGAACCGGTTCGCCCCTCGCTGGGGCTGCCCTCCGGTTTACCTCTGGATCATTACTCGCTCCCGCTCCTGGCGTCCCGAAAAGATTCATCGCCTCATAAACCGGCGGTAGACGAGACTGGTACCTTCGATTCATTACTCCTTGCACAGAGGCCTGTTCCATCCTCAGCTGGAAGACCTGAGCATCCAGCTCTGCCTGCCTTGTCGCTATCATAGCCTTCTCTGCATTCAGATCCTCTCTTGCTTGCTTGATCCGGCCCTTCAGCTGAAGGAGTTCTCCATCATGTTGCGCCTTGTATGCTGGAGCTACCACTGTTACTGCCCGGGTTGTGAACTCCTCGACCAAGGCGGATAGAGCGTCAGAGGGCGAGAGGGCCTGACCGCTCCCCCCTGCACCAGCTTCTGCAATGATCGCCCCGTTCACCATGGACTGCGGCGTAGGTTGTGAACCGGCCATAAAGACAGCCACCCGGTTTGGCGGATCAAAGGGGTCCGGAATACTGTCTCCGTCGGACACACCCTCAGATCCGCCGTCCCGCAACTGATACAAGGATTCAGTCTCTCCAGATGAGGATTCATCGTCGGAATAGACCACAGTCTCGCCACCAAAATCCGATCCGTCCTCGTCTTGGACTCCGTGAATTGCTCCGACGAAGACGCGCTTCATGGCAGGCTGAATCTGGGCCGATCTCGCACGCTGAGCCGGCTCGATGATGTTGGGGAAGAAGTCCGGCTCAGGTCCCGGTTCGCCGATCTTGCCGATGAAGACGTGGATGCCGCCGAAGGGAACCCGGTACCCGTATTCGATTGAATTGGCCTCCGGGCCCCAGCCAGCGTCGTCGATGTAGATCCGGCCGCGACGACTCTTGGTCATCCTGCCGACCGCGTAGCCCTTGAGTCCTTCGAAGATGCCCTTCAAGAACTCGAAACCATCGTGCGGAGGCCCCACGGTGGGCGCCAACTGTCATGGAATTAGCACGGCAGATGTCCGGTTTAACGGACTTAGTGATGGAACCATCGCACGGGTTAGCTTGAAGGGGTTAAAAGCACACAAAGGACACAGAGGGTTTATACTAGTTCGGCCCCTTCGATGAAGGTAAAAGCCTACGTCTAGTTTGGTTTGGTATTGCTTGGGCGTCGATGAACAGGGAGCGGACTGCTTGCCTGTGTCTCGACGGTTGTTTCTTGTCCTTGAACCGTCGCCGGGTCGTCCCTTTATATAGGAGGTGACGCCCGGTCCGGTTTATAGAGTCCCGAGGCCGGCTCATAGTCGTGTCCGCCTCGGCCTCTGCTGTTCCTTCCTTGTGTCTCAAGTTACATGATAAGACAGTTTATAGACCGTAACTCTACACATGGGCCCTAAGCCTTCATGGGCTATAATCTCTACTGGACTTTACAATTATACAACTATATTATCATAATCCGGTTTACTCTAGCCGGTTTACACCTACTAGTAATATCCCTGACACTAACCATAAAGTGGCACTTCTCCCAATGCAAGACAAGATTGGTTTCTTCGCATCTCTTCAAAACTCGATCAAGGTTGCTTAAGCAATCATCAAAAGAAGTTTCGTAAATGGAAAAATCATCCATGAAAATCTCAACAATATTTTCACAAAAATCAGAGAATATAGCGGTCATACATCTTTGAAAGGTAGCATGTGCATTGCATAAACCAGAAGGCATATGTCTATAAGTAAAAGTACAGAAAGGGCAAGTAAAAGTAGTCTTTTCTTGATCCTCTTTTGACACAGGTATTTGAGAGAAACCATAATAACCATCTAGAAAGCAAAAGTGTGTATGTTTGGATAGTCTTTCTAGCATTTGATAAATAAAAGGTAGATGGTAATGATCTTTCTTAGTAGTGTTATTCAATTTACGAAAATCAATTACCATTCTGTAACCTGTAATATTTCTTTGCAGGATCAATTCATCTTTATCATTAGAGAACAACAGTAATACCTCCCTTCTTAGGGACACAATGAACAGGGCTTACCCACCAACTATCAGCAATAGGATAAATAATACCTGCCTCCAGAAGCTTTAGTATTTCATTTATTACCACCTCTTTCATCCTAGAATTTAATCGGCGTTGGTGATGAACACTGGTTTAGTATCTCGTTCCAGCTTGATTTTGTGTTGACATAAAGTGGAACTAATTCCCTTAAGATCATCAAGAGTATATCTAATATCAGCATGGTGCTTCTTTAGAGTTTTTAATAATTTCTTTTCTTCATGCGGAGTTAGGCACGGGAATGGAACTAGTACACCTCCTAGTCGATGCTCAAGCCCCTAAACTTACCGTCCAGCCACTGCGCCGCCGTAATCGCTCGCCGGACTTATCCCGTTCACGGCAACCGCCTCGGGCCGGCTATATAAAGCACCCCCGAGCTCGCTCTCGAGCCAGCACACCTCCACAATCTCCCTAGACCACGCCTAGCCTCTGGAAGAGCCTCGAGAAGCCCTTCTTCCTCAGCTCCGGCCAACTCCGTCCGCCTCGGGCTCCAGCATCATTCTCTCCGGTGAGAGCTCCTCCGCCGCCCTGGACTCGAGCGTAGCACCCTGGCACCTACCTAAACCTAACCCCCACTCCAATTTGACCCCAGGAGCTCTCTCCGATGAGGTCCACGACCACCCGAGCCGCCGTCCGCCGGAGACAGGGTTGCCGTCGACGTGGGACTCGCCGACGCTCAACTCCACCACCAATCGACGCGGAAGAACACCAGGAAGCTGTACGTACCACTCCCCTCCCCTAACTCGCCGTGGATCGGCGCCGGCGACCACCGCAGCTTCTGGCGCCGGCGCGACTCTGTTTCAGAGTTTAAACCCGACGAGTGGGACCCCCTCGTCAGCCTTCTGTTTTCCCCCTAATCGTTTTTTTTGGAAAGCGCCTTCGGGCAAAGTACGTCTTCGTCTTCAGTTGGCGTACTGCGTACCGGTTCGCTTTTCTGTTTTCTATTCTAGCCCCTGGAAACTTTCTGTTTCATTACAGATGAGTCCCTGGACAGAAACTCTAATATCTTTTTATCTAAAGATGATTTTGAGTTGATTCTTTTTCTGTCTAGTTTTTTGTCATATTTATGTGAAATTTTTTGGAGCAACTTTATTTGCACGCGCGATATTTATGTTAGTATCCGTTTGTTTGAATACGTAGATACCGAAGGACGTGACGGAGCCGTGAACCTCACCGAGTTAGACTCCGACTACTCTGAACCAGGCAAGCATGTTTGAACCTTTGATATGATGGATGTGTTGCATGTTTGCTCGAGTAGTTCTTTTCATAAGCATGGTTATATAAGCATTTGTGTATGGTTATATTCCATGCAAGCAAGCTTCGGGTGAGCCCCGTATGATAATGATTGAACCACCCCGATCATGTGGTGACATGATGGGTGGAGTACTGGTATTGTTGAAGAATGCCAGTAGTTGGTTAACTTATTATCCGCGTGGATCGAGTCATGATCCCGCTCATCTCCTTTTTGGTACTGTCATATGCCCTTTGTTGTGATTGCGGTCTAGTCGGCTGTAAACCACTCTCCGAGTACACACCAAGTAGAGGGGCCAGGATGAGGGTTCCATGGCCCTGGATTAAAGCCCGTCATCCGGTCAGGGGGCATGGGTGTTTCCGGTTGGGACCGAGAGGGGGGCACCCCTTAGAGCGCGCATATATAAATTTGATCCCATGCTATTCGAGGTGGTAGCCTCCCCGTCTTAAAGTTTTTCGTGAACGTTGTCACGGGTGATTCCGGACAGCAAGATGTGAAATGGGTGTTTACTGGTCAGTTGGGTTTCTGCTAAAACACCGTAGACGGAACTAGTCCATGTGGCTAGTAGAATCCGTTGACTATGATTTAATAGTACAAGCTCTGCAGAGTTAAATCCTTCAAGTAGCCATGTCTATGGCCTAGGGTCAATCTTTGTGTCAACCCGGTGACCGTCTTAGTAAATTCTTGATAGTAACAAGAGTAGTGACTTTTATTTTTTTTTCTAGTTCATTTGGTAGATGAACTAACCAATTATCTTTGCACTGATTTACTTCCTGAAGTATTTCACCATTATACTATTGTTATTTATAAGCCCTTTATGTGATGTCGCTCAGACGTCCGACTGTGGCATTCTTGTTATTTATAAGCCCTTTATGTGATGTCGCTCAGACGCCCGACTGTGGCATTCTTGTTATTTATAAGCCCTTTATGTGATGTCGCTCTGACGTCCGACTGTGGCATTCTTGTTATTTATAAACCCTTTATGTGATGTCGCTCAGACGTCCGATTGTGGCATTCTTGTTATTTATTTCCATTATAAGCCCTTTATGTGATGTCGCTCAGACGTCCGACTGAGGCATTCTTGTTATTTATTTTCGCTATAAGCCCTTTATGTGGTGTCGCTCAGACGCCCGACTATGGCATGTTTTCATTTTTATTATTTCCTCACGAGGCGTCACTCAGACACTCGTTTAGTTTCCTTTCATTTATCTTATGGATTTCGGGAGGATTACCGCCCGACCTCTAATTATTTACTTACGGCACAGGAATATATTTATCCGGTTACATTCTTATAGAATACTCACATGCATCATGTTGGCATTTATTATATCTTGAGTCCGAACTGTCTTGCGAGTACATTCAAAGTACTCACCTGGCTTGTTGATTTGGCCAGATGTGGATGAAGGCGATCTCATGGATGAAGAGTTCGATAGCCAGTCCGACGTCTAGTGGAGTCCCAGTCAGTCTCTTGCGATCCTGGAGTTGATCAATGTTATATAACCGCTTCCGCCTACCACCAAATAAATTCATCGGGTCTCACTCCGACACTCGATGAACTGTAACATATTGGAGTCACGTCACCCACTACACTGTGACATATCCACCACCTTTTTATTACGAGTTAGTAGTATGCCACCCTGCCATTGTGTCATATCCGCCTTTATGTACTGTATTGGCGTACTTGTAATAAATTGTTGAGCTACCTCAGCTCAACCTTGTATAATTATTCAGTATTCTGGAATTCTGTATCAAGGAATTGTCCATCAGCAAGAAGTATTCTTCCTTGCTGGTCTAATAAAAAGGTCGGTCTTTCGGTAATTATTCTATGGAAAAACCGGTCCTGACAACCTTGGTACCAGAGCCAGGCTGACTGTAGGAAGCCACTAGGTGCGATCGCTAATCGGTTATTAGCGTAATAACTGCTATTTAGCATTTTTGCATGTGTAGCAATTTTCTGTTAGTCATCATAAATTTATGACTTGACTATTCGGAATTTTTGTATACTTTTGTAGATGCCCAGCAACGACTGTGATGCACAAGTGTTCGCCAACATTCCTGAGGGGTTTGTCAAGCTCCTCTTCGCCATCACCAAAGTCGTGATTGGGCCATCAACCCGTCCAGAGTTTACTCTCTACCGTCACAAGCTCAACGACAGTGTGTCAATGCACCAGGCCGTGGTGCACTTCAAGGGAGGGTGTTCTGAAGCGCGCCGCCTCCATTTTGTGGGCAGAGCCATGCCTACGGAGAGGCATGCCATGCAAATGGCTGCCCGTGAGGCGATAGCTCGTCTCCGGGACATCCTTCCTTCAATGAAGACTCGTCGCTACCGATACCTCCCATGCCACGTGCCCTACACGTGCCACTATGCGTTTGCTTGCGCAAATGGGGAACATGATGAAGCCATCAAATCAATGGTTGAGTACCTCAAGGCACTTGAGGCAGCCTTTGATAATCTTGTGGACGACTTGGTGGCTGCTCGTATGGACTTGGTCCAGAGTGGCTCCGCCAACAGGAGGGAGCTACTCCACACTGCGCCACCAATGATGTTTGTCTCGTCCGCCGCATCCTATGCACCTTCCATCTTAGCCACCGCTCGCCGTCTTCCTACCACTAAGGAGTTTGACCAGGTCATTGCTCCTACCCCAGTCAGAGCTGCACCACCTGCCGCACCCGCTTCAACACCTCATACCCACACTCCGCGCCTGGAGCCTATTAGTGAGGAGGAAGTTGAGTCTCCATCACCACTGGGCCTTACCCTTGGCAGGCCAAGGGAAATCTTCAACATCTCCGACTAGTGCGCCTGTCCGCGAAGCGTTATGCCCACTTGTATGATATGTGTGTTATGTAAAATAGGTTGATGGGAGTAGTCTGTTTGCGCATCATGTAGGATCTTGGAGGAGTGCACTAGCATAAATAACAGGTCAAGAATGTGTACGCGCATCCTGAGTGACGTATGTATAATTAGAACCCGCTTGTAAGATATGTAATGAGCGGTCCTTCTCCGTGCGCAATAAAGTAGTTTATTTTAAAAATCTCTTTGGAGCTCGTGTTTTGTTGCTTTTGCAAATCTTGGTTTATTTTGCTGCCCGGTTCTTCTCATGATTTCTGCAATAATACCCCAAAGTAAGAAATGACTCGTCCCTGGATGCGTTCCATGCCAAGTCTGCCAGAGGAAAATTATGGCATGCAGACAGTTAACAATTTCACACAGGGGCAATCAAGTCAGCAGGGCAGCGAAACATCATTTTCTCAAGTTTGTCGTCTTTACGAGCAAAGTCAGCAACAGCACCAGGAAATGATGAACCATGTCATTAACATGGGAAATCACCGTGAGCCATACCAGCAGCACTCAAAATTATCTGAATTTCAGAAGACACGTCCAACAACATTTTCGCACAAAGACAGACCACTTGAGGCCGATGATTGGCTTCGAGATATTGAAAGGAAATTAATTGTGGCACAATGCTCAGACCGTGAAAAGGTACTTTATGCACCACATTATCTTACTGGAGCAGCCGCGTCATGGTGGGAAAATTTTCTGCTTATGCACCCCAACATAAATGATATCACCTGGGAAGATTTCAAAGAAGGCTTTCGTGGGGCGCACATCCCTAAGAGCATTATGAAGATCAAGAAAAGAGAATTTGATGACCTCAAGCAAAGGGGCATGACAGTACCTGAGTACAACAGTCAGTTTACGCAATTATCCCATTATGCCAACGAAGAGCGTATGACTGAAAATAAGAAGATGGAAAATTTCCTAGACGGACTGGCACCAGCACTTAAATGCCAGTTGGTCATACACACTTTTCTAGATTTCAAGACACTGGTGGACAAGGCTATTACATTGGAAAATGAACGTCGCAATCTGGAAGACCTTCGCAAGAGAAAAAGGGTTCAGACCAACCACCCTCGCAACAACAGGAATAAGATAAATTTCCAGAAAAATGGGGCGAGCAAACCCACGACAAATGACACACGTCCAAGCAAGGGACAAGGATTTCACGTATCACCCAGGTGTTACTTGCTACGCATGTGGAGAAGAGGGACACTATGCTAAACAGTTCCCAAAGCCAAGAAACTCAGCACCGAAGCCTAACAGCAATGGAAACAATTCCGCGCCCAAGCGTAACAACTTCAACCCCAATAACAACCACAAGAAAGGCCACCTGAACCATGTGACCAAGGAGCAAGCACAGGATGCCCCGGATATCGTACTCGGTACGTTCCCTGTCAACACAATACCTGCCACGGTTTTGTTTGATTCTGGAGCTTCTCATTCGTTCATTTCGAAGAGTTTTGCTTTGCAACATGGTTTTTCAATACTTCCCTTGGGAAAATCAATGACCATCAAGTCCCCCGAAAGTAAGCAGATCACTCAGAATTACTGCCAAGGTTTGAACATTTAAATTGAAGGGTTAAAGTTTCACGCAAACCTCATCGTGTTAGAAAACAAGGGACTGCATGTTATCCTGGGTATGGACTGGCTAACCACCAATAAAGGATTTATCGACTGCTCCAACCGGACCGTGATTCTTACTCATCATCACGGAAAGACAATAAGAGTCGTAGCTCAAGAAAGACCAGTATCGCGACAACCAAAATTAAACAAGGTAGACACTTCTGAGTTAAGCAAAGTTCCAGTTGTATGTGAATTCCTGGACGTATTTCCCGAAGAACTACCAGGCATGCCACCAGACAGAGAAATAGAATTTATTATTGAGCTAGCGCCTGGAACCACCCCCATATACAAGAAACCGTACAGAATGGCACCATCCGAGTTGGTTGAACTAAAGAAACAAATAAAGGAATTGCTGGACAAAGGATTTATACGGGCCAGCTCCTCACCTTGGGGTTCGCCGGTTTTATTTGCCAAAAAGAAGGATGGAACTATGAGGTTGTGTATAGACTACCGAGCGCTCAACATGGTCACAATCAAGAACAAATATCCGATGCCACAGATAAATGATTTATTTGACCAGCTCGCGCAAGCCATGGTTTTCTCAAAAGTTGATTTAAGGTCGGGTTATCATCAATTAAAAGTACGAACAGAAGATATCCCGAAAACAGCATTCACCTCTAGATACGGACTTTATGAATTTACAGTAATGCCGTTTGACCTGACCAACGCCCCCGCATATTTCGTCCACCTCATGAACAAAGTATTTATGAAATTCATGGACAAATTTGTGGTGGTATTTATTGATGATATCTTGGTATATTCAAAGTCACCGGAAGAACATGCTGAACACCTCCGCATTGTACTGGGAGAATTAAGGAAACACCAACTCTACGCCAAATTCGGCAAATGTGAATTTTGGTTGAGGCAAGTGGGTTTCCTAGGACACGTATTGACACAAGAGGGAGTTGCTGTGCACCCAGATAAAGTCAAGGCTGTACTTGGTTGGAAGTCACCAGCCAGTGTAACGGATATACGAAGTTTCCTCGGTATGGCTGGATATTACAGACGGTTTATTGAAGGATTTTCCACCATAGCCAAACCAATGACACAGTTACTCAAGAAGGATAAGAAATTCGTATGGACCGAAGCATGTGAGAAAAGCTTCCAGGAACTCAAAAAGAAATTAACAACAGCCCCAGTATTTGTTGTACCAGACATACACAAGAGTTTTGAAGTATATTGCGACGCATCCCGAAAAGGCCTCGAATGCGTAATAATGCAAGAAGGCAAAGTAGTCGCCTACGCTTCCGGGCAACTGTGGAAACATGAAGAAAATTATCCTACTCATGATTTGGAGTTGGCAACAGTCATTCATGCACTCGAGGAGTGGAGGCACTTTTTGCTTGGGAATCGTTGTGAAATATATACGGACCATAAGAGCCTCAGATATATTTTCACGCAACCAGAACTCAATTTACGACAACGACGCTGGCTGGAACTGGTAAAAGATTATGAAGTTGGCATCCACTATCACCCAGGAAAGGCAAACGTGGTAGCAGATGCTCTCAACCGTAATCCCAGCCCGAACAACGGCAGCCTACAGAACCTGAGATCCGAATTTCAGCGAGAATTCGCCAAACTCAACCTAATGATGGTCACTGAAGGCGAAGTGTCAAATCTGAAAATACAGCCTACACTAATAGAACAAATAAAGAAGGCTCAGCATGGACACCCCAGCATCGAAGGTATAAAAAGAAAAGTAAGTCAGGGCAAGGCCTCAGAATTCACCATAGACAGTGAGGGAATATTATGGTTCGGAGACGGACTTTGCGTACCAAATAGCAACGACCTCAAACAACAAATTTTAGCAGAAAGCCACACCGCTCCATACTCAATCCACCCTGGAGGGACAAAAATGTACAAGCACATTCAGGAAAGATTTTGGTGGCACAGCATGAAGAGGGATATAGCCACATATATTGCATGCTGCGATTCATGTCAACGCATTAAAGCCGAGCACCAAAAACCCGCAGGACTCTTACAGCCAAACAAGATACCAGAGTGGAAATGGGACGATATTGGAATGGATTTTATTGTTGGACTACCACGGTCACAGCATGGTAATGATGCCATATGGTTCATCACAGATAGACTGACCAAGGTAGCACACTTCATACCAGTCAAGGCAACCCACACCACCCAAAAGCTTGCCAAGCTTTACCTCGCCCGTATTGTATGCCTACATGGGGTTCCAAAGACTATAATATCCGACAAAGGCACTCAGTTCATCTCCAAATTTTGGGACCAGTTGCAACAAGCCCTCGGAACGCAACTAACGTTCAGTACAGCTTATCACCCCCAGACTGGAGGACAAATGGAACGAGTAAATCAAATACTTGAAGACATGCTAAGGGCATGTGTCCTCACATATGGGACCAGTTGGGAGGCAAGCTTAACATATGCCGAGTTTGCATACAACAATAGTTACCAAGCCAGCCTGCAGATGTCACCGTTCGAAGCCTTGTACGGACGAAGATGTCGTACTCCATTAAACTGATCGGAAACAGGGGACAGTCGTATATTCGGCCCAGATATGTTGAAAGAAGTTGAGGAAAGAGTAAAAATAATACGGGATCGGCTCAAAACAGCCCAAAGCCGACAGAAGAGCTATTACGATCAAAAACATCGGGAAATAAGTTTTGAGCCCGGTGAAGACGTATACTTACGTGTATCACCTATGAGAGGACTGCAACGATTCAATGTCAAAGGGAAACTAGCACCCTGATTCATCGTACCCTTCTGTATAGTTGCACGGAGAGGCACAGTGGCTTACCAGCTGGACCTTCCCAAGGAACTGTGAGACGTCCACGACGTGTTCCACGTCTCGCATCTACGGAAGTGTGGAAGCAACCCAGAGAAGCATCTGTCACATGAAAGTCTTGACGTGCAACCAGATCTCACCTACCGGGAACACCCAGTAAATTTTTTGGAGGAGTCTGAAAGGAGAACCCGTCAGAAGACTATTAAATTTCTCAAAGTTCAGTGGAGTAATCACACAGAGGATGAGGCAACGTGGGAAAGGGAAGATTTCCTTCGGACAGAACACCCACACCTTTTTGAGGATCAGCTGAAATCTCGGGGACGAGATTTTTCCTCAGGGGGTAGGTGTTGTAACACTCCAAATTTTTGGGTTTGGTTTTTCTTCCAAACTTTTGGTCTTTTGGAAGGGGGTTGTTTGATCTTCTCTTAAGACCCTTCTAAAATCTCTTCTGGCCAAAGTTTGTGTGTTTCTCTCAAGCTTGGTTTTGGTCTTGAAAGCTTCTTCTTGTGTTAGCTGAACACAAGTTATTTTCTTAGAGATTTGTTTGATTCTTTTCCTTCATGATTTAAACTTCTCAGGTTTAACCTTGGGCTTATCTTCCTGTCCAACCTTCATCTTGCCATAACCCCAACAGAAATATTTCTCTCCAAGACCTCCTCTACACCTTAGGACAAGTCTCTCAGCAATTCTAGTGAGTTTCAACCTTATTGGAATTTTTTCTCTATTTATTTTTCTCCTAAAACAATTTATGTCCATTAAAGTGAACCTTGGTGATTTACAAAGGAACCACCATATCCACCTTGTTATTTGATTCCAAACTAACTTCCCTAAATAGTCCTTAGTACCCACAACCTAAATCCATCTTGTTTCACTGGTCCACAGTTCAAAATTTTCAAATTTCACCTACTGTAAGTTTGGACCAGATTTGCAAAATTTGGTGAAATTCATATTTATCTTGTTCCAAAACTTCTGTGAAAATTCAGGCAGCCTCTAGATGCATCAAGAGGCCACTCCACCAAATATCAGCCCGAGAAACTTTTCCCACATGCCAGAATCATTTCATCGAACACCTGGCATACACTGTGCTATCAGTTTCAGAAACTGCTAACTGAAGATTCACTGTCGACAGTGCAGTTCGTCAGTTCGTCAAAGCCGCAGCGTCAATCTCGCCAGTACCCGACTTGGATCGATGCTCACTGCACCTCCTTCTTATCCAGCATGCCGCACGCTTGCTTGGCTGCTTCCGGGCGTCGGTGGAGCCCTGGCTCGACCACGCCGGCGTCATCCGCGACGACAGGACCTCCCGTGGCGGCTAACAGAAGGCATCCTGCGGCTCGACGCCGCTTAGCACCTCCCAAACCATCTGAGAGCTCCGCGTGGCCTGCTCCATCGCCAGCGCACACCTGCAGCACCGTCGCCATGGCCTGGCGAGCACAGAGCACGTTCTCTGCCGCCGACGTGCCGCACGGCCGTTCCGTCGGGGGCAGCCCGTAATCGCTCCACCCATGCTGAGTTAGGCACGGGAATGGAACTAGTACACCTCCTAGTCGATGCTCAAGCCCCTAAACTCACCGTTCAGCCACTGCGCCGCCGTAATCGCTCGCCGGACTTATCCCGTTCACGGCAACCGCCTCGGGCCGGCTATATAAAGCATCCCCGAGCTCGCTCTTGATCCCGCACACCTCCACCATCTCCCTAGACCATGCCTAGCCTCTGGAAGAGCCTCGAGAGGCCCTTCTTCCTCAGCTCCGGCCAACTCCGTCCGCCTCGAGCTCCAGCAGCGTTCTCTCCGGTGAGAACTCCTCCGCCGCCCTGGACTCGAGCGTAGCACCCTGGCACCTACCTAAACCTAACCCCCACTCCAATTTGACCCCAGGAGCTCTCTCCGACGAGGTCCACGACCACCCGAGCCGCCGTCCGCCGGAGACAGGGTCGCCATCGACATGGGACTCGCCGACGCTCAACTCCACCACCAATCGACGCGGAAGAACACCAGGAAGTTGTACGTACCACTCCCCTCCCCTAACTCGCCGTGGATCGGCGCTGGCGACCACCGCAGCTTCTGGCGCCGGCGCGACTTTGTTTCAGAGTTTAAACCCGACAAGTGGGACCCCCTCGTCAGCCTCTTGTTTTCCCCCGAATCATTTTTCTGGAAAGCGCCTTCGGGCAAAGTACGTCTTCGTCTTCAGTTGGCGTACTGCGTACCGGTTCGCTTTTCTGTTTTCTATTCTAGCCCCTAGAAACTTTATGTTTCATTACAGATGAGTCCCTGAACAGAAACTCTAATATCTTTTTAACAAAAGATGATTTTGAGTTGATTCTTTTCCTGTCCTCTTTAGTTTCCTGTCTAGTTTTTTGTCATATTTATGTGAAAAAATTGGAGCAACTTTATTTGCACGTGCGGTATTTATTTTAGTATCCGTTTGTTTGAATACGTATATACCGAAGGACGTGACGGAGCCGCGAACCTCACCGAGTTAGACTCCGACTACTCCGAACCAGGCAAGCATGTTTGAACCTTTGATATGATGGATGTGTTGCATGTTTGCTCGAGTAGTTCTTTTCATAAGCATGGTTATATAAGCATTTGTGTATGGTTATATTCCATGCAAGCAAGCTTCGGGTGAGCCCCGTATGATAATGATTGAACCACCCCGATCATGTGGTGACATGATGGGTGGAGTACTGGTATTGTTGAAGCATGCCAGTAGTTGGTTAACTTAGTATCCGCGTGGACCGAGTCATGATCCTACTCATCTCCTTTTTGGTACTGTCATATGCCATCTGTTGTGATTGCGGTCTAGTCGGTTGTAAACCACTTTCCGAGTACACACCAAGTAGAGGGGCCGGGATGAGGGTTCCATGGCCCTGGATTAAAGCCCGTCATCCGGTCAGGGGGCATGGGTGTTTCCGTTTGGGACCGAGATGGGGGCACCCCTTAGAGCGCGCATATATAAATTTGATCCCATGCTATTCGAGGTTGTAGCCTCCCCGGCTTAAAGTTTTTCGTGAACGTTGTCACGGGTGATTCCGGACAACAGGATGTGAAATGGGTGTGTACTGGTCAGTTGGGTTTCTGCTAAAACACCGTAGACGGAACTAGTCCCTGTGGCTAGTAGAATCCGTTGGCTATGATTTAATAGTACAAGCTCTGCAGAGTTAAATCCTTCAAGTAGCCATGTCTATGGCCTACGGTCAATCTTTGTGTCAACCCGGTGACCGTCTTAGTAAATTCTTGATAGTAACAAGAGTAGTGACTTTTCTTTTTTTTCTAGTTCATTTGGTAGATGAACGAACCAATTATCTCTGCACTGATTTACTTCCTGAAGTATTTCACCATTATACTATTGTTATTTATAAGCCCTTTATGTGATGTCGCTCAGACGTTCGACTGTGGCATTCTTGTTATTTATAAGCCCTTTATGTGATGTCGCTCAAACGTCCGACTCTGGCATTCTTGTTATTTATAAGCCCTTTATGTGATGTCGCTCTGACGTCCGACTGTGGCATTCTTGTTATTTATAAGCCCTTTATGTGATATTGCTCAGACGTCCGATTGTGGCATTCTTGTTATTTATTTCCATTATAAGCCCTTTATGTGATGTCGCACACACGTCCGACTGAGGCATTCTTGTTATTTATTTTCGCTATAAGCCCTTTATGTGGTGTCGCTCAGACGCCCGACTATGGCATGTTTTCATTTTTATTATTTCCTCACGAGGCGTTACTCAGACACTCGTTTGGTTTCCTTTCATTTATCCTATGGATTTCGGGAGGATTACCGCCCGACCTCTAATTATTTACTTAGGGCACATGAATATATTTATCCGGTTGCATTTTTCTAGAATACTCACATGCATCATATTGGCATTTATTATATCTTGAGTCCGAACTATCTCGTGAGTACATTCAAAGTATTCACCTGGCTTGTTGATTTGGCCAGATGTGGACGAAGGCGATCTCATGGATGAAGAGTTCGATAGCGAGTCCGACGTCTAGTGGAGTCCCAGTCAGTCTCTTGCGATCCTGGAGTTGATCACTGTTATATAACCGCTTCCGCCTACCACGAAATAAATTCATCGGGTCTCACTCCGACACTCGATGAACTGTAACATATTGGAGTCACGTCACCCACTACACTATGACATATCCACCACCTTTTTATTACGAGTTAGTAGTATGCCACCCTGCCATTATGTCATATCCGCCTTTATGTACTGTATTGGCGTACTTGTAATAAATTGTTGAGCTACCTCAGCTCAACCTTGTATAATTATTCAATATTCTGGAATTCTGTATCAAGGAATTGTCCATCAGCAAGAAGTATTCTTCCTTGCTGGTCTAATAAAAAGGTCGGTCTTTCGGTAATTATTCTACTGAAAAACTGGTCCTGACAATTGGCCGTTGTACGTATGTGTACATGCTACGTGCACGCCTCTACTACGAAACGTGCATGCCACTACATCGACCAGTATGTACGTACACGTTCGCGGCCAGAATGACAATGCTACGTACGCTTCGACCAGGTGGGTCCCGACTATGAGGCACTTCCTTGCGTGCGAAGATGTAGCTGGTGGGTCCCAGCAGTCAGGGGGGCGAATCGTTTTTTTTTTTTGCCCGGACGCACATCCTTGCGTGCGAAGATGTAGCTGGTGGGTCCCAGCAGTCTGGGGGAAATGTTTTTTCAAGAAATACGGTGGCCCGTCTGGTGGGTCCCCGCTGTCAGGTGGAGGAATAATTATTTTGCGCGTAATAAGGAGGCACTACCTTGCTGCAGTCGTGGACCCAGTTGTCAACCTCTCCACGTACAGTCCACGTCCGATGGAAGCCGTTCCTGGACCAGGTTGACCACGCCGCGCCGAGAGCACTAGGGCGATGGACGACGGCGAGGCCTAGGAAGGGGACGACGCGGAGCCGGGGAAGACGCGGCAGTGGATGCCCACGTGTAGAGGAGAACGAGGGTTCACTGGTTCGCTGCAGTGTGAGGCTGCCGTCGCCGCAGAATAACAGGGGGTGTGGGTGAGTAGAGGGATGGCCTAGCGGGTGGTGGGAATAGTAGTGGGCGATGAGGCCTCCGCGGCAACACAGCCGGCCACGGGAGGCAGGAGCATGCGGCACGACCGGCGCTGCTTTGGGCGGCTGGAGCAACAAGACCAGAGGTTGAAGAAGAACTACGGCCATTGGATGGACATCGTACGATCACTAGAGCTAGCTTCGTTCATATTGACTAAGTTGACAAAGCACTCCATCCCCGCAAACTTAGTAGGCCCACAAGTCAGCCTCCCACAAAGGTGGGTCCCAACCAGCAGGGGGAGTATTCTTTTTTTTTTGTGCGTAATAAGGAGGCACTTCCAGTGGGTCCGAGATGACAGCGAGGGGAACATTTTTTTCGCGCAATACGGTGGCCCAGCCGGTGGGTCCCAGCAGTCTGGGGGGAAACGTTTTTTTCGCGGAATACGGTGGCCCGTCCGGTGAGTCCCTGCTGTCGGGTGGTGGAATCATTATTTTCAGCGTAGTAAGGAGGCACTTCCTTACTGCCGTCATGGACCTAGCTGTCAGCCTCTCCACGTGCAGTCCACGTCCGATGGAAGCTGTTCCTTGACCACATTGACCACGCCGCGCCGAGAGCACCAGGGCGGTGGACGACGGCGAGGCCTAGGAAGGAGACGACACGAAGCCGGGGAAGACGCGGTAGTGGAAGCCCACGAGGAGAGGAGTACGAGGGTTCACTGGTTCAGCTGCGGTGTGAGGCTGCCGTCGCCGCAGGGCCTGGCCAGCGGTGGGAATAGTAGGGGCGGTGAGGCCTCCGCGGTAGCATAGCCGGCCATGGGAGGCAGGAGCATGCGGCACGACCGGCGCTGCTTTGGGCGGCTGGAGCATGAAGACCAGAGGTTGAAGAAGCACTACGGCCGTTGGATGGACATCGTACGGCCACTGGAGCTAGAATCATTCATATTGACTAAGTTGACAAAGCACTCCTTCCCCGTCAACTTAGTAGGCCCATAAGTCAGCCACCCACCAAGGTGGGTCCCAACTAGCATGGGGAGTATTCATTTTTTTGTGCGTAATAAGGAGGCACTTCCGGTGTGTCCGAGCTGACAGCGGGGGGAACATTTTTTTCGTGAAATACGGTGGCCCGTCCGGTGGGTCCCAACAGTCAGGGGGAAACGTTATTTCAGAAAATACGGTGGCCCGTTCGATGGGTCCCTGCTCTCACATGGAGGAATAATTATTTTCCGCGTAATAAGGAGGCACTTCCTTGCGGCTGCCGTGGACCCAACTGTCAGCCTCTCCACGTATAGTACTCTTCCGATGGAAGTCGGTCGTTGACCACATTGACCACGCCGTGCCTAGAGCACCAAGGCGGTGGATGACGGCGAGGCCTAGGAAGGGGACGATGCAGAGCTGGGGAAGACGCGGTAGTGGATGCCCACGCGAAGAGGAGTACGAGGGTTCACTGGTTCGGCTGCAGTGTGAGGCTACCGTCGCCGCAGAATAACAGGGGGTGTGGGTGAGTAGAGGGATGCCCTGGCCAGCAGTGGGAGTAGTAGGGGCGTTGAGGCCTCCGTGGCATCACAGTCGGCCACGGGAGCAAGAGCACGCGGTACGACCTGCGCTGGTTTGGGCGGCTGGAGCAAGAAGACCAGAGGTTGAAGAAGCACTACTACCGTTGGATGAACATCATTTGGTAACAGGAGCTAGAATCGTTCATATTGACTAAGTTGACAAAGCCCTCCGCCCCCGTCAACTTGGTAGGCCCACAAGTCAGCCTCCCACGATGCTTGGTTCTAGCTGGCAGGGGGAGTACTCATTTTGTTGTGCGTAATAAGGAGGCACTTCCTTGCGTGTGAAGATAGCTGGTGGTTCCGACCTGTCAGCGGGGGGCATGTTTTTTTCATGAAATACAAAGGACCTTCCGGTGGGTCCCAGATGTCAGGTGGAGGAATCAAAAACTTGAGAACGCGCACAGAACAAGTTAGTGTACCAGTAAAGAGACGTTGTTGAGTTTTAGAAAAAAGAGAGACGTGCTCATGTAGCTGGTTCGAATCCAAACCTAGATTATGGCTATGTATGGTGCTATGCTACTCTGCAAGTAATGAAACTGACATATCCAACGTTCACTTCTCCTCTTCTCTACTTACTCTGCCTAGCATCAGAAGCTCTGGCCGTAGCAACCATGTCCGCTGGCTGCTCGTCCACCTGCTCTTTAGCAGGCAACAACCAAATATGCGCCAAGTCACCACCCGTACCATCGCCTGTGGGTCTCATCACACCCCCGTTGGCACGCGCACCACATCCGGTTGCTCATCGCAACCCGCTGACGTTGGTGTGGTGCCACTGCTGCAAATCACGCAAAGTCATCCATTGCATCTCAACCACAATCCTCAACCCTGGCCGAGTCATCTACAAATGCCGGAATCATGGGGTAATAATATGTTTAAGTGTTCTTCTGCTGCTTTCAGTTGCTGATTTTTTTAATAGTTTGGTTGATGATCTTCCAATTTGATTCGTGCAGAAAAGGGAAGATTCGTGTGATTTGTATTTCGGGGAAGTTGCTGATGTGGGGGAGTGCAACTACGCTGATTATTTGGTTAGCCGAGGAATCCCAATACCAGCAGGTTGGGGTGTTGGACAAGTAACTGAAGGAACGGCAGAAGAGGAAGATGTAGAGCAGAAGGTTAAAGATGCAGTTCCTCTGATCATGGCCACGCAACAGCTGCTGAATGTCTTTGACAGCAATGAGGAGATGAAAGAGCTTGTAAAGATAATGGGCAAAATCATTGTGCTCTGTAGGATGATTTGTCTCTTTATTTGCAGTGTATGTAGCACTCGTGATGTATTCAGTGGCTATGACATGAGCACTTTGCTAAAACTAGTAATGAATGAAACCTGTGTAGCAGGCTGGGTGTAGTGTTGTGAACATCTAATGATTTCTATTAACAGAAATCAGGGGGTATCCCCTTTTGCTCATAAATGAATAAATAGCAAAGGCCCTTTTGGTAATAAATAAATAAATTAGCAGAGACCCTGTCGGGTCAGCTTTATTCTCATTCGAAGACGTCGAGCAAATTGCAGTCCAACATCAAACTATGTCATCAATTCAAGTTTCACAGCCAAATATGAGTACAACTAAGCAACAATGTCATCATGTTTTAGTCGTCATACAATCACCAAACACAAATCAGCATACATAACAAGTAATGTTCTCACAGGAAAATACTAAACAACATGTTCAACAGGTTTCAGTCGTCATAGCAAACAAAATTTCACATAGTAGATAAAAACGTCTTCTGACAGGAAAATACGACAAAAGCAATGTAATCATCATCCGCTGCAGCAGCGTCAACATCTTCGCCATCTGTATCCGTCTGAACCGTAATTCCCCATGGTGTCATTTTCTTCTTCATCCTCAACGTCCTCGAACGTTGGCTTCTTCTTGATAAACTCTTGTATGTCCACAGCACGACGGGCAATCTTTTCGCTGGTGTCATTGACGTGATGGTTCTCAAAGATATTAGGAACATCTATGTTATCTTGTACATCAGGAGTGCTACTTCTCGAACTTGTGTTGTATTCCCTCGAAGAGGAGAGGGTGATGCAGCACAGTAGCGTAAGTATTTCCCTCAGTTTTTGAGAACCAAGGTATCAATCCAGTAGGAGACCATGCGCGAGTCCCTCGCACCTGCACTAACAAAGAAGAACTTCGTAGCCAATGCGATAAGGGGTTGTCAATCCCTTTACGGTCACTTAAGAAAGTGAGATCTGATAGATAGGATAGTTTGATATTTGGTATTTTTGGATATAAGAACAGAAAGTAAAAGCAGAAAAGTAACGTAGATTGTAGATTGATATGTTGAGAATAGACCCGGGGGCCATAGGTTTATCTAATGGATTTTCTCATGATAGCGGTATTCTACGGCGGGTAAACAAATTATTATCGAGCAATTGATAGAAAAGTGAATACTTATGAGAATATCTAGGCATGAACATTATATATAGGCATCACGTCCGAAATAAGTAGACCGAAACGATTCTGCATCTACTACTATTACTCCACACATCGACCGCTATTCAGCATGCATCTAGAGTATTACGTTCATAAGAACACAGTAACGCCTTAAGAAAGATGACATGATGTAGAGGGATAAACTCAAATAACATGATATAAACCCCATTTTTTTATCCTGGATGGCAACAATACAATACGTGCCTTGCTGCCCCTACTGTCACTGGGAAAGGACACCGCGAGATTGAACCCAAAGCCAAGCACTTTTCCCATTGCAAGAACTATAGATCAAGTAGGCCAAACCAAACCAATAATTTGAATAAACTTGCAAGGATATTATAATCATACATAGAGAGTTCAGAAAAGAACCAAATATTTCTCATAGATAATCTTGATCATAAACCCACAATTCATCGGATCTCGACAAACACACCGCAAAAAGAGATTACATCGAATAGATCTCCTCGAAGACGGGAAGAACTTGGTATTGATATCCAAAGAGAGAGAAGAAGCCATCTAGATACTAGCTATGGACTTGAAGGTCTGTGGTGAACTACTCACAACTCATGGTGAGGCGATGATGATGATGTAGAAGCACTCCGTGGTAGATCCCCCCTCCGGCGGAGCTCCGGAACAGGCCCCAAGATCGGCTCTCACGGGAACAAAAGGTTGCGGCGGTGGAACTAGGGTTTTCTCTGTTCTTCTGATGGTTTCGGGCTACGTAGGTATATATAGAAGGAAGGAGGGCACCGGGGGCCAAACATGGGGCCCACAAGGCAGGGGGGCGCCCTATCGGGGGGGGG
>LR738710.1:208551809-208562975 GCA_902687465.1 Secale cereale
GGGGGGGCGCCCCCACCCTCGTGGACGCCACGTGTGCCCTACTTCATGGTTCTCAAGTCTCCCATGCATATTTTGCTCCAAAAATATCTCTCCCGAAGTTTCATTCTGTTTGGACTCCGTTTGATATTCCTTTTCTGTAAAACCCTAAAATAAGCAAAAAAAACACAGCAATCTGGACTGGGCCTTTGGGTTAATAGGTTAGTCCCAAAAATAATATAGAAGTGTATAACAAATCCCATTAAAGATCCAAAACATCATAAATAATAGCATGGAACAATCAAAAATTATACATACGTTGGAGACGTATCAAGCATCCCCAAGCCTAATTCCTGCTCGTCCTCGAGTAGGTAAATGATAAAAACAGAATTTTTGATGTGGAATGCTAACCAACATAGTTTTCAATGTAATTCTTTTAATTGTGGCATGAATGTTCAGATATGAAAGATCCAAGACAAAATTCTATATTGACATAAGAAATAATAATACTTCAAGCATACTAACAAAGCAATCATGTCTTCTCAAAATACTATAGCTAAAGAAAGTTATCCCTATAAAATCATATAGTCTGGCTATGCTCCCTCTTCATCACACAAAATATTCATATCATGCACAACCCCGGTTTCATCCAAGCACTTGTTTTCACACTCTATTCTTTCAAACCTTTCAACTTTCACGCAATACAAGAGCGTGAGCCATGGATATAACACTATGAGTGGAATAGAATGATGGTTGTGGAGAAGACAAAAAGGAGGGAGATAGTCTCACATCGACTAGGTGTATCAACAGGCTATGGAGATGCCCATCAATAGATATCAATGTGAGTGAGTAGGGATTGCCATGCAACGGATGCACTAGAGCTAAAAATGTATGAAAGCTCAACAAAAGAAACTAAGTGGGTGTGCATCCAACTTGCTTGCTCACGAAGACCTAGGGCATTTGAGGAAACCCATCGTTGGAATATACAAGCCAAGTTCTATAATGGAAATTCCCACTAGTATATGAAAGTGACTAAACATAAGACTCTCTATGATGAAGAACATGGTGCTACTTTGAAGCACAAGTGTGGAAAAAGATAGTAGCATTGTCCCTTCTCTTTTTTCTCTCATTTTTTGGAGGGGCTTTCTCTTTTTTAGCCCCTCTCTATATATATTTTTGGGCCATCTCCATTTTTTTATTTGGCCTTTCCTCACATGGGACAATGCTCTAATAATGATGATCATCACACTTTTATTGATTTACAACTCGATATTACAACTCGATACTAGAACAAAGTATGACTCTATATGAATGCCTCCGGCGGTGTACCGCGATGTGCAAAAAATCAAGAGTGGCATGTATGAAAATTATGCACGGTTGATGGCTTCTCGCCCCTCGTTGGTTACCCCAAGTGGAAGGTTTGAGATGTAGCGTAGCGGCAAATTTCCCTTGGCAAAGATACCAAGGGTCGAATCCCGTGAGACTCCGAGGGTCGACAAGAAGGTGTCAATAGCGCAAGAAACTTTTGCTTGACAGGACCTGCACACAGATACAAATAACTTTGCTCCCAACGAGTACAGAGAGGTTGTCATTCCCTCCGGCCTTGTCATTTACAACGGATCAAACGCAAGAGATAATAGTCATAGGTATGACTGCAACTAGGAAATAAGGACAGGAAGTAAATAGCGGGTGTGATCAGTGATGGTAATATGGACCGGGGTCCCATGATGTTCACTAGTGATGTCTCTCTCCCAAAAGACGATAAAACAGCTAAGCGAGGTAAACAAATTACAGCTGGGCAATTGATAGGATTATGTGCGCAAACCAATGCTAACTATGTTGTAAAGAAAGGTAGAGGCTCAAAAGCATGGGCGGTACGCCAAGGCAAGTAGACCGAAATCCATCTGCATCTACTACTAATCATCCACCTTGAGATATCTATCCAGAACATCTCGCTGGTATTAAGTTGCGAGTCCCACCCATAGTGTAAACTCAAAGCAACAGACAACTGCATTAAAAGAACTTTGCGTAAAGTAAACAATCCTTGCACCCGCAAGTACAAGAACCATTGTTTTCCCCCTTGTGGAAACAGCACATCCCCTAAACTCATGTTTCTGTCACTCAAGCTAGTCATCGAGGGGCATGAACCCACAATCAAGCATAACGTTCCCTCTTGGAGTTACTACCTACTACTCGGCCAAAGCAATAAATAGCAACGGAGAACATGCAAGAATTACTCAAGAACATAAATATAAAAGAGGTGAATCAAATATACTACTCACACACAATCTGAACATAATCTCATAATCCATCGGATCCCAGCAAACTCAGCAGAGCAACAACAGAAAGATTACATATGTGCCTCGATCATGTAGGGCAGCTCACGAGGTCTAATCCATGAAGAACAAAGAGGGGAGGAGAACATCACATAGCTACTGGTCATGGACCCATGGTCCAAGGGAGACTACTCACAACTCATCCGGGAAGCGTCCATGGTGGTGGAGAAGCTCCCAGTGGTGGTTCTCCCCTCCGGCAGGGTGCCGGGAAGAGTTCTCCTGGTGCTCCCGATCTTGGAAGCGCAGTGGCGGCGGAACAGAGATGAGATCGCGAAAAAGGGTTCCGTCCTCGAGGGTTTCGGGACGCGAGGTAAATATATGCCAAAGGGGGTCACCAGAGGCAGAGGTGGGCCCCCAGGCGCCCCCCTGGCGCGGCCAGGGGTGGGGCCGCGCCGGGTGGCCGCCTGGGCCCCCCCCGGCTCCCCTCTGGCTCTGCCTTGGTTTTTCTGAAAGCTACCGATACGCTGATTTTTCTTGTATTTTTCCCGGAATTTTTAGGGCACTTTTAATATGGGGGAAACCTAAAATAGAAAAACAGCAGAAAACAGGAACTGGCACTGGGGTGCACTGAGTTAATAAGTTAGTCCAAATATGATCAAAAGTGTATGGAAGTGCATAAATATCATAGCAATATCACACAAAAGAGGCATGGAGCAAGCAGAAATTATAGATACGTTTTGGACGTATCAATGGTGGCTTTGCCACAAATACGATGTCAACTACATGATCATGCATGGCAATATGAAAATATGAAGCGTGTCATATGAACGGAACGGTGGAAAGTTGCATGGCAATATATCTCGTAATGGCTATGGAAATGCCATGATAGGTAGGTATGGTGGCTGTTTTGAGAAAGATATATGGTGGCTGTTTTGAGGAAGGTATATGGTGGGTGTATGGTACCGGCGAAAGTTGCATGGTACAAGAGAGGCTAGCAATGGTGGAAGGGTGAGAGTGCATATAATCCATGGACTCAACATTAGTCATAAGAACTCATGTACTTATTGCAAAAATTTACGATTCATCAAAACAAAGCAATCAACGCATGCTCCTAGGGGGGAGGTTGGTAGGAGTTAACCATCGCGCGCCCCCGACCTCCACACAAAGGATGACACTCTACAAATACCTCATGCTCTAACTTCGTCACATAGCGGTTCACCATACGTGCATGGTACGGGAATCACTAACTTTAACACTAGTATTTCTCAATTTCAAATAACTCCACTAGCATGACTCTAATATCACTATCCTCATATCTCAAAACAATTATCAAGCATCCAACTTCTCATCATATTCAGTGCACTTAGTATGAAAGTTTTTACTACATTGATCTTGGATGCCTATCATGTGAAGGATAGTTTTATAGCCAAAGCACATTACCATGCTGTTTTAATAGACTCCCAAAATGATAAATGTGAATCATGAGAGATCAACAACTCCTACAAAATATAATTACCACCGTGCTCTACAAGATAAAAGTGAAGCACTAGAGCAAAAACTATTCAACTCAAAAGATATAAGTGAAGCACATAGAGTGTTCTAACAATTCCTAGGCCATATTTATCTCTCTCAAAAAGGTGTGTCCAGAAAGGATGATAGAGGAAAACTAACAAGCAAAGAATCAAATTATACATGACGCTCCAAGTAAAACACATATCATGTGGTGAATAAAAATATAGCTCCGAGTATAGTTACCGATAGATGAAGACGAAAGAGGGGATGCCTTCCCGGGGCATCCCCAAGCTTAGCCTTTTGGTTGTCCTTGAATTTTACCTTGGGATGCCTTGGGCATCCCCAAGCTAAGGCTCTTGCCACTCTTTGTTCCATAGTCCATCAAAGCAGTACTCAAAACTTGAAAACTTCACAACAGAAAACTTAGACAAAAATCTCGTGAGCTCCGTTAGTATAAGAAAACAAACCACTACTCAAAGGTACTGTAATGAACTCATTCTTTGTTTATATTGGTTCTAAACCTACTGTATTCCAACTTCTCTATAATTCATACTCCACAATACTACTCATAAATTCATCAAAATAAGCAAATAACACACGAAAAGCAGAATCTGTCTAAAACAGAACGGTCTGTAGTAATCTGTAACTTCCGCATACTTATGTAAATCCAATTTTTTTTTGAAATAACTTGATAAACGTGAGTAATTTGTCTATTAATCATCTGCAAAAAGAATCAACTAAATAGCACTCTCCAGCAAAATCTGGTGACCATTCTAGCGAGCGCTAACGATTCTGTTTTTCACAGCAAGATCATATAAACTTCACACAAGTCTTCCCAAAGGTTCTACTTGGCACAAACACTAATTAAAACACAAAACCACATCTAAACAGAAGCTAGATGCAATATTTATTCCTAAACAGAAGAAAAACAAAAAATATAAAATTGGGTTGCCTCCCAACAAGCGCTATCGTTTTACGCCCCTAGCTAGGCACGATACATGGATAGATCTAGGTATTGCCATCTTTGATCTTCACCCTTTTAATGATGTCAAGCTCGAATCCGGGAGGTTCTTTATGTTTCCCTTCATATTCAGAAATCTTTAGATCTTAAGAATCCAACCTCTTATTACAAAGAGTAATCAACATATTCATGCGGTGGAGATTCCCACTAACACTCTTAAGAGGTTCAAGAGACTTTTGTAATATTTTTGTTACTTCACAAATTTTCTCAAAAACTTGTGTCTCTTCCTGGGTTGGATCTGACCCTTTTTGTGGAGGTAGTGTTCCCACTATTCCCTCTATAATTTCATGCGCAATACTAGGATCAACTTCGATAAAATTCCCTTTGGCAACGCAATCCAAGAGTTGTCTATGGGACATATTTAGACCAACATAAAAATTGCGAAGCAAGATTCTAAAATTCACCTCTAAGGTGCACTTACGATAAGATTCCATCATTCTAAACCAAGCATCTTCTAAATTTTCTTCTTGCTTTTGCTTGCAGTGAAGAACTTCAAACTTGGGAGACAAAGGAGCGGATAAGGGACTAGCCATGATGACAAGGCAAAGCAAACGATAAACACACGACAAAAAGAAGGGCAAATAAAACGGCAAGGGTGAAGTGGGGGAGAGGAAAACGAGAGGCAAATAAATTTAATGCGAAGGATAAGGGTTTGTGATAGGTACTTGGTATATGACTTTTGCGTAAGCCTCCCCGGCAACGGCATCAGAAATTCTTCTTGCTACTTCTCCAGCTTGCATTGTATTCCCTCGAAGAGGAAAGGGTGATGCAGCACAGTAGCGTAAGCATTTCCCTCGGTTTTTGAGAACCAAGGTATCAATCCAGTAGGAGATCGCGCCCGAGTCCCTTGCACCTGCACAAACAAATAAGAACTTCGCAACCAATGCGATAAGGGGTTGTCAATCCCTTTACGGTCACTTACGAAAGTGAGATCTAATAGATAGGATAGTTTGATATTTTTGGTATTTTTGGATATAAGAACAGAAAATAAAAGCAGAAAAGTAAAGTAGATTGTAGATTGATATGTTGAGAATACACCCGGGGGCCATAGGTTTCTCTAGTGGCTTCTCTCATGATAGCGGTATTCTACGGCGGGAAAACAAATTACTGTCGAGCAATTTACAGAAAAGCGAATACTTATGAGAATATCTAGACATGATCATTATATATAGGCATCACGTTCGAAACAAGTAGACCAAAACGATTCTACATCTACTACTATTACTCCACACATCGACCGCTATCCAGCATGCATCTAGAGTATTAAGTTCATAAGAAAGAGTAACGCCTTAAGCAAGATGACATGATGTAGAGGGATAAACTCAAATAACATGATACAAACCCCATCATTTTATCCTCGATGGCAATAATACAATATGTGCCTTGCTGCCCCTACTGTCACTAGGAAAGGACACCACAAGGTTGAACCCAAAGCCAAGCACTTCTCCCATTGCAATAACTATAGATCTAGTAGGCCAAACCAAACCAATAATTCGAAGAGACTTGCAAGGATATTATAATCATACATAAAGAGTTCAGAAAAGAACCAAATATTTCTCATAGATAATCTTGATCATAAAACCACAATTCGCCAGATCTCGACAAACACACCGCAAAAAGAGATTACAGTGAATAGATCTCCTCGAAGACCGAGGAGAACTTGGTATTGAGATCCAAAGAGAGAGAAGAAGCCATCTAGATACTAGCTATGGACCCGAAGGTCTATGGTAAACTACTCACAACTCATGGTGAGGTGATGATGATGATCTAGAAGCACTCCGTGGTAGATCCCCCCTCCGGCGAAGCTCCGAAACAGGCCCCAAGATGGGATCTCACGGGAACAAAAGGTTGCGGCGGTGGAACTAGGGTTTTCTCTGTTGTTCTGATGGTTTTGGGGTACGTAGGTATATATAGGAGGAAGGAGGGCACCGGGGGCCAAACGTGAGGCCCACGAGGCAGGGGCCCGCCTTATAGGGGGGCGCCCCCACCCTCGTGTAGGCCACGTGTGCCCTACTCCGTGGTTCTCAAGTCTCCCATGCGTATTTTGCTCCAAAAATATCTCTCCTGAAGTTTAATTCTGTTTGGACTCCGTTTGATATTCCTTTTCTGTAAAACCCTGAAATAGGCAAAAAACAGCAATCTGGAATGGGCCTTTGGGTTAATAGGTTAGTCCCAAAAATAATATAAAAGTGTATAGCAAAGCCCATTAAACATCCAAAACATCATAAATAATAGCATGGAACAATAAAAAATTATAGATACGTTGGAGACGTATCAAGGAGCAGTGTAAGCATGATCTTGTTGTGCAACTTCATTAAACGAATTCCTCTTCTCAAACCTTTGCAATACTCTCTAGCCATCGCTACGTGCAAATGTGTCTTCCAAGAAAAATATATGTGTTGCTTGATTTGCCAAAATAAAAGGCTCATTGCTCTGGTACGCCGCCTTGACATTGATGGATTTGAAATAATCATCAGCTCTCGGTTTTGCGATCCTGGAAAACAGGTTATACCAACGACAGCGCAACAGAACCACACAGCGATAATCCTCGAAAGTAGAGATATACTACAACTGAACAATGACTGTTATGTTATCATACATTTCAGTTGTCTCTTTGTCTTACGTATCCGTGCTCATGATGGCACTGTTTTGTGTCTTCCTGCCTTCGTCTCGTGCAAGGGTGTTGTAGCGCACATCTCCAACAACGCAAGATTCATAATGTCTTACCCGAGTATCAGGACCCATTTCTAGTGAGTAAAGGGGATCATCAACTACCTGCCCATCCTCCCGCGTCTTCTTAACCTATGGTTAGAAAATAGACAAGCTGATCATCTTATGTACTCAGTATATTAAAAAACTGGCAGTGCAATTCAAAAGCTTACATGGCTCTTGAACCATTTCGCAAATCCAGCCACAACCAGTTTGTCAATGTTTCTTGGATTTTGCGGCAGTAACTCCTTTTTGTAGATGTTGCACAACATAGTGATTGCGGCAAACATCTAAATATATAAAAATGTGTTGCAAGTTTAGTAGATTACGATGTATAAGCTGTAGTACTTAGCACTTACTTGATATAAGGTAGTATATCAAGACAGTTATTCAGCACATACCAAACCATTTTGTCCAAATCTTTAGGTTTGTCCTCTTGTCGACTCTTCCCTGTAACTCAAACAGAATAATCGAAAACATTGAGCCCGGGATTGTCTTCATCCACCTCTTTGTTAAGCTGATCAGCTGCTTCAATGTATTTTGAGCAGAATGTCAACGCTTCTGTAGCAATGTAAGCCACTGCAATGGAACCCTCGGGTCTAGCTCTGTTCCTAACATAGCCCTTGAAAGTACCTAGCCACCTTCTAATAGGGTACATCCAACCATACTGTACTGGACCTCTAAGTAGTGCCTCATCAAGTAGATGAACAGCCAAATGCACCATCACATCAAAGAAGGCTGGAGGATATATCTTCCCAAGGTCGCATAGGATAGTTTGTATCTTGTCTCTAAGATGCTCCAAAGCATATATCCTGATATTTCTACTGCAGAGTTCCCTGAAGAATTGTCCCAACTCTGGAATTGCTCTATATAAGTCAGGGCAGCCAAATCCTCTAAGGATAACAGGTAAAACCCTTAGTAGGATGTGGCAGTCATTAGTTTTCAACCCTTGTACCTTGTTTACATCTGCACTGACTCTCCTTTCAGGGTTGGAAGCAAATCCATGTGGGAATCACACACGTGATAGGACCTCGCAGAATTCTTTTCTTTTTACCTTGTCTAAGAGTACACAGCTGGTGCCATATCCCGTGATTTACCTTCATCTTGCACCTGCAAATCCTGTCTGATACCCAGGTGTGTCAAATCAATCCTAGATTTTAAGGTATCTTTCGTCTTGCCTTCAATATTAAGAAGTGTGCCGATAATGTTGTCACATATATTTTTCTCCATGTGCATCACATCAAGATTATGCCATAGATCCAAATCTTTACAATACTCTAAGTCCCACAAAGTGGACATGCAGGTAAACAATAATCTCTCTTCTGCTCTGCCACGCTTCCTTTTCCCGCTACCATTATCAGGATGGTTTCCTGGTGTAATATGCCTGACCTTCTCTAATTCCACTTGCAACTCATCGGCGGTGAGCCTCTTTGGTGCATCACAGTTTTCATGCTTTGCATTGAACACATGTCTTCGGTATTTTCTAGGATGCGGCTTGTCCTTGGCAAGGAAATGGCGGTGTCCAATGTAATAGATCTTGCTAAGTATTGCGTATGACAACGGATTCTTGTCACAGCAAACACATGCATTGTAACCATGTGTCGTTCGCCCTGACATAGTGCCCAAAGCCGGATAATCATGGATGCACAAAATTATAACAGCACGCAGAAAGAAATCAGCTGGTGGGCTTCTATATAGGGCTCGAGTGAGAACACCCCTCCATAGCTATTGAAGTTCCTCCACAAGAGGCTCCATGAACAACTCAAAATCCTTTCCAGGACTTTTTGGACCTGGGATGAGCAAGCCATAATGTAGTTTGATTCTTCGGTGCAGACATTTGGAGGCATGTTGTAAGGGATAACAAGCACTGGCCACATGCTATATATGGCGCTCTGGTGGCCAAATGGGTTAAATCCATCTAAAGCTAAGCCAAGTCTAATGTTTCTCGGGTCAGCAGCAAACTTTTCGTGCTTCTGATTGATGCTTTTTTCACTCACTACCATGTGATGGATGGCTCATTACATTCTGATCTCTGTACTCCTAGTTCCTAGAATGCCACAGTACATCCTCTCTTGTTTCAACATCATGAAACAACCTCTGCAATCTTGTTGTAATTGGAAAATGTCGCAGAACATTATGAGGAATCCTCTTCACAGCATTGCCATATTTCCATCTTGATGATTTTCATTTCGGGCATTCACTTAAGCTGGCATAATCCTTCCGGAACAGAACACAATTATTCTTACAAACATGGATCATATCATATCCAATTCCAACTGCACGAAGGAAATTCTTCATTTTACTGTACGTGTGTGATAGCTCAGACGCAACTAGGAAAGCTTTGCGGAAAGCAGCCAACATCGCATCGAATGATTTGTTGGTCATCCGCTCAGATGTCTTCACCTGAAGAAAGGTGACCATAGCTGAGAATACTGACAGCTTATTTCCTAGGGTGACAGCCACGTTGCATTATTCCGACATGCGGGCCCACCATTTTTCTTCTGCAGGTGAAAGTTCACGGAATGCACGAGCATTTTGTAGCATTGTTTCAATGTTGGTCAAACTCACTGGCTCCGCCACCACCTCCTCCTCCTCCTCTTCCACCTGAGCATCAGGCAGATCAAGATGGTGATATGCTGCCTCCACGTAGTCAATCACATTGACGTTCACAGCTTCACCATGATGAATCCACCTAGTATATGTGACCGACATCCCATACAAGTGTAGATGATTTTGCACAGTTGACTGGGGTCTTGTAACTGAATTCATACAACTGCTACACGGGCAGAGCACATCTGATTTCGGACCACCGTACTCAGCTCTGATAAAGTTCATGAAGTTTTCAACCCCCTCGACATATGCAGCGGAGAATCTTCGAGCAGAAGTTATCCAAGTCATGTCCATCTATTAGACATACAAATTAGTTCTTCTACTAGATATTACAGGAAAAACATATATGTTTTTTTATGAAGTCCAGAAGAAAATACCTAGGTCGATGTCTAAAGCTATGGCAAGATATTTGGACGAGCAGATCTAAGTACTGAAATATATCTAAAGCTAATTCAGTAAACAGATTTGAGTGCTAAATTATGGCAGATTGTTTCAGCAGTCAATGAGGCCGAGCACACAGCCATCGCAACAACAAAGATCGAGTATAAAACGGTGTAGAGCTATTTCACCTAACAGATTGGCTACTAGACCATGGCAATCTACGTCATAATAAATATATGGCAGGATACTTTAGCAACTAATCGGCCTTGGCATGCCATCTCAGCTAAGAAGATTGTGTGCATAACAGGGCAAGGAAGCTTCTTAAGCAGAGCATATTGACTGTAAACTACTTTCGCAAACAGTGAGATTAATAGCATTTGTCAGCTAACATTCAGCGCTACACCGACATGCACGGGGCCTTAGTCTAGAATGCGCGTACCGTGGGAGAAGCTGACCGCCGTGCGTCTCCACACGAACGTTGCCAGCGGTGGCGGTGCTGACCGCCGTGCGCCTCCACAAGAACGTCGCCAGCGGTGGCGGCGCGGCTAGAGGACGGCAGTCTACGAGAGCGTACTATGGGAGCGAGAGGATCGCCGTGCGTCCCCTTGACGAACCGCGGCGCCGACGTATCGGCGTGGTGGGGAGGGCGGCTTTGGCAGAGCGAATGGAGTGGAGGGGGCG
>LR738710.1:208563010-208697098 GCA_902687465.1 Secale cereale
GGGGGAGGGGGTTTGGGGAATATTATTGGGTAGTTGGCCAAAGGGCGGTTGGATCTAGGATTTGGGGGGAATTTTTGGGTGGGGGAGGATTTTCGCGCGGCGGGCGGGGGGTTTGGAGTATGGTCGGTTTCTCCAAGTGCAGTCCCACGTGTCAGTGAAGAGGCAAGCCGAAGCGCGTTTAATTTGCAGGACCGAACGTGTGTGGGTGCAATGCGACTGCGACAGGGGTGCTGTGAGTGTACCGCCTTTTTTCCCTTTAAACTAGGTGCTTCGCCCCCTCAAAAAAACTTGTTGCTTCGCGCGATCCATCGATACTACTACTAGTAATCCGGTAATCCCGACTAAAATGGCGTGTCCGGGTCTTTTCCCGCGCGATATGCTGGGAGGTTGGCTTAGTTGGGTTTTCTAGGATGAGTAATGCTACACCTACATAGTCCCAGTTACGTAATTAACATAATGTGAAACGTGTGGGCTGTTGATTGTAGATTGGGAGTAGGGAGGGGCCCACCACCATGAAAATCAGGAGAGGAGAGAGAGAGGCAATTTATGTTAACCCTTTCGTAGGTTCCCGTAGATGTGAAATGTGTGAATGTGCATTTGCAGATAAGGCCTTCCTCGTTCATACTTTTCTCCCACAAGATCTAGATCTTCCGTGGAACGCACGGGCATCTTGATAGTACTCCTACAATATACTATATTATTGTGAAAGTTCATATACACCGGCCGAGATTAATGCAAACACCGCAGATTTTCATAACATTTCGAACTTTTATAGGTCAGAAAAATAAAAGAAACCCGACCCTAAACCTATTCTATGGCGGCGATCAACGTCCTCCATCTGCGATCTCCATGTACGGGGGCGGGGTTCAAGACCCGTGAAGTGAAGGTGCGGTCTCCGACGAGGAAAAGTAGAACATGGGAGACGGACCGCCAGTTGGCACACCATGCCCTGCCGCCTCCCATGCCCTACTCATCCTCAGACGAGTCCCTGACCTCGGCGGTGTCGGACGTTGGACGGCGGCAAGTAGGACGCGTGGTTGACGGTGCTCTCGTCGTCGGCCGCCAGCGTGGCCACCGCTTGTGCGGCGACTTGAGCGAGGGCGGTGACCTCGAGCTCCATCCCCGAAGACAAGCTCTCCCGCAGAGCGTTCGCGCTTGCGGTCATGGCGGATGTGGTGCCAGGTAGGAGGACGATGCGCTATGGTGTGGAGGTTAGTTGGGCGTTGCCGCTTTAAGTAGCGCATTCCGGTAAGGCCAAGTGTCCTGGTGCGTCATTAAGTCGCCGGAGTTGGTTCCTCAGGCACCGAGCCTCTTACGACGGCATACGCACATACGGCATGAATGCGGGCAGCTGGCGCCGGCTAGGAACGCACCGCGCGACTGCGTGAGGGACAAGGGTTTTTGGTGTGCCAGGGTAGTCACCTGCGGTCGTGGCAATGTTAGAGATGCCATTTTCTCACATGCGATCGAAGCATGTCATTGAAAAAGCAGGACGGCCCGGCATGGTCTCAGGTCCTGAGGATGCAGTTGGCCGCGCTACACCACTCCGCGGACGCGTCCCGGCGCCCCGTGCATCCTCTACGAGCCAGGTGTTGGGGTGTGTTTGGATTGTGGCCAAAGTGCACCTTACCAAAATTTTGGTCATGACCCTAAGATTGGTCTTTGTTTGGATGGTTGCCATTTTTTTGGCATGCCAATGAACTCTAGCCAACTCTAGTTCATTTTTCTTGCCGATGTCCGCCAAATCATGGGCAACAAAAACCTCAACCAAAATTTTGGCTACCCAATGCTTTGATGAGGCAACCTTGGGCACAAACCAAACATACTGTTGGTTATGCCACAGCACTAACGCCATCCTCGGCACACTAAAACTGACCGTGTCTAGCAACGATGAGTGTGTCACTCACCGCAGTCGCCGTGTCCAGAGGCGGTGTTGGAGCTGCGCCATGTTGTTGGCCCCCACGACCCACATGAACGGTTGCCGGTGGCGAGGAGGTCGTGGGCCAGCTCCTCCATTGGACTAGTTTGCGCTACATCGTCCCGACAGGTGTGCCCCACATGTCGGTTTCCCTGTTTTCCCAGCCATATTCGAGTGTCAGTGCTTCGCGTTGGGCATTAAGCCTTTCACTATGTAGGCCAAGCGAGACAACTTATTGTTTATTTGAGCCATTCAAGTATAATCATGTGGCGTTTGCTTATTTCTCATTCCTCTCCAACCCTCTTCTCCATCGATCATGTCGCCCTCCGGTCGAGTCCATCCCCCCGCATGCCTCATTTGAACATTCTTCCGAGTATCATTCGCATGTGGGCCTAGACCATGCTTGTATTTCCAATGTTTATTTGTAATTTGTCTGACATGCATACAAACAAACGGTTCGTTTGAAGATTCACTTTGCCTCCACAACGTGTCGCTTCGTGTCTTAGTTTTGACATCCCATTCGGTTCATGCCCCGACACATTTTAACGAGATCGATTGATGTTCAGAGATCAATTGCGTGTCGTGCAAGGAGATAAAGGTTTCGTCTGTTTCTATGATAGAAATGACCCGCGGGGGGTCTGTGGGGATCGGAGGGAGTATATTGTACGTTCATAAGCGAAACGAACGTATTGTACCCACCCTAGTCCTCTTTCAATCAATCTCCAGACCCCGAGATTAAATTGAGAGAGAACGAGTGGGGGCATGTGTGATACCTAAGGCGGATTCAAAATTTTGAACCGGTGATCATAGCATCCGCAAATCATATATAAAGGGTATTCAATATTCGTTTCGTTTTTGAACGTACAATATACTCCCTCCTATCCTTTCTAGTTTACATCTAAGTTTTATGTGTAGTCAAAGTATCTCTACTTTGATAAAATAAAGTATCAACATTCAACAACGCCCAATCAATATTGTTTGATTCGTACGTACTCCTAAATTTGTACTCGAGATGGTTTCCAATTTGTTTTCAACCACCTGAATGTGCTTGTTCTCGCGCATGCTCTTCCTACTAGAATCTCGCCACGTATAGCCAGTCCAATAGTAACTTTTTTAAGCTCCCTGTCCAATAGTACAAGTGGAGTACTGACAACATCTGTACTAGTGTATGCAGTGCTCATAGTTGTACTCCCTTCTTCTATTTATATAGGGCCCATGTGGAGGAGAGAGATGTGAAAAAGTAAGGGGAGTGAGTTCTCATGCAAGAGCCTAGATATATACGCATTCCTAGTTGAATACGTACAATAAATATGAAGAAAGAGATGGAGAGGAGTTGGAAAAAATTACTAATACAATATCCCACACTATTGTATGAGTGCATATAATAGATGATGGATATAGATGACATGGCAGTTCCTTATAGCCATCGACTGGCTATATTATTAACCATGCTATAATGCGTTTTTCAAAACCGCATTTGACTATTGACAAGATTAATAGTACATGAGATGTATAATGTGAAAATTATATCATTGGAAGCTCCTTTCACATATGTATCCCTACCTTACCCTCCCTTTCGGTCACTTACTAGCGGACCCCATGCTTGCTGGGCCCCGCATGTCAGTTACTCAATGGGTTCCGCCATGTCAGGGGATCCTCATCGTAGTATACTCCCTCTCTTTTTATTTACTCCACATAAAATGACGCGGGCGGGGGAGGGGGAGGGACGCCGGTTTCCTCTCAATTGCGGTCCCACAAGCGAGCGAAAACACAAGATGAAGCGCATTCCATTCGGTGAGCGACGTGGAGGGTCCAGCGTGCCGGGCTGCAACGCGAACGCGACAGGAGCGATGTATAGTGAAAATCAATTGACCGATCGTCACCGAAACCACTATTCACACCAGAACCTTCGCTGCTCGGCCTAAGCCAGCCATTGCCCTAAAACCACACCTAATCTCCAGCCCCTTCCCCCACCTTTCGATCCCCTAACCCGCATCAAGCGTCCCATAGTTCGCCGGAAAGCCATGGTGCGCTGCAAGATCGCGTACTACAAGATGTTGACACCGGAGCGCCGCGCAGAAATCATGGGGCGATCGGCACCAGAGACCTCTGTTCCCAAGCTCTCTTTGCGGCGGGATCCAATGTTCATGGCGGAGGTCGCGGCGTAGAAGGCCCTGATGGGTATGAGATGATGGACGTCGACTTCGTGCCGGTGTCTGAGTCCCCCATGGTGCAGGCGGACCAGCGGTTCAACCTAGCGATACTAAAGGAGGAACGGGAGGCAGAGGCTCAACTCGACGCGGAGTGTGCGCATGCCGCTACCATCGAGGCTCTCCTGCGGGCGGAACCAGATGTCGTGAATGTGAACCGGGCGGCGGAGTCTCAACTTGAGGCGGAGCGCGCGGATTCCGCTTTCATCGAGGCCCTCCTGCGGGCGGGGCCGGACGTCCTGGAGTTGAACCGGGCGGCAGAGGCTCAACTCGACGTGGAGCACGCAGATGCCGCTCTCATCGAGGCCCTCCTGCAGGCAGAATCGGACGTCCTGGACTTGAACCGGGTGATACGTCTCCAACGTATCTACTTTTCCAAACACTTTTGCCCTTCTTTTGGACTCAAACTTACATGATTTGAATGGAACTAACCCGGACTGACGTTGTTTTCAGCAGAACTGCCATGGTGTTATTTTTGTGCAGAAATAAAGGTTCTCGGAATGACCTGATTCAACGGAGAATTAATTTGGAATATATAAAAATTATCAGCAGAAAGATCCAAGCCAGGGGGCCCACCCCCTATCCACGAGGGTGGGAGGCGCACCCCCTCCCCTTGGGCGCGCCCCCTGCCTCGTGAGCCACCTGTTGCTCCACCGACGTACCCCCGGACTCCATATATTCACTTTCGGGGAGAAAAAAATCAGAGAGGAAGAATTATTGCGTTTTACGATACGAAGCCGCCGCCAAGCCCTAATCTCTCTCGGGAGGGCTGATCTGGAGTCCGTTCTGGGCTCCAGAGAGGGGAGATCGTCGCCATCATCATCATCAACCTTCCTCCATCACGAATTCCATGATGCTCACCGCCGTGCGTGAGTAATCCCATCGTAGGCTTGCTGGACGGTGATGGGTTGGATGAGATTTACCATGTAATCAAGTTAGTTTTGTTAGGGTTTGATCCCTAGTATCCACAATGTTCTAAGATTGATGTTGCTATGACTCCGCCATGCTTAATGCTTGTCAGTAGGGCCCGAGTGCCATGATTTCAGATCTGAACCTATTATGTTTTCATGAATATATGTGTGTTCTTCATCCTATCTTGCAAGTCAATAGTCACCTACTATGTGTTATGATCCGACAACCCCGAAGTGACAACAATCGGGACCACTCTCGGTGATGACCGTAGTTTGAGGAGTTCATGTACTCACTATGTGTTAATTCTTTGGTCCGGTACTCTATTAAAAGGAGTCCTTAATATCCCTTAGTTTCCATTAGGACCCCGCTGCCACGGGGGGGTAGGACCAAATATGTCATGCAAGTTCTTTTCCATAAGCATGTACGACTATATTCGGAATACATGCCTACATTACATTGATGAACTGGAGCTAGTACTGTGTCACCCTAGGTTATAACTTTTACATGAGGAATCGCATCCGACATAATTCTCCATCACCGATCCAATGCCTACGAGCTTTTCACATATTTCTTGTTGCTTATTTACTTTTCCGCTGCTGCTATTACAAAAATTACAAAAACACTACCGTTACTTTTATCGTTGTTACCGTTACTTCCATATTACCTTGCTACTAAATTACCTTGCTACAGATACTAAGTTTCCAGGTGTGGTTGAATTGACAACTCAGCTGCTAATACTTAAGAGTATTCTTTGGCTCCCCTTGTGTCCAATCAACAAATTTGGGTTGAATACTTTACCCTCGAAACTGTTGCGATCCCCTACACTTGTGGGTTATCAAGGCTATTTTCTGGCGCCTTTGCCGGGGAGCATAGCTATATTCTTTAAGTCACTTGGGATTTATATCTGTTGATCACTATGAAGAATTTGAAGGACTTAAAAACCAAGATCTTTCCCTCAACTATGAGGGGAGGTAAGGAACTGCGATCTAGATCTGCACTTGATTCACCCTCTGTTATGAGTAAATTTGTGACACCTACTCCTGCTATTGAATCTGATATGTCGCATGTTCTTGATGATGCTACTTCTCCTATGTGTGATGAAACTACATCTATGCTTGATAATAATGTGCCAGTAGGTGAATTTCTAGATGAACAAATTGCTAAGGTTAGGGAGAATGCAAATATTGAAACTGATAATATAGATGAAAGTGATGATGAAGGTTCTACCCCTAGATATGAACTGCCTGTTATTCCTGAGGGTTATGTTATGGATGAAGAAATTGCTAGAGACTTTCTTGCTTGCAGTGATAGATATGATCTTAAGACATTATTAGCTAAGCTGAAAGAAAAGTCTTTGAATGCTAGAATGAAATATGACCCTGCTTTTGCTACTTCACCTATCTTTGTTACTGATAAGGATTATCATTTCTCTATTGATCCTGAGTTAATTACTTTGGTTGAATCTGATCCTTTCCATGGCTATGAATCTGAAATTGTTGTGTCACATCTTACCATGGTCAATAAATCAACTGATATACATGTCGGTATTTGTGAGGATGTGCTTGTTGTAGTTGCAAATGTTACTATTCTAATGGACTTTGTTATCCTTGATACTCCCGAGGACGATAGTATGTCTATTATCCTTGCTAGACCCTTTTTGAATACTGCAGGGGCTATTATTGATTGCAACAAAGGCAATGTCACTTTTGATGTCAATGGTAATGAGCATACGGTACACTTTCCGAGGAAACAACCTCAGGTCCATAGTATCAATTCTAATGGAAAATTTTCAACTATTACTATTGGAGGTTTTGAATTTCCTCTTCCTACTATCAAGAAGACATATGATATTCTTATTCTTGGGGACATGCATATCCCCATTGAGGTCACCTAGTATTATTCGAAAATTCTCCGGTTTCATGTTATTTGGAAAGAGTTTATTAACAAGACTTGATCAACCTTGTTAATGGGTTCCTTTTGACGAACATGAGATAGGTGAATCTAGATAGCACAACCTTCTATACCCTCCTTTTACTTTCTGTTAAGTAGATTAAATAAAACAAAATCAGTATTTTCTGTCTATTTCCAGACTTATCCGTGCAATAAAAAATATCCCGAAAATAGAAGTTCTCCAAATGCTTTGAAAATGAAATATGATTTTTATAGAGTATTTGAGAATATTTGGTATAGGGAACACGGCGAGGGGAGCCAACACCTAGCCACGAGGGTCCAGGGCGCGCCCCTGCCTCGTGGGCCCCACGTGGCCCCCCTCCACTTATTCCTGCACCCACACACTCCTTCTTCCTCCCAAAAAATCAGTATCCAGCTCAAGCACGAGTTCTAGCTCATCTTGCTGCCATTTTCGATCTCGTTGCTCAAAGCTCCATTCACAAAACTGTTTGGGGATATTGTTCCTTGGTATGTGACTCCTCCATTGGTCCAATTAGTTTTTGTTCTAGTGCTTTATTTATTGCAAATTTTTGCTGCTGTGGTGACCTTGTTCTTGAGCTTGCATGTCAAATTTCTTTGGTCCCAAGTAGTTCTAATGCATGATATAGTCTCTAGGCACTTGTAGGAGTTGTTGCTATCAATCTTGTTGAGTTTGGTTCACTTTTATTTTTGAGTTACTAAAAATTTCAGAAAAATGCATAGGAAATTCGTCGAAGGTGGTTCCTCAAGGAAGCAAGAACCAAGTCTCGCGATGCGTGAGCCGGACGATGAATTGCCCAGGGAAGCTGAAGTGCGGCCTTGTGAATGGTCGTCAAAGGAATTTATGGTTCGGGCAGGCATTAAGGAGGAGTTTGACGCATATGTGTGTAATGCTGACCTCGAGGACTTCATGTAAGATAAGTGCCATCAATACCGTTACTTAACTGATTCCTTTGTGAGATGGCTTAAATTTTCATCTTCACGTAATTCTCACACTGTCCAGTTTGATCTTTATGCTAAATCTTACACCATGGACCTAGAGGATTTTAATGATGCTTGCAAGCTCCCGCAGTGGGGCAATACTAGTGATCCTCGCAAATCTGGATATAAAGACTTCCTTGCTAGTATCACGGTGGGGGAAACTAGAGAGATCACACAAGCTACCATAGGGAGCATTCATTTTCCTGCTATTTATTACTTTGCTCTCTTTATTGGTAGATGAATAAACGGTAAAGATGAGGCTTGCCATATGTGCGTCCCAGATCTTACTGTTCTCAATAGTGTTGTATTAGGTGATAGACAATATAACTTGGGAGCCATTTTTGCACGTAGGCTACATCATAAAAGTTTAGACGGAGATTTATTTGGTGGGATTTATGCCACTCGCATAGCCTGTCGTCTTGGTGTGCCTATACATGAAAATGATGAACTATTACCACCCGCTTATTTGGATTACAATGCTATGGTCAGCCATAGATTTATAGAGAGGGATGAACAATCCGTCTAGTATCGACTAATCTTTGACAGGCTTCACACTGTCCATATTGCTCTCCCTGCTCCTACCTTCTTTCAGTTTCAGGCAAAAGCGAGATATATTATAACCAGGGAGGAAGCAAATGAGCATAAGGAGACAATGAGAGCAGCTCGTCTCCAGGATGCAGCTCGCTAGGTAGTAGACCCTGCATCTTAGTACAACCCCAACTACGACTTTGGATATCCGCCAGGCCCATATAGGCCATAGACCAACTTAGGCCAAAATCCTAAGCTTGGGGGAGTACGTGCTTCTCACCGACATTACAATCATGCTCACACACTTATTCTAGTCGTCGGTGCTCTCACTCTTTCATTGTACCATCCATGCTAGTTTCAATTCTTTCCTTAGTCTTTTTCTTGTGTTATAGAAAAACCTTAAGAAAAACAAAAAAAATAGTTGTAGTTTTTAGCTAGTTTGATTTCCATGCTTGTAGTAGTAGTAAATAAAAGAAAACCCAAAAATATTTCTCGTTCTTCTTTTGATTGTTGGGAGCTTTCCCGTGTAAATAGTTTCTTTTCTTTCTTTGGGGGTCAGGAGTAGAAGACCATGATGAAAATGTTTAGTGGCTCCCATACGCTTTATTGTTAATTTAACCATGAGCCAATTAATTGCTCACAGATTCCAGCTTAGTCCAATGCACGTGGACTATTATTATTATCCACAACGTTCGGTCGTGCGAGTGAAAGGCAGTAATGATGATATATGATGAACTAATTGAGATGAGAAAAGCTGGTATGAACTCGACCTCACTTGCTTTTGTAAATATGATAGTTCATCGTTCCTCATTGAGCCTATTATGAATGAAACATGCTTGCAATGACAATTAGAGATCATAGCTGCTTATGCCATGCTTAATTAGCTAGGAGTTTATAATGGTCCATCTTGCGTGCCAACATGATATTAAAATGGTTGTGATGTGGTATGATAGGGTGGTATCCTCCTTTGAACGATTCAAGTGGTTTGACTTGGCACATGTTCACGCATGTAGTTGAAACAAAATCAACATAGCCTCCACAATATTTATGTTCATGGTGATTTATATCCTACTCATGCTTGCATTCATTGTTGATTAATTTTAATGCATGTTCATGACTATTGTCGCTCTCTACCTGGTCGCTTCCCAGTCTCTTTCTAGCCTTCACCTGTACTAAGCGGGAATACTGCTTATGCATCCACTTCCATCAACCCCAAAGTTATTCCATATGAGTCCACCATATCTTCCTATATGCGGTATCTACCTGCCGTTCCAAGTAAATTTGTATGTGACAAACTCTAAACCTTCAAATGAAATTATGTTTTGTATGCTCGAACAGCTCATGTATCAACTAGGGTTGTCTATATCTTCCATGCTAGGTGGGTTATTCTCACGATGAGTGGACTCCGCTCATCATTGATGAGAAAATGGCTGGTAACCGGGATGCCCAGTCCCATGCTCAAATAATAATAATTAAACAAAACTCCCCCAGGGATGTTGCTGGTTTGGACGGTACCCGTTGTTTCGGGCTAGCCGTGGAGTGTGCTTGTTGGTGGTTGGGGGAGTATAAACTTTACCATTCTGTTTGGGAACCGCCTATAATGTGTGTAGCATGGAAGATATCGAGATTCTTGGTTGTTATGTTGACAATGAGAGTATACCGCTCAAAATATTATTCATCTCTATTTAAAAATCGAGCTCTGGCACCTCTACAAATCCATGCTTCCTTCTGCGAAGGGCCTATCTATTTACTTTTATGCTGAGTCATCATCCTCTTATTAAAGAGCACCAGTTGGAGAGCACCGCTTTCATTTGCATGTATTGCTATTAATTTGCATTGGGTATGATTATGACTGGATCTCTTTTACCATGAATTACAATGTCTAGTCAGTCATTGATCTTTAAAGGTGCTCTGCATTTATGTTGTGCGGTCTCAGAAAGGGCTAGCGAGATACCATCTTGTTATATCATATTATGATTGTTTTGAAAAAGTGTTGTCATCCGAGGTTTATTATTATTGCTCGCTAGTTGATTATGCCATTGATATGAGTAGACTTGAGACCTGAAAGTTATTGTGAATGTGGTTAGTCCATGATCTTGCTGAAAACTTGAATGCTGGCTTTACATATTTACAACAACAAGAGCAAACAGAGTTTGTCAAAGTTTTTCTTTATCACTTTTAGTTTATCAACTGAATTGCTTGAGGACAAGCAAAGGTTTAAGCTTGGGGGAGTTGATACGTCTCCAACGTATCTACTTTTCCAAACACCTTTGCCCTTGTTTTGGACTCTAACTTGCATGATTTGAATGGAACTAACCCGGATTGATGCTGTTTTCAGCAGAACTGCCATGGTGTTATTTTTGTGCAGAAATAAAAGTTCTCGGAATGACCTGAAATTCAACGGAAAATTATTTTGGAATATAGAAAAAATATCTGCAGAAAGATCCAAGACAGGGGGCCCACACCCTGTCCATGAGGGTGGGAGCACGCCCCCTCCCCCTAGGCGTGCCCCCCTGCCTCGTGGGCCCCCTGTTGCTCCACCGACGTACCCCCAGACTCCATATATTCACTTTCGGGGAGAAAAAAATCAGAGAGGAAGAATTATCACGTTAGAGTGTAGTAGTAGTGTTGTATTGCATAGTTGTTAGATGTAACAAGCGAGAACGTGTAGAGATGTAGTTTTGGAGGGCCTACAGAGAGAATAGCGTAATGCGTTCACCGAACTTCGGAATAAGCTGATTACGGTCACTATATATGTTTTGTGGTGATTATACGATCACTTGCTCATGGTTCAGTATCGGATTGCACTCTGTTGACCGGCCAAATAGTCTACGTGGCACCATGTTTACTAGTTAAATTGACCACGTTCCTAGTGGGTCCCACCTGTTAGTTCGCATAGGGAAAAGCTCTGATAAACACAAATTTACGCAGGCGTGACAAGACTCCACCTCGTGCGCGGGAATCACCAGGTTGTGTATGTATCTGTCAGGGCCTGATGTGTGCGCATGCACGTGTAGGTTGAGCACTTGAGCATGAGAGTGTGTGTTGGTCATGTGGTGTACTGGTGTGTGCATGCATGCATGTGTGTGTGTGAGAGTGAGTGTTGCGTGCGTGCGTGGCTGCGTGTGTACGTGTGAGTGTTGCGTGTGTGTGTGTGTGTGTGTGGGTGCATGTGTTCGTGTGAGTGTTGCGTGCATGCAGTTCGTGTGCATGCGTGCGTGTGTGTATAATCACCACACCAGCTCATGTGTGTTAAAACAGACGGCTCAGCATACCAATACAAGGCCACCTTGTCCGTTGTGCCCGCGGTCATGACTTCGAACCACCGTCCAATATATTTTTGTCGTTTGTTTTCATTCTTACTAGCAAGATGCACGTGCATTGCACGTAACATTAAAATGCAATTGTATGACTAGTTTATCTTGTGAGAGAAAAGGATGAATGAGGGAAGGCCTTATTTGCAAATGTAGAGAGTTGTGTGGGTACCTTTTTGCAAAATTGTCATAGTTTCTTTCCTATCCGTCAGATATAAATCGGACGGCCTATATTGCAGGATGGCAGGCACACCATCATCACCAACTCTGTTTTTATAAGAGTGTATATTATCCCTACTCTTATAAAAAGCATAGTCGGTGATGATCGTGTGCCTGCCATCCTGCAATAGAGGCCGTCCGATCTATATCTGATGGATAGGAAGGAAACTATGGCAATTTTGCAAAAAGATACCCACACCCCTCTCCATAGTTGCAAATAAGGCCTTCCCTTCTTCATCCTTTTCTCCCACAAGATAAACTACTCATACAAATGCATCTTGATGTTCCATACAACGCATGGGCATCTTGCTAGTATTTTATAAGAGTGTAAATGTAGAGTAGATACAAGCCGACAGGTGGGCCCGATGGTAGTGAGATAATGTGATGCAACACTAGAGGTGCCACGTGGAGCGTTTAACTGGTCACATAGTCGAGTCTTGAGAAAATACAGAGTTGTACAGTGAGCATGTGACTGTATAATAACCACAAAACGTAAATGGTGACCATAATGAGTGGATTCTGAAGTCCAGTGTACATATCGTGATTTCGCTTCAAATACAATGATCGTCACTTTATATATATCGTGAGAGAAAGATGAAACATGCGTGAATGTGTTCGGGGCTTACCTTTAGATGACCTGAAGTTAGTTTGTGTGCGTACATGAAAGGGGCGTAGAGGGGGGATGCGACGGAGAGAGAGATGCTCTTCGTTTCTCTTTATTATGACTAACTTTATATATAGTATAAAAATATACAAATTCACAATGCGGATTAAATATCATTGTGGGCACCATGCAATGCAAGCGTTCATACTCCTCCATATAACTTTGTAATGTTGTATATATGTAGAAATCCTAAAATATTTTTTTGGCCACACTTTATTCAAAAGGAATGCTGTATGCGAAATAAACGTGAAGAGAGGGCTCTTTAGATCAATGGGGTACGTGATGTAACATGTGTGAATGTGTAGTTGATGGATTTGGCAGGGCCTAGAGAGGTATGTGTGTGTATTACGTATTCGAGAGAGGCATGGATAGAGGGGTCGGTAGGGGCGTGGGAGAGATAGCACGAGAAATGAGAGTGGTCTAGAGAGAGAGACGAATATGACGTCACGGTGAGAGATTCCCTTGAGTGTGTATATGCAAGGGAGGAGTGGATAGAGGCACCAGGAGAATATATTCTTTGTGTGTGGTGTCTGTGTTGGTATGTGTGGGTGTGAGAAGATAACGAGACGTGGGGGCAGAGGCTGTGTCACCGCGTGAGGTCCGGTGGGTCGAGGTGAGGCCCTTCGTTCGGCCCATGATGCACGACGCATTTAGGAAGACCCATGGATGCATAGTCGTACAAGACAAATATAGCATAATTGTGAAGGACTCTATGTCCACTGACAAATCTGGCTAGGATTTGTAACCCTAGGTTCTCGGACTAAGGTAACCCATTTATCTCTGATATTACTATTCATCTAACCTAACTTTAAGGGGCATCCTACAGAATGCTCTGTTGGAATCATACTCGTCGATTAAGAAGAGAGGTGCGAGACAATGAGTGAGAGACTGGCCTAAAGATAATGTGCATATAGGAGACACGTAGGTAGGTCTATGTATATAGAAAGGGTCGATGGGGATTGTGTGTGTGTATGCTTGCGAGAGGGCGAGTGATTGTGATAAAGGTTAGTGAAAATAGTCGTAAATGGTTACGAGAGGGAGGGAGGGTTATAGAGCATGTGTGCGAGAAAGACACCTCGGGAGAGAGTGTGTGAGCATGTGTGAGAGACCACCGATGGAGAGTGAAACTACACGTACAAGACTGCTGTACACATTGATTAAAGATATAAATTGTATCCAAATATTATGATGGGATCATAATATTTGAAATTCGCGTAAGGAACGGTCATTGATCCATCAGACTTCTAGATCCTATCGAATTTGAGCATGTCTATGTTATTATTTGACACAATTGATCCACATAGTTAGTATTTTGAACTCCAGACAATGCGTCGCTTTAGCAATCGAATATAAACGTGAGTATAGTTCATGTTGTGTGTGTAAAGCACATTATACATTTGAATTCAACTTAAGGTGGTTTAAAAAATTCGAATTCAACATGAAGTCCATTCAATTATTTGAATTTGATATCATGGCATTTGTAAATCATACCTAAATTATGGGGGCACCAATCTTTGCTCTGATTTTGTACATAATAGCATATGTAGTCGTGTACAAAATAGATTCTAATTTAGCTCCTCCATTCCAAAATAATCGTAGTTATAGGATTTTCAAGTGTCAAAAATTCAAAAAGATGTGGATGATTTAATGAGGTTTTCAAACATACAAGGTCAAATTTAGCGTTGTCTATTTAGGTCAATCCTCAAAGTTCAAGAGTACTCTAAACATGAATGCTTGTGTTTCAAAATTTCGAACGAAGCGCCAAAAGAGCCTCTACTCGCCCGAAACCGCGTGAGACCAATGTTTGGTAGTACAAGGAAATTACTTTTCTAATAACTCCGACCCGTGAAACCTACCGGCCCGACGTCCAAAGGTCTAAACCGGGGTAGGTTTGTAGCTTCATCTAGGCGCCACGCAACCACCTCCGAAAAACATGCATACACAATGGACGCCTAAGCAGACATGCGCGTGGCCGAAATCTCTCCCATTCACTATTTGGGACAACTGGGATTACCATCCTACCCCCGACCCGCAGTAGGTCCGAAATTTAAGAGGGGGGCAAAGTTTGTACTTCCCCCAAATTTCAAACAAGCGCGTCCCATCTTTTGTTCAAAAAAGCCAAAAACAAGCGCGTCCCAGACCGAAACATGGTTCTCCCCCCTCCCCCCGCCCACCCGTCCGATTCCCCATTCGTACTCCGTGGGTGCGAAAACTACCTCTCCACCAGCCGCGAAACCCCGGCGTCCTCCGTCCGCCACCCCATTCCACCCATCAACCGCGGCCCTCCTCCATCACGCCAGAGCCGATACCCTGATGTCATCGTCCACCGCAACCTCAACCGCAACGCCCTCCATGGCTAGTAGTTGAAGCCGAGGCTGAGCCGTCCGTACCTGAGCCAGTTCAACCACGTCGTCCTGCGCCTCACCGCTGCCGCTCCAACTTCGCCACCCTCCATCGCACCAGAGTTGTTCCTGCTACGTCGTCCTTCGTCGCCTCGGATCTGCTTCCCCTCCGCCGACATACGACCACGGCAACACAGTCAACAATGTTTCCATGGGTTCGTCCTAGCTTGCACCCTCCTCCAGAATATTGGTTTCTCCTGCAAAGGGAAGAAGATCGGCGCGACATGTGGAGGCGACCACACCGGCAAACAATAGTGGAACTCCTCTTCCCTTATTCGTGCAAATCTTACGTGTCTGCTTGCACGGTATTCATCCCACAGAAGACAATAGTTGACCGCTTCTTCTTGATACTAGATGTTCCTAGTAACTTGCGATGCACAAGGTTTCTCCTCATATACTATTTCACCTCAGCTAGAGGTCCGTCGCCCCCCTGAATTTCAATTCCTGGTCAGTTGATTCCCAATTAACGGAAGCATTCCCCGACGTAACAACCGCTAGTCCGCCTATTACACCGGGGAAGCAGTACCGTCATGTTTATCTTAGGGGCGTGTGGGGCCTAGAGCTACTGGCGCCCGATCTGGAGGTCGGCCGGGATTAAAGGGATGGCCTGGGGGCGCTCCCAAGCACGGCGGTGGTGTGAGGTCGAGGGGAGGGCGGGGCGGCGGAGGCAGGGGTCTGGGCTGGTGGTCGCTGGCGGTTCGAGAAAGATCGTCAAAAGAGACTGGCGGGAGGTAGATGAAGGCCATCTGCCCGTTCCTTATAGATCGAATGGTTCACTAAAAAATTGACTAGCCTATTTATATTCAGTCAACTATTATCTTGATATGACCACATGTGGTGGTGTGCTGGAGGAGTACCTGCATTTCCTGTGCTCATATATTACAAAATCATACAGAGTAGAATCTAATTTTGTTTGCCATGCAATGTTGTAGAGCTATCATATATCTCCTGTCATTTATTTTTCAGCCACCTGCTATCTGCTACTTTTACAGTGCACTAGTTCTGCACACACTTCACCCATACTCTCACTATTGTGTTTTTATGCAAGGGTATTTCAGACTATGCTGCTATGAGAAAAGCAAAAAAGAAAAGAGAGAAGTCGCTCTAGCGTCGTACGCGGATAGGCGAGACACGTTTCAGCCTTATAATAGGTGCAGTGTCAGCAGATGGAGACAGTAAACGTAGCTCTGAAGTTGATGACCTCGTTCACAATGAACCACCATCCCCGGTGCTTGCTTTAACTTCTTCATGTCATATGTGGTTGCATGTCCCATATGGTGTCTAGCTTGTATTCGAAAGGCCGAAGTCGGTCTTTATTAAGATAAGGAAAGATATTTTTTACATGAACCACCATCCCGTGAGCACCAGAAGACAAATAGCTAGTCAGGGCACTGGTCGAGCCAGTGACAAGCCCATCAAAGAGAAGCATCACCTGGAAGCCAACTAAAAAGCCACGATGGTGGAGAAGCAGCCCGCCTCCCACCAGGCTCTCAGGTCCTAGATGATCATGCTCACCACTCCAGACGGATGTCTACCTTGTATTGCTTCCAATTTGGTTAAATTGCATCTACTTAGCTTACACATTATACCTTTGAATATGACATGCCTTTCTGTTTTTGGTACATACTAGTACATCTGTGTATTAACCATGTTCTTACATCAAACTAATGATCTTGTGTATCCCTCAGCAATCACTTATGATGAGGCAGTCAGGCAAGTGGATTACTCCTCATTTAAAGAATGCAGCATCAGCCTCCCGACATGATTCTCAAGAAACAGCAAGGCTAGATGAAGATAGTGAGCGTAGCTCTGTAGTTGATTACCGCATTTCCCCTACACTAGAATCGCAGGTGCTTGCTCTAACTTGGCAGTGTGATATGTGGTTGCATGTTGCATATGGTGTCTAGATTGTAATTTTTCCAATCTGGTTAAACTGCATGTGCTATTCTGCTTAGCTTATACATTATACATGTTAATGTGACATGCCTTCCTGTATTTAGTACATAGTACATCTGTCTATTAAGCACGTCCTCACATAAATTTTTTTTGTATCCCGTATAAATCAATATGACGAGACACCTTCAGTATATGCAGTGTGATATTAGTTGCATCTTTGATATGATTTATAGAATGTGCTGCTTCTAATTTGTTGAAATTCCATTTATGATGGGACACTTTTAACTTGGCAGAGTCATATTGGTTGCATCTTTCTCCTGGTGTCTAGCTTGCATTGCTTCTTATTTGGTGAAATGGTTTCTGCTTAGTTTACACAAACAGTTGTGAATATGCCATGCCGTCCTGTTTTCGTAATATTCCCTCCTGGAATCATGTGTTTGCCTTACATCAACGTAGTGATTGTCAGTATCATGCACGAATGAGTTCTGAAGAGTGAATTTTATTGCTTTTTCTTGTCGGTTTTACTTGACAATCACTACAAGAAATATGTCAACTTGTGACCACCACTATTGGTCACTGAATGGTCACAAATTTCCATTTGTGACCTTTTTGTGACCAAAAACATAAGGTCAAAAGATGGCCGTCATAAACTGACTATAGCGACCTTCTCTGTGAGAAGGTCATAGACGTTTATGACCAAAATATGAGTACTGTCGTGTTTTGGTCACTAGCAGCCTCCCCAGGCCACGTAGGCATCCAGCATGGCAAGCTGATGTGGCACAAGATTCAGCCCGGTCGAATTGGCTGTTCTACATGGGCCTAGCCCAATAATTCGGCATTTTATATATATATTCCCTATTAATTCTGGACAGCCACATGGGCCAGGCCCAACATTATAGCCTTTTTATTTTTGGGCCAAGCCCAACATTATAGCCTTTTTATTTTTGCGACAGGCCTTTTTTCTCAACAATTTTTATTTTTCTTCTTTTATATAAAAAGGGGTCCACTTGTCACATGGATCCCACCTGTTAGGGTCATATTATTCATATTCAATTTAACAGTAAATAAATAACTGGTATTTAAATTGGCGATATTCAAATTGCACTGACAGAAAACACATGTAATACTTCAAATTATATCAGCCAGATTCATGCAGCTCCTGCTCTCCAAGTAACACGTAATACAAGCTTTAACACAAACTTTACAAGCTCTACAAGTGGAATAACGATACAAGCTCTACAGGTATAGCAATCACAATTACAAGCTCTATAAGGAAACAACTAGATACTTCATAAGCTCTACAAGTGTTTTCTTCGCTCCTTCGATAGCGATCATATGCCGAATTCACCAGACAACCATATTCAGGACTAGGCAAACAGAACAGCAACATGCCCCCTGTTACATGAATAAGCTGAGAAGAATCAGAATCATAAGCTCTACAAGTACACTGCTTGAGCTACATGTATGCAGCAAGAAAAACAGGTAATGTGATGACATTATGAGCGCACAATAATTCTGGGAGTAAAAAGAACATAAATAATACAACAATCTCTGGAACACCTAGGTAGTAACTAGTATGGTTGCTTGCTGTTCATGAGTGTCAATTATCTGCATGTGTGTGCATCAAAAAGAAAACAACATGATTCAATTCATCTTGCCCATATACAGCAACTAGTAGGCATCTAACATCATTTGATTATCACAAAAGAAAAGTCCAGAATTCACAAAAGGTTGCATTCTAACAAAATACAGATTCACCTAAGTGAGAGATTAACGGATGTCACCTTCAAGCAAAGCAGTGGCAAGGTAATCGGTTTCTTGTTGCCATGCCTCCTCCTTCTCCCTCTCCATCTTCTTCTTTTACCTAGCTCAACTCTGCGTTTTCTTCTACCTAGTCCGCCTAAGTAAGAGAAATTGTTATAATCATATTTTCATTTACCATAACACAGAACAAATAACTTGCATGATAAATTGATATGCATCGAACTTGCATGATGTGAAATGGACTTTCTGCATTGATATGCATCAGTTCAAAATTTGCTTCGCACTACTGTTGTCAGCATGATAAATTGATATACTACAGTTGTCCTACACTAAACTACTGCAACCAGTACTGATGCAAGCTTAACAGCAGCCGCAAGTGCTATACTACTGATGTCCAGAGTACACTTAAATGAAAAGATTCATTTATTTTATAAAGTATTGATGCATTTTTGGAGTGTTAACAAATGTTCAGTAATTATGGTGTACAGCAGCAGCATCACATTAAGAAAGTGAGCTAAATTTTATAGTGCACAGAATCACTGGTTGTGCATAGAATCACAACATTTATCATGTACAACAACCACAGCAGCATCACTGGTTGTTCACAGAATCACAAATGCCAGAGCATATAGTTTCATGCTAGGGGTGCACAACACTAAACTATAGGCTATCAACAAAATTACACGAGGGAAGAATAAGGGGCAGCGATGACATGATATGGCCTAGATCCGGGAAGGCCGCTGTCGAGCTTCGACAAGTTGGGGAGATGTCCATGTTTCCGTACCCTAGTCGTGGTTGCGGTCGGCCACGGGTACCCACTAGGAGGTCCTGTTGATGCCTGTAAAGCATTGTAGAGCTTCAAAGATAGGACCCATATGTGAAATGTATAGATCATCAGGTAGCAGTGCATACAAAATCTATGTGTGTACTAAATTAAATTAAATCAGTAAACACTTGAGCTTTTATGTTTGGAGGATCAGGTTGGTTAAACAGATACAATGGATGGAACATAGCAGAGATAGGCTAGTATAGCTTCAGTTTTAGTCATCCCAAAGGAATATTCATAGCAAAGCAAGATAGGTTGAAGCTAGACAAGCGGATTTCGAGTGCTGATAAGCAAATCTGAGCATTGCACGTACATACACAATTGAACAAACTTTGATTTGGATCTCAAGGTAGAGAGGGGAATCTCACCCCGTTCGCTAGGCAGGGAAGAGGAAGCGGCCCTAGTTTGGGGGTTACCTGCCCTGACGTGATGCCGACGCCGGTGGTGGAGGCTGCAGGTCCTGGTTGCTGGCGCGCATGAAGGCAGGAGGAAATCGACCCTTGGTGCTGTCGACCCTCCGTCTTCATCTTCAGCGCCGAGCATCCACTGGAGCCGCCTATGGCGGATCGAATGGATGGCTCCGTTCCATAGAGGAAGAGGGAGAGCAGCAGACATGCATAGACAGATGAAAAAAAAAATGTTTTGTCATCAGCTATCTGAAGGAACAACAAATAGTGACAATCGTATAAACTGACATCATATATTACTAGCTATCTCAGTTATCGACAGCAGCTAAAACAATCTACCACTTTGGCCCCTATTTTTGTAGCATTTCGGTTATAGAAACTGCAACTTTAATTGCTAAAACAGCACTGATATTTTAGGTCTGATATTTTAGGTCTGACTGTTGAAATTGATAACACAGCGCAACAGTACCACTGTATTCCCCAATCATAAAAGAGATTTGGGACGTCCATCATGCCAACAACACCACTAGTTAGTAGTAGCACTGATGTGGTAAGTGTTAAGCAATCAATTTCCTTATACTTGGCACAACTGTGAGGTGAAAGCACGGATGTGAGAAAAGAAGATTGATGCTGCTTTTTCTTAAACTAGCATAACATTATACAACAGCAATACAGCATCAGCATGTGTGTGTGTCCACGATGCAACCCGACCACGGTGGCAAGACGGTAGAGGTAACTAATGCTACAATCACCATAAATCAGTATATCTGTTCCAACAAGTTAAGCTTCTTTCAGAGAATCAGGTTGAGCAAGTTCAGGTGTGTGCCACACAAAGAAAAAGCACTGAATTTAGTACAAGTCAAAAGCTATGGTAAATGACGGTGCACCAATTCCTCTAAAATGTGATGCAATAGCTAACAGAAGGCAAGAACCTTCAACTAAACCTCTTTCAGTGCTAGGAGAAGACGAGGCATCAGTGTCAGCTTGGGGAGGAAGATCTTCAGCTGAGCACGTATCAGCGACCAATATAGCAAGGTCAGATTCCCCCCGCGAGAAGCCCAGAAAGCAAGCTCGACGCCCGCGGGATCCCCACCTCCCGCACTCCTGGCGGCGGTTTTGAGCGAGCGCGCGTGGAGGAGGAGGGGGAGCGGGAGGGCTTACGTGAAGACGACCCAGCCGATGACGGAGACGGCGAGGAACACCGAGAAGAACTTGAACGGCGAGGACGCCATGGCCGCCCCGGCGATGACGGAGACGGCGAGGAACACCGAGGGCCGCCGCCGCTGGATCCGCTCGCTCAGGCCGCCCGCATCCGGGGGGGCGCGGGAGCCGGCATGGCCTCCGCCGATGCGGCCGGCAGGATCGGGAACCCTAGGAGCCTCCCAGGTCGCGGATCTAGCAGGCGCTGGATCCATCGGTGAGGCTGCGGCCATCGATCTAGAGGGAGGAAAGAGTGCACCATGGATCCAGATCAGAGTGGGCAAGGCTGCGGCCGCCTCGCACTGCCCGACTAGGGGCCAGGGTGAGGGGAGGGCGCGGTGGTGTGCGCCGGCGGAATGGGTCGTCGACAGTGAGGGTGGAGCGGTGGCTGGGGATGGAGGGGCGGTTGAAGTGGGGATGGCCGGGGATGGGGCCGAAGGAGGGAGGTGGCGGCAGCGAGGTTGGCGACGAGGAGTGGTGCAGGGGACAGGGAGGAGGTGGCGGCGGAGGCGAGGAGATGGGGACAAGGGAGGAGGGGTGCGACGGGGGATCTGAGCTAGGGTTTGGGCTGCGGGTGGGGTTTTTTTCTTTTCTTTTTTTGTAGATAGATGGATGGATGGATGTGGGGTGGAGATATGGATGGATGGATGGATGGGCGCCATGTCATCGATCCGGGGGAAGAGTCCTGATTGGTTCGAAAAACCAGTAATTTAAAATAGTCTTCAAGTACTAAAAATATCTAAGGGATTTTGTGAAGTAGCTACCAAAAATATTTTGCAAAAGGGCACCATACAAATTTTCACTAGATTTAGACCACATATTATGGATAAGTACCAATTTGTATGCATTTCTGATCTTTCTAGCTATTTTTAATCATTTTCCAAATGCCCAAAATGAGTTTTTTTGTGAAGGACCTACCATATATTTGTTGCAAAATTGTACCAAATCTATTTTCTAAAATACTAGGCCATATTTAATGTACGATTGACAAACTAGTTGTGTGTCAAAAGTTTTGATCCACCTCTCGTGAAAAAGACAAATTTCGGCCGATTCAGTTGGAAGTGGGTCAAATTTGAACTGTAGCTGCCTTGTAGTTTGCTCTTTATTTTTTACAAAAATCATTTCTAGGTACATAAGTATCTATTTAATCAGAGAAACACCAAAAAAATACCAAGATTCAACCACTAGCTAGGAACGGTCATTCCCGCCGTTTTGACCGCATTTTGAAACGGGCATAAAAAATTCAAAAAAAAATAAAAAAGTTGGAAAACCTTCGCATTGTGTCATTATATATGACCAAGTTACCAGGAAAAATAACAAACTTGTAATACGGTAATTATTTTTAAAAAGTGTTCTCAGAAACGAGCTATCAAGCGTGAAGATTCATGGCTTTCAAGCCAAATGATCAATCTTATGGCCACATTCATGGCATAGTTTGTTCAAATGATCTCATATTGTGCACAAAGGTGCATATTGGAATGGCAAACAATGTTGCCTAAGGAAGTTTTCATTTTCTTTGGACGAAAAATTCATTTTCCATTTTTCGAGTGCCCAAAAGGAGGTTTTTTTGTGAAGGACCTCCCAAATAATTGTTGCAAAATTGGACCAAATCATTTTTATAAAATAATAGGTCATATTTAATGCACAATTGACTAAATGGTTGGGTGTAAAAAGTTTTGATCCACCTCTCGTGAAAAAGACAAATTTCGGCCGATTCAGCTGGAAGTGGGTCAAATTTGAACTGTAGCTGCCTTGTAGTTTGCTCTTTATTTTTTACAAAAATCATTTCTAGGTACATAAGTATCTATTTAATCAGAGAAACACCAAAAAAATTCCAAGATTCAACCACTAGCTAGGAACGGTCATTCCCGCCGTTTTGACCGCATTTTGAAACGGGCATAAAAAATTCAAAAGAAATCAAAAAGTTGGAAAACCTTCGCATTGTGTCATTATATATGACCAAGTTACCAGAAAAAATAATAAACTTGTAATACGGCAATTCTATTAAAAAAGTGTTCTAAAAAATGAGCTATCATGCGTGAAGATTCATGGCTTTCAAGCCAAATGCTCAATCCTATGGCCACATTCATAGCATAGTTTGTTCAAATGATCTCATATTGTGCACAAGGGTGCATCTTGGAATGGCAAACAATATTGCTTAAGGAAGTTTTCATTTTCTTTGGACGAAAAAATCATTTTCCATTTTTCGAGTGCCCAAAAGGAAGTTTTTTTGTGAAGGACCTCCCAAATAATTGTTGCAAATTTTGACCAAATCAATTTTCTAAAATACTAGGACATATTTAATGCACAATTGACAAAATGGTTGGGTGTAAAAAGTTTTGATCCACCTCTCGTGAAAAAGACAAATTTCCGCCGATTCAGTTGGAAGCGGGTCAAATTTGAACTGCGGCTGCCTCATAGTTTGTTATTTATTTTTTCCAAAAATCATTTCTAGGTACATAAGTACCTATTTAATCATAAATACATGGTTTTGTGGCGATACGTCGAGGTTTGGGCGGTGGTCGACGGCCCCAGCTCTAGAGCGCGTAAACTCGCATGCTCGTCGCGTGGTCACCGCGTGACTGTGGCGTTGCCATGTGTTCTGGGCGGCCTAGGCATGTCTAGTGGGTTGGCCACTCCCTAGGTAGGTGCTAGGAAGAAAATTACAACATAAGATTCTCACGAGTAGACAGATCGATGCTCAAACATGAATTAGCAGCCAAGAGTTTGATTAGCGGTACGGGAAATGCACATGGCTAATGGGCGTGAGTTTTGGTTGAGGATGATCAGTTACTAAGAAGACCGTCTTCACAAATTTTCAGCTCAAAAGGAGGAGTCTAGGTGGTACTTGCTTTGCAAAGTACCACACTGGACATAAATACGAATGTTGAAGATGGGCTCAAAATAATGAATGGATTGAGCTGGCATTTGGTGGAGGATAGTTATTTGGGCATAGGAAAGAACTGTAGAAAATGGATACCATTTGGACATGCCAAAGTGGCACTTCCTTCACAAAGTCTTTTTTTGAACAGAATAGGAAAATGAATATTTTTGAATTATTTTTGAACTAGGCAAGGAAGGTTTTTTACATATTTGATGAAGATATGACCCAAAGAATTTATGAGATTTTTTGGGGAATTTTGGGAATGACAGAAATATAGGTTGCTTCACAACCTAGGGCAAAAACTGCCACATGGACATGACACATAGGCAAAATTGATGAGGTGGCGCCTAGTCGTAGCAACCCACCACAATTTACAAGGTTATGACCACCTATATTGGTCATGATCAGCTAGAAATAAGGCAGCGAACCAGTGCTATCTGCTTTATGACCATTTTGTATAAGGAAATTATGACCTTTCTAACCAAAATGGTCGTTATAGTTTGTGGTTTGGAGCCCCCCGAACAGCTTTTGACCAATTGGTCTGAAATGGTCATAGATCTATGACCAATTCTTCCAGGGTCACTAACAAAAGGTCATAAGTTGACATATTTCTTGTAGTGAATTCAAAATCAATAAAGCGGAAGGAAGTTAGCAAAGTAGAGGATGAAGGTGCTCCTTCCAAATGGAGGGCCTCTACAGATTCTACTCCTCCATGCCCCCAAGATGATTTCCAAGACAACACGTGCATGGATACTGAACGTAGCTGTGTTGGTGATGAGCACGTCTCCCCTAGTGCACCATCATAGGTGCTCCCTCTAACTTGGCACTGTTATATGTGGTTGCATGTTATGTATGATGTCTAGCTTGTATTGCTTCTAATTTTGTTGAATTTCATCTGCTTACTTTACACATTATACTTGTGACTAAGACACGTGTTCATGTTTCTAGAACATACAATATCTGTCTATCACACCATGTTCTTACATCAAAGTACATTTGTTCTGAAGAACTAAATTGTTATTCGTTTTTCTTGCTGGCTTGACTTAACATGGCACAGAGAAAGAGGAAGCAAGATAGAACGACAGGGAAAGGGAAGCGGAACAATCCTGCAGATTCTGCTGGTACCGATGGTGCAATAGAAGGTCAAAGTCCGACGGAAAATTGTACCGACAGGGTATCCCGTGCTACACGAGCTACATAACAAGCCAAACAAAAACAAATAGCTACCACCAAACAAGCAAAGACAACCCTAGTTGTTGCAACACCTTCCACACTACCACCAGCTGCACGATTTACTCGTTGGTCAACTCAGCTAGCAGCACGTTCCCAAGCTCCCTTGCCACCTGACACTACTTCCGAAGCACTCTTGACACAATATGAGTTGGCAAGATTAGATGTACTTTGTGACCTTCAACAGCAAGAAGGTAGTTGCTGGAGTCAAGTTACAGTTGCATGCTTCTTTATATGTAGTCTCACAGTCTGATGTACACTAACACTTCCTATCTTTGTTGTTGGACTAGCACCTAGGCGCAAGAGGAAACAAACATCAGGGATAATGCTCGATAAGTTAACTAAATCAAGAGGAGGAAGAATGGAGATCCGTTTTGAGGCAGGTTTAAAAAGGCCACGTGATGCAACAAAGTCAGTCAAGTTAGTATCAGAGGCAGCGGTTGCTCTTAGGTGTCACGTACGTATCCTCCCAACATGGATTCAGTACAGGAATGACAAAGACGAAACCCAGTTCAACACCTTCCTCGACAATTTATCTCTTAGAATGCTTACGTATGGAAACTATTAATATCGTCTTGCTCTGTCCAATACTTTATAGGTTGCTGATAATGAGACTCTCGTAATTTTCAACAGATGAGGTTCAAGTTGGATAGCCAAGATGATGCAACCAGACAAGCTTGCACCCGTGTTTTCATGTCTGCTTTGCGATAGTATCGGTATAACTTGAGGAAAACTCACTTTGAAGGCAAGGCTAACAGTGAACTTGCCCAAACATCTCCAGTGGAAAATATATTTGATGAAGACTAGAGAGGCCTCGTTAAGCACTGATCCGATCAAAAGTATCAGGTACATTATATATATGTGATCATATCACATGTTGAAGTCCTATTTATGCATGTGCCATACAAATATATCTTCTTGTAGGTGAACTGTTCAAAGAACAAGGCCAACCGTACGAAAGTGAAATCCCAACAGACGACAGGATCTCGTAGCTATATTGCACACTGCGAGGCTCTTGTAATTAGTTGTTGTTTCAGTCTTTTCGTTGTACCATATTATCAGATCTATATTGACTTGTTCCAAATGCAGAGGAAAGCCTGCAAGGACCATAAAGTACCTGAACCAAATGTTGTGGAAATCTTCAAGGACTGTCACACCAGCAAGAAGAAGGGCATGACTACACCAGTCAAAGCCGTTGTTGTAAGTCCTTAATCCTCATGCCTTTTAACTACTACTTACTCTGACTTGTGCCTTGAACTGCATGGTTTGCAACCAATGTCTATTACTCTTTTCAATTTTATACACAATTGTCTTAGCGTATCATTGCACCTTACATGGTTTAAAAGAGAGGAATGATGTTCCTTTGATCTTGACCTGTAATCTATTTCACTTGCCCACACAACATTACAATTGCCAGTTTGTCTATTCTCAGTTGTTTTGTGATATGAATGATGTCATACTATGCTTACCGTATTATAAACTTCGTCTCTTTATCCTTAGCCCTCAATACAATGTGAAGAAATAAACACTACATTAGTGATGGTACATGATCATATGTTTGGAACCTGGTTTTATTATGTACTTTGCAATAAAATACAACTATTATTTTACATGGGTTCACCAGAATAAGTTTTGTCTATAGACCAAAGCTATTTTGTTTGGTTTTTCTACCTCCTTAATATCTTCTGTTCTGGTAGTACTAATGTAAAACCTCAACTTTTCAGTGAGCAATGGAAAAAATGGTGGAACCGCCACCTTCTGAAGGTGGCGAGGCAACTATAACTGCAATGTCAGCTCTTGCTGCAGTGGGTCAGTACCTGTCCACTAACAATGCCAAAAGCACGTTCCTGCGTAATACTGGCTTGGTTGTTAAGGCAATCTCGTCCAAACTACCTCATGATCAAGATATGCAAGCACAAAACAATGTTGTATCTGCGCTCCAGACACAAGTCCATTCGCTAACACAGACCCTTTGTGAAACAAGGAGAGACATTGTTCGATGTTGTCAAGATATGCATGGTTTTGAAACCAGACTATCAAACATTTGCTATGTTGTTCAGGAGCCTAGGAGAACTGAAGGCAAAGGTTATGGTGCCCCATTTTTGTATAGTGTAGGGTGTTCCCTATATTTGCACTGGTGGCGAACTTTGATGCCCACCGGCTGTAGTTAACATGGGCCTCCTACGGGCCGTATAAACAATGGGCCTTCTAAGGGCCGTAGAAACAATGGGCCTTTTTTCTTTCAAAAAAAAACAGTGGGCCTTCTACGTGGCGTAGAAACAATGTGCCTTATATGGGCTGTAGACACAATGGGTCTTCTATGGGTCGTATCATCAATGGGCCTTCTACGGGACGTATGATCGGTTGGCCAAACATGGGCCAATAACAGACCACATTATGACCGTAAATGGGCTAGAGTTGAAACCGTCCGTTCATGGGCCGACCATAACGGGCCGTCGTTAATCAGCCGTATTTTGATGACGCTATGAAAACGGCCCAAAGTACTAGCGGGCCACAAATGGGCTGACTGTAACCCCGGGCTGAATTTGGCCCACAAGCAGGAAATGACATTAATGGGCCATAAGTAAACGAATGTGGAAATGAGCCCAGGAATAAATGGGCCCCGAGAAGGTCGAAAGATAACATGGGCTGGAAACGGCCCAACGTAATAATGGGCCGTTAATGGGTATAAAGTGATACACTATTCATTATGGGCCAGTTTCACCATGTGCCGTTAATGGGTATAAAGTGATACACTGTTCATTACGGGCCAGTTTTACCACGGGTCGTTAATGGGCCGAGGGTAATAAGGGCCTCATATGGGCCGAAAGACGTCATTGGACATACATGGGCCGGAACTTAAAATGGGCTGGAATTATATTGGACGGCCCAGGTGACGCTATTGGTCCTAATTCGGATAGGCTGTAAACGGGCCCTGGGTTAGCGGGCTGTAAATGGGCTATATGCGAACATGCCGTTAACAGGCTTGTCGTAGGCCAGCCCGCCACCTTTTGACGCCGACACGTGTTTCCTCCAGCCAATGATGATTTTGCACGTGGAAAATCCCCATTGGTCGGGGTTGTTAACGGGTTATCGGATCCAAAAACGGACCCGATAGCTTAACAGTGTTCCGTTACGGTGGATGCCACATGTCGTTCACCTTTGACGAAAGCACTTCTGTGATGTGCGATTTATCGCCATGGAAGTGGACACTTCTGTGATGATAATTTTGGTAATGTCATGGAACACTTCTACGACAACACAGGTATGACTATCTTGATTCTGTCATAAATTTGTCATGGATGTACATGCATGACACAAAACGTGGCCTACTGTGACAAACACGTATCATCACGGAAGTGTATTTTTTTGTAGAGAATAGAAGAAAGACCAATAATTTCATCCTTGCTAGGCAATTCTTTATCACGGGGTTGTCTACGAAATTCAGAGAAATTAAAATCATGAGACATATCCCCTAAACTGATAGTAATAATATATTTATCGCAGTCTATCCTTAGCATTATTAGTGTTCAAGAAAGGTCTTCCAAATATAATGGGAGAAAAGTTATCTTGTGGGGAACCAAGAACAAGAAAATCAGTAGGATATTTTATTTTCCCACACAAGACTTCAACATCTCAAACCATCCCAATTGGTGATATAGTATCTCTATTAGCAAGCTTGATAGTAACATCAATTTCTTCCATCTCAGCAGGTGCAACTCATTCATAATTTCTTCATATAAGGTAAAAGGAATTGCACTCACACTAGCACCCACATCACATAAGCCATGACAACAATGATCTCCCATTTTAACAGAAACAACAGGCATGCCAACAACAGGTCTATGTTTATCTTTAATATAGGGTTTGGCAATTCTAGCAGCTTCATCACAGAAATAAATAACATGCCCATCAATATTATCAGCCAAGAGATCTTTAACCATAGCAATACTAGGTTAACCTTTAATTTGTTCAGGTGGTCTAGGTGCTCTAATATTACTTTTCTAACAACAGTTGAAGCTTTAGCATGATCATTTATTCTAACAGGAAAAGGTGGTTTCTCAATATAAGCAGTAGGAATAATAGGGTCAACATTATAAGTAATAGTTTCTTCTTCAACTTTAATTGGTTCAACTACTTTAACTTCAATGGGAGGATGATATTTAAACAACTTCTCCTTAGGGAGATAAACATGAGTAGCAAATGATTCGCAGAAAGAAGCTACTATCTCAGAGTCAAGTCCATATTTAGTGCTAAATTCAATAAAAGCATCGGTATTCATAAAAGATTTAAGACAATCAAACTTAAGGTTTATACCTGACTCATTACCTTTGTCGAGATCCCAATCTTCAGAGTTGCATTTAATTTTTTCCAATAAATCCCATTTGAATTCAATAGTCTTATTCATATATGAGCCAGCACAAGAAGTATCGAGCATGGATTGATCATTATGAGAAAGCCGATCATAAAACTTCTGAATAATAATTTCTCATGAGAGCTCATGGTTGGCGCATGAATATAACATTGGCTTAAGCCTCCCCCAAGCTTGAGTGATACTTTCTCCTTCATGAGGCCAAAAATTATATATATAATTCTAATCACGGTGAACTAGATGCATAGGATAAAACTTCTAATGAGATTCCAATTTCAATCGGTTGTAGTTCCATGAGCCAATATCATCACATAGCCTATACCATGTCAATGCCTTTCCCTCCAAATATAAAGGGAAGACCTTCTTCTTGACAACATCCTCTGGGATACCTGCAAGCTTAAATAATCCACAAACTTCATCCACATAGATTAGGTGTAAATCGGGATGCAATGTTCCATCTCCTGCATAAGGATTAGCTAGCAGTTTCTCTACCATACCCAAAGGAATTTCAAAGTAAATATTTTTAGTAGGTGTAGTAGGTTCAGAAGCAACTCTTTATTCTTCCAGTCGGGGTGAAGATACCCTGAACAAACCCCTCAAAGGATTATTTTCCATAGTAACAAGTGACAGTAAATTTCAGCACACTATATAAATGTTTCCTTACCAAATTCCACTTACCAAAGGCGCTTCACTCACTGGCAATGGCGCAAGAAAAGAGTCTTGATGACCCACAATTATAGGGGATCTATCGTAGTCCTTTCGTTAAGTAAGAGTGTCGAACCCAACGAGGAGCAGAAGGAAATGACAAGCAGTTTTTAGCAAGGTATTTTGTGCAACCACTGAAATTATCGATAACAAATAGTTGTGTGATAGTACAATTCGTAACGGGTAACAGGTAACCATAGTAAACAAGGTGCAGAAAGGTGGCCCAATCATTTTTTTAGCAAAGGACAAGCCTAGACTTACTCTTATATAAAGCAAAGCGCTCCCGAGGACCCATGGGAATTATTGTCAAGTTCGTTTTCATCATGCTCATATGATTCATGTTCATTACTTTGATGATTTGATATGTGGGTGGACCGGTGATTAGGTGTTGTCCTTCCTTGGACAAGCCTCCCACTTATGATTAACCACTCTCGCAAGCATCCACAACTACAAAAGAAGAATTAAGATAAATCTAACCATAGCATGAAACATATTATGGATCCAAATCATCCCCTTACGAAGCAACGCATAAACTAGGGTTTAAGCTTCGGTCACTCTAGCAACCCATCATCTACTTATTACTTCACAATGCCTACCCCTAGGCCCATTTAATGGTGAAGTGCCATTTAGTCTACGTACACATAACACCACTAGAGGAAAGACAACATACATCTCATCAAAATATCGAACGAATACCAAATTCACATGATTACTTATAACAAGACTTCTCCCATGTCCTCGGGAACAAAAGTAACTACTCACAAAGAATATTCATGTTCATAATCAGAGGGCTATTGAATAGCATTAAGGATCTAAACATATGATCATCCACTGGATAAACCAACTAGCATCAACTACAAGGAGTAATCAACACTACTAGCAACCCACATGTACCAATCTGAGGGTTTGAGACAAAGATCGGATACAAGAGATGAACTAGGGTTTGAGAGAAGATGGTGTTGGTGAAGATGTTGATGGAGATTGACCCCCTCTCGATGGGAGGGTCATTGGTCATGACGATGGCTTCGATTTACCCCTCCCGGAGGGAAGTATCCCTGGTAGAACAGCCCTGCCAGAGCTCTAGATCGGTTTTGCCCAGGTTCCACCTCGAGACGGCTGCGCTTCGTCCCAAAAACCTCCTTTTGATTTTTTTCCCAGGTCAAAACACACCATATAGCAGAAGATGGGCGCCGGGGGCCCACAAGGTAGGGGGTGCGCTCAGGGGGGTAGGGAGCACCCTCCACCCTTGTAGATGGCTGGTGGCCCCCTCTGGTGATTTCTTCGCCCAATATTTTTTTTATATTCCACAAATATTCTCCGTGAAGTTTCAGGACTTTTGGAGTTGTGCGGAATAGGTCTCTCAGATTTGCTCCTTTTCTAGCCCAGAATTCAAGCTGCCGGCATTCTCCCTCTTCATGTAAACCTTGTACAATACGAGAGAAAAGGCATAAGTATTGTGATATAATGCGTAATAACAGCCCATAATGCAATAAATATCAATGTGAAAGCATGATGCAAAATGGACATATCAATCATGTATCACTTAGATAAACCTCAGGGATGTCAATTTAAGTGGGAGTTCATTAGTAATTTGATTAATTGAACTTAATTTATCATGAACTTAGTCCTGATAGTATTTGCATATCTATGTTGTAGATCAATGGCCCGTGCTACCGTTCCCTTGAATTTTAATGTGTTCCTACAAAAAGCTAAGTTGAAAGATGATGGTAGCAACTACACGGACTGGGTATGTAACTTGGGGATTATCCTAATTTCTGCACAAAAGAATTATGTCCTTGATGCACCGCTAGGTGACCCACCCGCTCCCGCTAACCTGGATGCTATGAACATCTGGCAAGCGTGAAGTGATGACTACTCTATAGTTCGTTGTGCCATGCTTTACGGCTTAGAACCGGGACTTCAACGATGTTTTGAACGTCATGGAGGATATGAGATGTTCTAGGAGCTGAAGTTGATATTTCAAGCTAATGCCAGGGTTGAGAGATATGAAGTCTCCAACAAGTTCTATAGCTGCAAGTTGGAGGAGAATAGTTTTGTCAGTGAGCACATACTCAAAATGTCTGGGTATCATAACCACTTGACTTAGTTGGGAATTTCCCTTCCACCTAAGAGTGTTATTGATAGAGTTCTTCAATCACTGCCACCAAGCTACAAAGGCTTCGTGATGAACTATAATATGCAAGGGATGGAGAAATCAATTCTCGAGCTCTTCGCGATGCTAAAATCGGCGAAGGTAGAAATCAAGGAGTATCAAGTGTTGATTGTTAACAAGATCACTATTTCAATAAAAAGGGCAAAGGAAAGAAAGGGAACTTCAAGAAGAACGTCAAACAGGTTCCCACTGCCATGAAGAAACCCAAAGCTGGTCCTAAGCCTGAAACTGAGTGCTTCTACTTCAAAGAGACTGGTCACTAGAAGCGGAACTGCCCCAAGTATTTGGCAGATAAGAAGGATGGAAAAGTGAACAAATGTATATTTTATATACATGTTATTGATGTGTTCCTTACTAGTGCTCGTAGCAGTGCCTGGGTATCTGATACTGGTTCGGTTGCTCATATTTGTAACTCAAAATAAGAGATGTAGATTAAACAAAGATTGGCTAAGGACGAGGTGACGATGCGCGTCGGGAATGGTTCCAAGGTCGATGTGATCGCCGTCGGCACGTTACCTCTACATCTACCTTCAGGATTAGTTTTAGACCTGAATAATTGTTATTTGGTGCCTGCGTTGAGCATGAACATTATATCTAGATTTTGATTGATGCGACATGGTTATTCATTTAAGTCACAGAATAATGGTTGTTCTATTTATATGAGTAATATCTTTTATGGTCATGTAGTCTTGAATAATGGTCTATTCTTGTTGAATCTTGATTGTAGTAATACACATATTCATAATATTGATGCCAAAAGATGCAGAGTTCATAATGATAGTGCAACATACTTGTGGCACTGCCGTTTCGGTCATATTGGTGTAAAGCGCATGAAGAAACTCCATGCTGATGGACTTTTGGAATCACTTGATTATGAATCATTTGATACTTGCGAACCATGCATCATGGGATGTCGGCACCCCGATCCTAAGTCACACAGGTCTAGCATGTAACACATCATATCACTTTGCGGCCTCACGCACGGTATCCCCACGGGTGCCACCTTATCTGGCCCGAGACCGTATGCGCATTTTGGCACATGTATATGATAGTGTCGCTGGCATCCATATGACAGAGAATCGGGCTGACATGACTAGTTATAAACCAAAAGTGGCGCTAAATTACAGAGACAGGCATACATGACCCAGCAACGAACGTGTCGGTCATCAACGTATGAACCCAAGTCATAGCAAGCTACAAGGACTTACAGGAACAACGTGTGACATTTCCCCTAAGGGACAGACACAGGAACGAAGAAGGACACATGCCGGCCAGCCTAAGTGTTCCGGAGCAGTAGCAAGCTACCAACAGTGGAAGCACTAGGAGACATTTCCTTGTAAGATAGGCTGCCAAGGGTAAGCAACTAGCTGTCGGATCCCACACATAGCAATACACATTACACGTACACATAACATGCAAGTATGTGCTGTACAACATGGCATCACAACATAACTCAATGACTCATATAGATACTGCCCAGAAGAGCCATCATAACATTTATTACAAGCAGTGGGTCTCATGACCCAACATACAAAGCATACAGGCAATGAAAGCATAACATGCCTGAGTACAAACAACTACAAATGAAAAGGGCTGAGTAGCCTGACTATCTACAAGACCCTCCCAAGGTACAAGATTGTAGCTGAGGTAACAAGTTAAACATCGAAGTCCACACGGAACTACTAGTGAGACTGAAGTCTCTCAGCAAAAACATAAATTAAGCAAACACGAGTACAAAGGTACTCAGCAAGACTTACATCAGAACTAACTACATATGCATCAGTATCAACAAGGGATGGTGGAGTTTAACAGCAATAAGCCAGCTTTGACTCAGTGGCTATCATGAACTACGACTGCAAGTAACTCTTTTGAGGTGGCGCACATGAGTCCACATATTCGCCAATCAATACACCACTATGGATCCGCTCTCGTCTCCCTACGAGAAGGCCATCCATAGCACTCACACTTGTCTTGAGCATTTTAGAGTATCCACTTCAAGTTGTCTAGGTACCACGTAAGCATCCAAGAAGTCCATAACTGCGGACCCGACTATTCGAATAGATCATGTTAACCCTGCAGGGGTGTACTTCTTCACACACGCTCTCGCCACTTACCGCCATGTACACGTCGTGTATCTCGGCAACCTTCAAGCGGAAGCCTGGCGAGGGTGTCGGCCACGACTTGACTAACCACACAAGACTCTAGTCCAGGTTTATCACCTATTCGGGTTCCATCCGTAAGGAGATCCGGCCAAGGTGTCGCTCACGGCCCCAAACGATGTGAAGAGGGTTCCCAAGCCCACCATCCAGGTGCCACTTGGTACACCGTACCACTGCACCTAATCTGACCGAAGCCCACCTGTACCGGGTGCCACTTGGTAGACTACTAGCACTACCTACAAAAACCAGAAACTAGTTGCAACTCCTGGACAAAGATCGAGTTGATTAATAAGTCGAGAGGGGCACTTTAGCATTCCAATGTGTGGTAGCAGCTAGTCATTGGACAACTTACACAGGACTCAGTTCTTAAGGACGGCTCCAGTGAGACAACCCACCATGTACTCCTACATGGCCTCTCACCGCTACCTTTACCAAAACGTGTTCACACACTTAGCTCACACATAGTAGGACATGTTCATCACCATTGCAATTCATCCCCGATGAATGAGACCTGACACAACTCTAAGCAATAGCAGGCATAACCAGAAAGCATGAATGAGTAGGCACAACATGGCTCAAACAACTCCTACTCATGCTAGTGGGTTTCAACTATTTACTGTGGCAATGACAGGTCATGCAGAGGAAAGGGGTTCAGCTACCGCAGCAAATAGCAGTTCAATCGTTGTTGTCCTAATGCAGTAAAGGAGAGCAGGAGCGAGAGAGTGGGATTGTATCAGAATGCTCGAAGGGGGTTTTGCTTGCCTGGCACTTCTGAAGATAGTAATACTCTTCATCGGTGTCATCGAACTCATCGTCGGAGCCACGTCTACTGAGAGGGGACAAATACCGGCAACAGAGAAAGAACACAATCAATGCAATGCAACAATATGATGCATGATCATGACATGGCAATATGTTGTGGTTTGAGCTGATGCAACTAGCAACAATTTAAATGAAGTTGGTTTGAATCCAATATTCAAATTAAAACTCCACATGTGGTTATTTAAATGTCATTTAATTTATTTGACGTGATCAGCAGGTTTAACTTGTTCAAACATGCATGAAAATGCCATAAACAGATTCCTTGAATTTTTCTGATAATTTTTCATATATAAATTATTTCATTCTGAGCTATAGATTATTTTCTATGATTTTTAGAAGCTTAGGCAAAATTCTGAAAATAATAAATCATTTAGATTTATTTAAATTCCATAAATAGATACTGCGTCAGCATGACATCATGCTGACATCAGCAGGCCAACATGGTTGACCAGGGTCAAACCTGACGACCGGGTCCCACCTATCATAGGCTCACAGTTAACCAGGAGTTAATCCCGTGTTGACTGGGATTTGACCCGCTGCGGGGCCCAAAAGTCAGTGGGTCAAGGAAGTGATTTAGTCGGGCGGGTTAGTGGCTAACGACGTGTTTAGCCGGCGGCTAATCGCCGGTGCCCAGCAGTGCACGGCCGCAATCACCGGCCGGCCGTTTCCGGCCATAGCTGGTGGCGCGGGTGGGTGCGCTGGGACGTCCACAGTGCGGCGCGTCCAACGGTGGTCGTTGCAGCCGCCCATGTGGGGGTGTAGCAATAGCAGCGACGGGAGGAGCGGCGGCCCTGTTTCGGTGGTGCTCGGGCGCGGGGCTGCGGGTTGCTAGCGAAGCAACGGAGTGGCGGGGACGCATCAGTGGAACACCCGGAGCACGACGGGCAGCGGTAGGAGATGGGACGAGCTCGGTGTCAAGCAGAGCTTCGGCCATGGCGGACGGCGGCACTCGGTGCTTGCGGGGCAGCAGCTATAGGTCGCGTGCGAGGGGAAAAGACGAAGAGGAGAGGGCAGTGGCTCACAGTGAGTCGAACGGTGCAGACGAAGGGGCGGGGAGGCGTCTGAGCTAGCGGGGCGGCGAGGTGGATCTCGGCGACCCGAGGTTGAAGAAGGAGACGGTGGTGGCGTTCCGGGTCGTCCGACATCGCGTGAGTCGACGGAGACATCAAGGGCGTCGTGGCGGAGCTCTTAGACACGCCAGGAAATCGAGGGGGAGACGGTGGCTACGCGTGCGACGACGGCAAGCTGGCGGCGGCTTCGGCCAGAGCGGGAGAGGACGAGGGAGAGAGGAGAGGAGGGGAGAGTGGTGTCCAGGGGGTCGAGGTGGCGGCGAGGAGAAGACGCGAGTCGTCGTGGTGGTGCGGACGACGCAGGCAAGCAGGGAGGTGTGTGGCACGCTCAGCGCGCGTGCGCTGTCCCTCCTCTGCCTACTAGTAGAGGTAGGGGTGACTGGCTGAGGCCAGGTGGGCTGGGCCGGCTCAGGTGAGCCCAGGTAAACTTCCCTCTTTTACACAATTTTGTTTCTCTTTTCTATTTTTGTTTCCTGTTTTGATTTGAATCTTACCACTGTTTGAAATTCCAACAGTTTCAAACTAGTGCCAAAAACCCTCTGAACAATTTTATGTTACTAGATCGACTTTTTCCAAAAGCACATAAAACATTTCAAAGTTATTTGAAAATATATTATATATCTTATGAATAAAATTCCAAATTCAAATACAATAATAATTTAAATTCCATGCCCAAAATATTCCACAAAGATGCCCATTATTTTTGGTTTGCTGCATAAGCCTTGCCAAAAATATCCAACAAAAAATAGGAACATTTTGGAAACACTGAATGCAATTTTTCAGGGTTCTTTGCCCTTATTTTAACTGGATTTTGAGGCTTTGAAAATTCCCTCAGTTCAACTTTCATAAAATAGACATGATGCATGGATGCAATGCGACTAATGACAAGCACTATTCTAGGGTTGTGACAACTCACCCCCACTAAGCAAGAATCTCGTCTCGAGATTCAAGACGCGAGGTGAGAAGACAGAGTGGAGACAAGCTAACACGATCTTTATGATCCAATTACCTTGCCAAAGATGTTGAATCATTGCTTCCAATTGACCTTGACGTCTTTGCTTTTGAGATCTTCATCCAACATGATGACGAGAGAGAGAAACTCTACATGAATCGATCTCCTCGAAGTTCGAGCGCTCAAGATCAACTCATGGAGTGAGACGGAAGAATGTCTCTTGAACTGAGACACAAAACACATCACGGGTGAAAGGTAATAGATGGCGATTGCTCAATTTGGTAGGCAACAATTCCATGTTGGAGTAGGATAGTGCATGGTTTTCAAGATAGTGAGGAGATAATTGCCATGATTCCATAACATGCACCTTGGCGAAGGTGACTCGTAGAATTATTCCCTTAAGTGGCAAAAAGAATTACTTTTGATACAAAGGTCATTGAAACTCTCTATACCGGCCTAAGGAAATCACAATTGATCGTTTGAATGAATTTGAAAGAATGGCATACTCAGTTTGGAGAGGAAACTAGAGTTATAGGACAACTCGGCAACGGAGGGCACATTCCAATTGATACCGAGGATATAACCCAGTGACTGAGCGTGATCTCAAGAACTTGAGCATTTCCATATTCATCAAGGTTTTACCAACATCCGTGCTGAGGATCCTGGTAACACATCATACTACCATGATGAACGGTGATGGAGGATGCAGATGCAAAGGAGGACACCACTTTCTCGGATTTTTCTTTAGCAATGCCAAAGAAGCAAATCAGGATGATCGACCGAGAGACATTTAGTACTCCGCTTCTAATGTTCTCCTTGATGTACTAGGTACCGCGGTCAATGCTTAAAAGCATCAACATGGCCATCAAGTAAAAGTCGGACTTCGGGAGCACAAAAATCCATAAGGAAACAACTTTTCGAATAAGTCATACCAAATCCTCATGGAGAAGATGGTCGAATTGCTCATTCAAGATACTACAATAATAGATCTTCCGGCTAGGTGTGTCGGCCAGAACATCAACCTTGTCGGGACCTACATCATAGATCTTGGAAATGTTCCAACCGTCATCTGCCTGAGATTCAGATCTGGTTGGTAACATGATTTTTCAGACAACATGTCTAGAAAAGAAAGGTTGCAACACAAGTCGACGAGATGATGTTGCAAGATTCTCGGGAGATGAACTACAATTGCAAGCTCCAAAACATAAGCTGGTTCTGCTACATACATGTGAACACATTGTCCCAAACAAGCATGACCATATGGTAGTCTTACAACAAAACACTACCGAGTTCTGGTAGGGAACCATCATCACGGATAAAGAAGTCCTTGCATAAGTCATATGATTAGCTCTTATGAAGGAACTTACTCTCCTTGAACAATTCAATCAGTGGCTTGGTGTGCTAGGGAATACATATGGAGTGGAGGTAATTAATCTGCCAAACCATAGTATACATTCGCACATGCATAACTGACTTGGGATGATTCCAAGGGAAGCAAAAAAAAACTTTCTCGAATTCACGGTGCCAACTTTCATCAATTACACGTGAATTATGGAAAATCACTTCTCTCATCCAAACATAAACCTCATGAACGGGACACGAAGGCAATGCTTACAAAGTTTTCCAACAGTAGCTTAATGTCCATCAAAATCATGGAGAAGATAAGGATGTTGTCGATGGGCTCAACAATAGTTCATCCAGGTTTATAGATGGAATTCCATGACAATGTGAACAAAGTTATAGTATTGGTCAGACCAAAGGATGTAATGTTGTATGCTCGAGGGATCAACCACGAGTAAGACAACATTACGAACATCGTTGGTTCTGATTTGGTTTGACGCCCATACTCAAATCAAGGTTTGTCAAGACAATAGATCCAACAACCGATCACGAGGATCAATCGATGAAGATATCATCTTTCTTCATCAAACACGCAAACACAAGGATATCCCTTTGAAAATGAACTAAGTGGGACAAGCTTTCATCTTCCAACTCTCCAAGTTATTGTTTAGCTTAACCAACTAGCTCAGGGGTATCCAACACAGGTTCTTGGAGAAGGGGTGGTTTATAAGAAGGCCAACACCAGCACAGGATCAACATAACGGTCAGGTGACAACCTGGTAACACTTCCGAGAAGATATTCAGAAAATCACGAACCACCGATATGTTTCTAATATCGACAACAATCTTGCTTTTCAAGGCAAGAAGATATGATCAAAAGAGCGAGAGTTTGACACAATCCTAACTCATTGATCGAAGAGTGCACCAGAAAAATGGACTAGGTAGCACGATCAATCTTAGAATGATGATTCAGTAACCAGCACACTAAGAATGATATTATCGTCCATTAACTACCAAGCAACGGAGTTGCTAGGAGTATTGATTTCACACATCACAGTTCACTTGTCGGCATTCTGGTTATGACAACACGGAGACCGAGAAATGAATGTTGATGGCGAGAAGTATCACTATATCAAGATTTCATAGGAGGTGGTGCCATGCCCATGACATTCTTGACATAAAGATGGTAATACTCCAAGGTAGAACAGATTAGGAGCTGGATTAGCATTCTTAATCTGTGGAGTACAACTTCTTTGACCCAATCCTGGATATGGATAAGGTACTGGAGTTTTGTTTCTCCTAGTCATTCTGAAATAAAATGGCTTGACGGACCACAAGAGTAAAAGGCATCGATGAACGAATGCACAAATCCTATTGGCTATCAATTGATAGACGAAGGCCATAGAACAACTCAAAGGGCAACTCAAGGAACATATAACTTTTGAGTTGTAGATGCATAGATTAGCATGTCGAACGAGTTCAACATATTTTATCCGGTTAACCCATGCAGAAAGGTAGAATTGGCAGTGTCACAATGTGGAATGGAGAACTCATCAAGAGCACTCTGGTTGGGATCTTTTGGTTCAAAAGAACTTCTGCCATAACGGTTCATTGTATTGGAAGAACGATTCACCACAGATCTCGAAGACTATCACATGGTTACTAATATCCTAAAGGAACGAGCAAACACTATCAACATGAAGTAAGGAGAACGAATCTTGGGTTCAAGACCCAGAGATAGAATACCTGCCAACTAAATGGCATCACGAGATGCTTTCGAGAGTGATGGCCAGAATTCATCACACTGGGAAAATAAAACATGGCTAGATTAATAGGTGACTCCTTAAAATACCTAGGGTCATAATAATAGCTCCAACATATATGCCGAGGCAACGGAGTACCTCAACACACCAACTAGTGTGGTTAATCTGGCCTAAAAGGACATTAAGAACAAGGAGGAAAGTTTGCAAATGCATCAGATTGTTTAGAAACCTGGGATGACTCGGACTGCATAACAGCTGTAAATGCTCAAAAGGATTTTTGAGACTCATGCAAAAAGGTAGCATAACCACTTAACATCATAATGTCAAGGTTCTGAGATCAATTGTTTAGCATACTGAAGTAGTAGAAACTGAACTGAGAGTTGAATCCACCATTAATGTGATCCTGATAAATAGAATGAGAATCCTAGTTCTTAATCCCCGTAGAATAGAAGAAGGTGACTCAGATCAGAAGGTCATAAGGTAAAGAAGTAAAAAGAGCCTTACGTTCTCTTTCACGATCAATTCCCTTAATATAACTAAAGAGTTTCTAGACACAACTTCGACCAGTTTGGCTTGGTAATCCTACAGGCAGTCAGGCTCTGATACCAAGGCTATCGGGACCCCGATCCTAAGTCACTTAGGTCTAGCATGTAACACATCATATCACTTTGCGGCCTCACGCACGGTATCCCCACGGGTGCCACCTTACCTGGCCCGGGACCGTTTGCGCATTTTGGCACACGTATATGATAGTGTCGCTAGCACCCATATGACAGAGAACCCGGGTCGACATGAGTGGTTATAAACCAAAAGTGGCGCTAAATTAAAGAGACAGACATACATGACGGAGCAACGAACGTGTCGGTCATTAACGTATGAACCCAAGTCATAGCAAGCTACAAGGACTTAAAGGAACAACGCGTGACATTTCCCCTAAGGGACAGACACAGGAACAAAGAAGGACACATGCTGGCCAACCTAAGTGTTCCGGAGCAGTAGCAAGCTATCAAAAGTGGAAGCACTAGGAGACATTTCCGTGTAAGATAGGCTACCAAGGGTAAACAACTAGGTGTCGGATCCCACACATAGCAATACACATTACACGTACGCATAACATGCAAGTATGTGCTGTACAACATGGCATCATAACATAACTCAACGACTCATATAGATAAGGCCCAGAAGATCCATCATAACATTTATTACAAGCAGTGGGTCTCATGACCCAACATACAAAACATACAGGCAACGGAAGCATAACATGTCTGGGTACAGACAACTACAAATGAAAAGGGCTGAGAAGCCTGACTATCTACAAGACCCTCCCAAGGTACAAGATCGTAGCTGAGGTAACAAGTTAAACATCGAACTCCACGCGGAACTACTAGTGAGACTGAAGTCTCTCTACAAAAACATAAATTAAGCAAACGTGAGTACAAAGGTACTCAGCAAGACTTAAATCAGAACTAACTACATATGCATTAGTATCAACAAGGGACGGTGGAGTTTAACAGCAGCAAGCCAGCTTTGACTCAGTGGCTATCCTGAACTACGACTGCAAGTAACTCTTTTGAGGTGGCGCACACGAGTCCACATATTCACCAATCAATACACCACTATGGATCCGCTCCCATCTCCCTACGAGAAGGCCATCCATAGCACTCACACTTGTCTTGAGCATTTTAGAGTATCTACTTCAAGTTGTCTATGTACCACGTAAGGATCCATGAAGTCCATAACCGCAGACCCGGCTATTCGAATAGATCATGTTAACCCTGCAGGGGTGTACTTATTCACACACGCTCTCGCCACTGACCGCCATGTACACGTCGTGTATCTCAGCAACCTTCAAGCGGAAGCCTGGCGAGGGTGTCGGCCACGACCTGACTAACCACACAAGACTCTAGTCCAGGTGTATCGCCTATTTGGGTTCCATCCGTAAGGAGATCTGGCCGGGGTGTCGCTCACGGCCCCAAACGATGTGAACAGGGTTCGCAAGCCCACCATCTGGGTGCCACTTGGTACACCATGCCACTGCACCTAGTCTGACCCAAGCCCACCTGTACCGGGTGCACTTGGTAGACTACTAGCACTACCTACAAACACCAGAAACTAGTTGCAACTCCTGGACAGAGATCGAGTTGATTAATAAGTTGAGACGGGCACTTAAGCATTCCAATGTGTGGTAGCAGCTAGTCATTGGACAACTTACACAGAACTCAGTTCTTAAGGACGGCTCCAGTGAGATAACCCACCATGTACTCCTACATGGCCTCTCACCGCTACCTTTACCAAAACGTGTTCACACACTTAGCTCACACACTGTAGAACATGTTCATCACCATTCCATTCATCCCCGATGAATCAGACCTAACACAACTCTAAGCAATAGCAGGCATAACCAGAAAGCATGAATGATTAGGCACAACATGGCTCAAAGAACTCCTACTCATGCAAGTGGGTTTCAACTATTTACTGTGGCAATGACAGGTCATGCAGAGGAAAGGGGTTCAGCTACCGTAGCAAATAGCAGTTCAATCATTGTTGTCCTAATGCAGTAAAGGAGAGCAGGAGCGAGAGAGTGGGGATTGTATCAGAATGCTCGAAGGGGGTTTTGCTTGCCTAGCACTTCTGAAGATAGTAATACTCTTCATCGGTGTCATTGAACTCATCGTCGGAGCCACGTCTACTGAGAGGGGACAAATACCGGCAACAGAGAAAGAACACAATCAATGCAATGCAACAATATGATGCATGATCATGACATGGCAATATGATGTGGTTTCAGCTGATGCAACTAGCAACAATTTAAATGAAGTTGGTTTGAATCCAAGATTCAAATTGAAATTCCACATGTGGTTATTTAAATGTCATTTAATTTATTTGACATGATCAGCAGGTTTAACTTGTTCAAACATGCATGAAAATGCCATAAACAGATTACTTAAATTTTTCTGATAATTTTTCATATATAAATTATTTCATTCTGAGCTATAGATTATTTTCTATGATTTTCAGAAGTTTAGGAAAAATTCTAAAAATAATAAATCATTTACATTTATTTAAATTCCAGAAATAGATACTGCGTCAGCATGACGTTATGCTGACATCAGTAGGCCAACAGGGTTGACCAGGGTCAAACCTGACGACCGGGTCCCACCTGTCATAGGCTCAAAGTTAACCAGGAGTTAATCCCGTGTTGACTGGGATTTGACCCACTGCGGGGCCCAAAAGTCAGTGAGTCAAGGAAGTAATTTAGTCGGGAGGGTTAGTGGCTAATGACGTGTTTTGCCAGTGGCTAATTGCCGACGCTAAGCAGTGCACGGCGGCAATCACCGGCCGGCCGTTTCCGGCCATGGCTCGTGGCGCGGGTGGGTGCGCTGGGACATCCGCAGTGCGGCGCGTCCAACGGTGGTCGTTGCAGCTGCCCATGTGGGGTGTAGCGACGGCAGCGACGGGCGGAGCGGCGGCCCTGTTTCGGTGGTGCTCGGGCGCGGGGCTGCGGGTTGCTAGGGACGCAGCGGAGTGGCGGGGACGCATCAGTGGAACACCCGGAGCACGACGGGCAGCGGTAGGAGGCGGGACGAGCTCGGTGTCAAGCAGAGCTTCGTCCATGGCAGACGGCGGCGCTCGGTGCTTGCGGGGCAGCGGCTATAGGTCGCGTGCGAGGGGAAAAGACAGAGGGGAGAGGGCAGTGGCTCACAGTGAGTCGGACGATGCAGACGAAGGGGGCGGGGAGGCGTCTGAGCGAGCGGGGCAGCGAGGCGGATCTCGGCGACCCGAGGTTGAAGAAGGCGACGGTGGCGGCGTTCCGGGTCGTCCGGCGTCGCGTGAGTAAACGGAGACATCAAGGGCATCGTGGCGGAGCTCTTAGACACGCCAGGGAATCGAGGGGGAGACGGTGGCTACGCGCGCGGCGACGGCAAGCTGGCGGCGGCTTCGGCCAAAGCGGGAGAGGACGAGGGAGAGAGCAGAGGAGGGGAGAGTGGTGTCCAGGGGGTCGAGGCGGCGCCGAGGAGAAGACGCGAGGCGTCGCGGTGGCGCGGATGACGCAGGCAAGCTGGGAGGTGTGTGGCACGCTCGGCGCGCGTGCGCTGTCCCTCCTCTGCCTAGTGGCAGTGGTAGGGGTGACTGGGTGAGGCCAGGTGGGCTGGGCGGGCTCAGGTGAGGCCAGGTAAGCTCCCTCTTTTACACAATTTTGTTTCTCTTTTCTATTTTTGTTTTCTGTTTTGATTTGAATCTTGCCACTGTTTGAAGTTCCAACAGTTTCAAACCAGTGCCAAAAACCCTCTGAACAATTTTAGGTTGCTAGATGGACTTTTCCAAAAGCACATAAAACATTTCAAAGTTATTTGAAAATATATTCTATATATTATGAATATAATTCCAAATTTGAATACAATAATAATTTAAATTCCATGCCCAAAATATTCCACAAAGATATCCATTATTTTTGGTTTGCTGCAAAAGCCTTGCCAAAAATATCCAACAAAAAATAGGAACATTTTGGAAACACTGAATGCAATTTTTCAGGGTTCTTTGCCCTTCTTTTAACTGGATTTTGAGGCTTTCAAAATCCCTCAGTTCAACTTTCATATAATAGACATGATGCATGGATGCAATGCCACTAATTACAAGCATTATTCTAGGGCTGTGACATGGGACATATGACTAAAACTCCGTCCTCCGGAATACTGGAGCGAGCTAATGACTTATTGGAAATAATACATACCGATGTATGCGGGTCGATGAGTGTTGAAGCACGCGGTGGGTATCGTTATTTTCTCACCTTCACAGATGATTTGAGTAGATATGGGTATATCTACTTGATGAAACACAAGTCTGAAACATTTGAAAAGTTCAAAGAATTTCAAAGTGAAGTAGAGAATCATCATAATAAGAAAATAAAGTTTCTACGATCCAATCGCGGAGGCGAATATTTGAGTTACGAGTTTGGTCTTCATTTGAAACAATGTGGAATAGTTTCACATCTCACGCCACCTGGAACACCACAGTGTAATTGTGTGTCCGAACGTCGTAACCGTACTCTATTGGATATGGTGCGTTCTATGATGTCTCTTACTGATTTGCCTTTATCCTTTTGGGGTTATGCATTAGAGATAGTTGCATTCATGTTAAATAGGGCACCATCTAAATCCGTCGAGACGACACGGTATGAACTATGGTTTGGCCAGAAACCAAAACTGTCGTTTCTTAAAGTTTGGGGTTGTGATGCTTATGTGAATGAACTTCAGCCTGATAAGCTCGAACTCAAATCGGAGAAGTGTGTCTTCATAGGATACCAAAAAGAAACTATTGGGTACACCTTCTATCATAGATCCGAAGGCAAGATTTTTATTGCTAAAATGGGTCCTTTCTAAAGAAGGAGTTTCTCTCGAAAGAAGTGAGTGGGAGGAAGGTAGAACTTTTTTTGCGATTGGAGGAAGGTAGAACTTGATGAGGTAATTGTACCTTCGCTCGAATTGGAAAGTAGATCATCAGAAAAAACCGTTGTCGGGATGCCTAAACCAACTAGAGAATAAGCTAATGATAATGATCATGAAACTTCAGATCAAGTTACAAGTGAACCTCGAAGGTCGACCAGAACATGTACCGCACAAGAGTGGTATGGTAACCCTGTCCTATAAGTCATGTTGTTAGACAACAATGAACCTTCGAACTATGAAGAAGCTACGATGATCCCCGATTCCAAAAAATGGCTTGAGGCCATGAAATCTAAGATAGGGTCCATGTATGAGAACAAAGTATGGTCTTTGGTGGACTTGCCAGATGATCGGCAAGCCATAGAGAATAAATGGATCTTCAAGAAGAAGACTGGCCTGATGGTAATGTTACTGTCTACCAAGCTCGACTTGTCGCAAAAGGTCTTCGACAAGTTCAAGGAGCTGACTACGATGAGACTTTCTAACTCGTAGCGATGCTTAAGTTTGTCCGAATCATGTTAGCAATTGCCGCATTTTATGATTATGAAATATGGCAAATGGATGTCAAAACTGCATTCCTTCACGGATATCTGAAAGAAGAGTTGTATATGATGCAAGCAGAAGGTTTTATCTATCCTAAAGGTGCTAACAAAGTGTGCAAGCTCTAGCGATCCGTCTATGGACTGGTGCAAGCATGTCGGAGTTGGAATATACGCTTTGATGAGGTGATCAAAGCATATGGTTTTATACAGACTTATGATGAAGCACGTATTTACAAGAAAGTGAGTGGGAGCTCTATAGAATTTCTGATATTATATGTGGATGACATATTGTTGTTTGGAAATGATGTACAATTTCTGGATAGCATAAAAGGATACTTGAATAAGAATTTTCAATGAAAGACCTCGATGACGCTGCTTATATATTGGGCATCAAGATCTATAGAGATAGATCAAGACGCTTAATAGGACTTTCGCAAAGCACATACCTTGACAAAGTTTTGAAGAAGTTCAAAATGGATCAGTGTAAGAAAGGGTTCTTGCGTGTGTTACAAGGTGTGAAATTGAGTCAGACTCAATGCACAACCACTGCATAAGATAGAGAGAAATTGAAAGTCATTCCCTATGCATCGGCCATAGGTTCTATCATGTATGCTATGTTGTGTACTAGACCTGATGTGTGCCTTGCCACAAGTTTGGCAGGGAGGTACCAAAGTAATCCAGGAGTGGATCACTGGACATCGGTCAAGAACATCCTGAAGTACCTGGAAAGGACGAAGGATATGTTTCTTGTTTATGGAGGTGAAGAAGAGCTCGTCGTAAAGGGTTACATCGATGCTAGCATCGACACAGATCCGGATGACTTTAAGTCACAGACCGGATACATATTTATATTGAATGGTGGAGCTGTCAGTTGGTGTAGTTCCAATAAGAGCATCGTGGCGGGATCTACATGTGAAGCGGAGTACATAGTTGTTTCAGAAACGGCACGTGAAGGAGTCTGGATGAAGGATTTCATATATGATCTAGGTGTAATACCTAGTGCATCGGGTCCAATGAAAATCTTTTGTGGCAACACTGGAGCAATTGCCTTGGCGAAGGAATCCAGGTTTCACAAGAGAACAAAACACATCAAGAGACGCTTCAATTTCATTCGTGAAAAGGTCAAGGATGGAGACATAGAAATTTGCTAAGTACATGCGGATCTGAATGTTGCAGACCCGTTGACTAAGCCTCTTCCACGGGCAAAACATGATCAGCACCAAGACTCCATGGGTGTTAGATTCATTACAATGTAATCTAGATTATTGACTCTAGTGCAAGTGGGAGACTGATGGAAATATGCCCTAGAGGCAATAATAAAGTTACTATTATTTTATATTTCCTTAATCATGATAAAGGTCTATTATTCATGCTAGAATTGTATTGACCGGAAACCGAAATACATGTGTGAATACATAAACAAATAATGTGTCCCTAGTAAGTCTCTACTAGACTAGCTCGTCAATCAAAGATGTTGAAGGTTTCTTGGCCATGGACATGAGTTGTCATTTGATAACGGGATCACATCATTATGAGAATGATGTGATGGACAAGACCCATACGTTAGCTTAGCATTTGATCATACAGTTTATTTCTACTGCTTTTATGTATGTCAAATACATATTCCTTTGACTATGAGATCATGCAACACCCGGATACCGGCGGAATGCCTTGTGTTCTATCAAACGTCACAACGTAACTGGGTGATTATAAAGATCTCTACAGGTATCTCCGAAGGTGTTTTGTTGGGTTGGCATGAATTGAGATTAGGATTTGTCACTCCGAATATCGGAGAGGTATCTCTGGGCCCTCTCGGTAATACTCATCATAATAAGCCTTGCAAGAAAATGACTAATGAAGTTAGTCTTGGTATGATGCATTACGGAACGAGTAAAGAGACTTCCTGGTAACGAGATTGAAATAGGAATAGAGATACCGACGATCGAATCTCGGGCAAGTAACATACCGACGGACAAATGGAATTGTGTATGTTGTCATTACAGTTCGAACGATAAAGATCTTCGTAGAGTATGTAGGAGCCAATATGGGCATCCAGGTTCCGCTATTGGTTATCGGCCGGAGAGGTGTCTCGGTCATGTCTACATAGTTCTTGAACTCGTAGGGTCCGCACGCTTAACATTCGTTGACGATATAGTGTTATATGAGTTATGTGATTTGGTGACCGGATGTTGTTCTGAGTCCTGGATGAGATCACGGACATGAAGAGGAGTCTCGAAATGGTCTGTAGGTAAATATTGATATATAGGGCGATGGTATTCGGACACCGGAAGTGTTTCAGAGGGTATCGGGTACTTATCGGGGCACCGAAAGGTGTTTCGGGTACCCCGAGCAATCATATGGGCCTTATGGGCCATGTGAAGGAACACACCAGCCCACAAGGGGCTGGTGCGCCCTATGGGGCCAGCCATAGGAGGAGGATAAGGAAAGAGGGGAAGGGAAAGGAAAGTGTGGAGTAGGACTCCCCCTTCCTTCCCCCCCCCCTTGTCTTTCCTTCCCCCTTGTTTATACAAGGAAGGGGCGCAGGGCAAGGCAGGGCACGAGGGGGCCGGCAGCTAGCCCTAGGTCGCACCCTGGCTGCCTCCCCTCCCCTCCCACCTATATACATGTGGGGAGGGGGCACCTCACAAGCACACACAACATTGTCTTAGCCGTGTGCGGCGCCCCCGTACACCGTTTACTCCCTGGGTCATATTTTCGTAGTGCTTAGGCGAAGCCCTGCGGAGATCACTTCACCATCACCGTCACCACGCTGTCGTGCTGACGAAACTCATCTAGTACCTCGACATCTTGCTGGATCAAGAAGGCAAGGGACGTCACCGAGCTTAACGTGTGCAGAACAAGGAGGTGTCGTGCGTTTGGTACTTGATCGGTTGAAGCACGAACAAGTTCGACTACATCAACCGTGTTGTGAAACACTTCCGCTTACGATCTACGAGCGTACATAGACACAATCTCCCCCTCGTCGCTATGCATCTCCATGGATAGATCATTGCATGTGCGTAGAATTTTTTTTGTTTTCCATGCAATGTTTCCCAACAAGCCTTGCCTCGTACCCACTATGCCTCGTGCCGTCGTCATACCGCCTTTGCTGGGTGGCTCTACTTCCAAGCCGGCCTCGACCCGACATTTCTGAGCCGCCACTGTCACAGTCGTTGGGCCCCGCTTCGTCTTCCTTGACTAGCCTCGCCTCCAATCCACCGCGAGCTACTGCCTCTGCCGCTGATATACTCACCACAGCTGTCGTGAGTCGACCGTCTTCTTTCACTGCCTTGCCTTACTTGGATCCGCCGCGGCCTCCAATTTCCCCCGTCGGCCTCGCCCTCGCTGATTCGTCGGACCTGCCGCTGCCTCTGAGCTGCCATCACCGGAGCAGGCTTTGAGTTGCCTCGTCTCCGAGCCGCCCTCGCCTCCACTTCCACTCCATCTCAAGCAGCCGCGGGCCGACCCGGCCACCTCTGAATCGCCTCTGACCTGAGTCGCCGGTCGCATCACCTCCGCCCTGAGCTACCGATCGCTCCCACGAGCTCGCAGTCGGCTCAGCCCCGCCCCGCATCGACTTCCTCCCGCTCACTCCCTTGCTGGTCGGAAGAAATCCACGGGCTAGGTGCTTGTAAGGAAAGAAACAAGAGGAGATAATTAATAAAAAACGATGAGTTGACCTGACAGAATAAAGAGAAAGACTTGCAACTACGAGGTTCTCAATAGCCGGTTCTAGAGGACCTCTTGTCAATTACAATGGTCCAATTCTCAGAAACTATTGCGCCTGGCTAAGCTGTTGGAGGAACAGATCCGGTTCAAGCTATCAGCTTAGCCATTTTGCTGTCAAGGCCAGCTCACAACCGCCATTAACCCACTGTTGTTGCCGGTTCATTATGCCTGTCGGCTCATCTTTATAGTCCCACGTTATCATGACTGGATCAACATCCCACAAAACTACCTGGTGTTATCCGCCTTATCTACCTTTTAGTATATGTATTAATTTCTTTAAAGAGTAATTACTCTAGCTTGCGATATTTATATGCAGGACAGTTATTCACGGTAAAAGTGGCATATAACACGGGTACAGAGCATGCGCTGGCAACATTCTGCACCGGCGTTCGTCCATGCCATATTACCTCACGAGTGGACGTGCACAAGCCGCGGACCCTACGGCCCTGTCTACATCGACTTGCCGGGATCACACTTGCTCGCTGCTCAATGGACGTGCGTAAGTCGCCGCCCCAGCGGCTCGACTTACATCAACTCGCTGGGACCACGCTCGCGGTCGACTCGCCCGACCATGCAAGTTTACAACCCCGCGGCTGACTCATCTATTCGCTCCCGCGGCCAACTCACCCTCGTCCGCGCCGCATCCAACGTCGTGGCCGTCTCTACCGTCCACCCTCGTGGTCTGGTCTACATCAACATACCGGAGCCGCGCCCATCTGCACGAGCTGCTAGTGAGCGCACACAAGTCTCCGCTCATGCAGCCCGGTCTATTCCAACAAACTTTGTAGCAAATAATAATATCAGCCTCTGCCTACACCGTATGACTTAATGGACAGGCGCACAAGTCGCCACCACTGCAGTTTTGGTTAATTTCAACAAACAGCCTGAACGAACCGTTGACCGGATTATTGAAACAACTCATAAAGGATCATCTATAGCCCACCACAGTCGACCTCAACCTTTTGTGGATTTACATCGCGTTATCAACGCCAAGGATATGCAATGAGTGTCGCGAAGATCATCAACTCGCCACCTTGCCTCCAACTTCAATACATTCCAGCATTCTGCTGTCAACTATATACCAGCTTATGACACGGCCAAGAATAAAGAATCTCCAGCCAACTCCTCGAGTCGTCTTAAGACTCGGGGGCTACACACTCATGACTCGGCAAATTTGGCCGATTTGAGAAAATTCTAGAACCCTGGGTTATTACAGGAAAGACAACCCAGTCCCGGAGGTTGCTATCACATTGGTGAAAATTTAAAAATAATCAGAGAATTTCCGGCTCAAAAAGTGTCAAGCCATTCAAAAAGTTTTGGCTCAAAAATAAAGATTCAGGATTATCAAAAGAGGTTCTGGTTCAAAATCTGGCTTAAGGGAAATTTGTCTCACAAAATTTTGAGCTCTTCATATCCGGCTCGACGTTCGGTTTAAAAGGAATTCATCTCTCGTAAGTTCGAATTCCTAGAAAAAAATTAAATGTTGCCAAATAGGACTAGTTGCCAAGATGCGTAGTTCAAACATGGGTGCTACCTCTTGAGCTTGTGTTGTATTCCCTCAAAGAGGAAAGGGAGATGCAACACAGTAGCGTAAGTATTTCCCTCAGTTTTTTAGAACCAAGGTATCAATCCAGTAGGAGACCACGCGCGGGTCCCTCGCAACTGCACAAACAAATAAGAACTTCGCAGCCAACGCGATAAGGGGTTGTCAATCCCTTTATGGTCACTTACGAGAGTGAGATTTAATAGAGATGATAATTATATTTTTGGTATTTTTAGTTTAATAAAAGTATAAAACAGCAAATAAAAGCGGTAAAAGTAAAGTAGATGTAGATTGATATGTTGAGAATAGACCCGGGGGCCATAGTTTTCTCTAGTGGCTTCTCTCATGATAGCGATATTCTACGGCGGCTAAACAAATTACTGTCGAGCAATTGATAGAAAAGCGAATAATTATGAGACTATCTAGGCATGATCATTGTATATAGGCATCACGTCCGAGACAAGTAGACTGAAACGATTCTGCATCTACTACTATTACTCCACACATCGACCGCTATCCAGCATGCATCTAGTGTATTGAGTTCATACGAACAGAGTAACGCCTTAAGCAGGATGACATGATGTAGAGGGATAAACTCAAGAAATATGATGAAAACCCCATCTTTTTATCCTCGATGGCAATAATACAATACGTGCCTTGCTGTCCCTACTGTCACTGGGAAAGGACATGGTGAGATTGAACCCAAAGCCAAGCACTTCTCCCATTGCAAGAACTATAGATCTAGTAGGCCAAACCAAACCAATAATTCGAAGAGACTTGCAAATATATTATGGGCACACATAAAAAGTTCAGAGAAGAACCAAATATCTTTCATAGATAACCTTGATCATAAACTCACAATTCATCGGATCTTGACAAACACACCGCAAAAAGAGATTACATCGAATAGATCTCCTCGAAGACCGAGGAGAACTTTGTATTGAGATCCAGAGAGAGAGAAGAAGCCATCTAGATACTAGCTATAGACCCGAAGGTTTGTGGTAAACTACTCACAACACATGGTGAGGGCGATGATGATGATGAAGAAGGCCTCTATGATGGATGCCCCTCCCGGAACAGGCTCCAAGATGGGATCTCCACGGGAACAGAAGCTACGGCGGTGGAATTAGGGTTTTCTCTGTGTAAGGAGTTTCTAGGGTACGTAGGTATATATAGGAAGAAGGAGGGCACCGGGGGCCACACGGGCCAGCCTCGAGGTAGGGGGGCGCGCCCTGGGAAGGGGGGCGCACCCCCCACCCTCGAGAGCAGCCCAGGTGTCCCCTGACTTGGTCCTGACGTTTCCCGTGCGTGATTTTCTCCAAAAATATCTCTCGCGAAGGTTTCATTCCGTTTGGACTCCGTTTGATATTCCTTTTCTACAAAACCCTGAAATAGGAAAAAAAACAGCAATCTAGACTGGGCCTTTGGGTTAATAGGTTAGTCCCAAAAATGATATAAAAGTGAATGATAAAGCCCATTAAACATCCAAGACTTCATAAATAATAGCATGGAAAAATAGAAAATTATAGATACGTTGGAGACGTATCAAGCATCCCCAAGCTTAATTCCTGCTCGTCCTCGAGTAGGTAAATGATAAAGAAAGAATTTTTTATGTGGAATGCTAACCAATATAGTTTTTCAATGTAATTCTCTTAATTGTGGCATGAATGTTCAGATCTGAAAGATTCAAGATAAAAGTCTATATTGACATAAGAAATAACAATACTTCAAGCAATACTAACAAAGCAATCATGTCTTCTCAAAATACTATGGCTAAAGAAAGTTATCCCTACAAAATCATATAGTGTTGGCTATGATCCCTTATTATCACATAAAGATATCCATATAATGCACAACCCCGATTTCAGCCAAGCATTTGTTTTCATACTCTATCTTTTCAAACCTTTCAACTTTCACGCAATACATGAGCGTGAGCCATGGACATAGTACTATGGGTGGAATAGAGGTGGTTGTGGAGAAGACAAAAAGAGGGAGATAGTCTCACATCGACTAGGCGTATCAACGGGCTATGGAGATGCCCATTAATAGATATCAATGTGAGTGAGTAGGTATTGCCATGCAACAGATGCACTAGAGCTAAATATGAATGAAAGCTCAACAAAAGAAACTAGTGCGTGTGCATCCAACTTGCTTGCTCACGAAGACCTAGGGCATTTGAGGAAGCTCATCGTTGGAATATACAAGCCAAGTTCTATAATGAAAATTCCCAGTAGTATACGAAAGTGACTAAGCATGAGACTGTCTACAATGAAGAACATGGTGCTACTTTCAAGCACAAGTGTGGAAAAAGATAGTAGCAATTGTCCCTTTTTCTTTTCTTTTTTTTATCTTCTTTTTTTTCTTTTTTTGGGACTTTCTTTTTTTCTTTGGCCTTTCTTCTTTTTTATTTTTTTTATTTTTTTTGCGGTGGGGCTTTATAGATTCAGCCTTTCCTCCCATGGGACAATGCTCTAAAATGATGATCATCACACTTTTATTACAACACGAAATTACAACTCGATACTACAACAACAAATTATGACTCTATATGAATGCCTCCGGTGGTGTACCGGTATGTGCAATGAAACAAGAGTGACATGTATGAAAAGATTATGCATGGTGGCTTTGCCACAAATACAATGTCAACTACATGATCATGCATGGCAATATGACAATATGATGCGTGTCATATAAACGAAACGGTGGAAAGTTGCATGGTAATATATCTCGGAATGGCTACGGAAATGCCATCATAGGTAGGTATGGTGGCTGTTTTGAGGAACAATATGGTGGCTGTTTTGAGGAAGGATATATAGTGGGTTTATGGCACCGGCGAAAGTTGTGCGGTACAAGAGAGGCTAGCAATGGTGGAAGGGTGAGAGTGCGTATAATCCATGGACTCAACATTAGTCATAAGAACTCATATACTTATTGCAAAAAATTACGAGTCATCAAAACAAAGCAATCAACGCATGCTCCTGGGGGGAGGTTGGTAGGAGTTAGCCATCGCACGCCCCCGACCTCCACACAAAGGTTGACACTCTACAAATACCTCATGCTCTAACTTAGTCACACAACACCATACGTGCATGCGACGGGAATCACTAACCTTAACACAAGTATTTCTCAATTTCATAATAACTCCACTAGCATGACTCTAATATCACTATCCTCATGTCTCAAAACAATTATCAAGCATCCAACATCTCATTCTATTCAATGCACTTGGTGTGAAAAAACTTACTACATTGACATTGGATGTTTATCATGTGAAGACTAGTTTCTTTAGCCTAAACACTTTACCATGCTGTTTTAATAGACTCTCAAATAGATGTAAGTGAAGCATGAGAATTCAACAATTTCTACAAAATATTACGACCACCATGCTCTAGAAGATATAAGTGAAGCACTAGAGCAAAAACTATTCAACTCAAAAGATATAAGTGATGCACTTAGAGTGTTCTAATAATTTCTAGGCCATATTTAACTCTCTCAAATAGGTATGTACAGCAAGGATTATTGGGGCAAACTAACAAGAAAAGACTCAAATTATACAAGACGCTCCAAGCAAAACACATAGCATGTTGCGAATAAAAATATAGCTCCAAGTATAGTTACCGATGGATGAAGACGAAAGAGGGCATGCCTTCCGGGGGCATCGCCAAGCTTAGGCTTTTGATTATCTTGAATTTACTTGGGGTGCCAAGGGCATCCCCAAGCTTAGTCCTTTGCTACTCCTTGTTCCATAGTCCATCAAAGAAAAACTCAAAACTTGAAAACTTCACAACACAAAACTTAGACAAAAATTCTCGTGAGCTCCGTTAGTATGAGAAAGCAAAACACTACTCAAAGGTACAGCAATGAATTTATTATTTATTTATATTGGTGTTAAAACTATTGTACTCCAAGTTCTCTCTGGTTCATATCCTCCAATATTACTCATAGATGCATCGGAATAAGCAAACAACACACGAAAAACAGAATCTGTCAAAGACAGAATAGTATGTAGTAATCTGCTGGGTTCGCCTACTTCTGGAACTCCAAAAAATTCAAACTAAATTGGTAAATTTGAAAAATTTGTCTACCAATCAGTATAAAAAAGAATCAACAAAAAATCACGCTCCAGTAAAGTCCCACGGCTACTTTAGTGAGCGCTAATGATTCTGATTTTTCCCAGCAAGATCATATAAACTTCACACAAGTCTTACCAAAGGTTCTACTTGGCACAAGCACTAAACAAAACATGAAACCACATCTAATCAGAGGCTAGATGCAATATTTATTCCCTAACATCAACAAAAACAAAAAACATAAAATTGGGTTGCCTCCCAACAAGAGCTATCATTTTACGCCCCTAGCTAGGCACGATACAAGATAGATCTAGGTATTGCCATCTTTGGAAGGCAATCCATAAGTGGCTCTCATGATAGATTCATATGGTAATTTGATTTTATTCCTAGGAAAGTGTTCCATGCCTTTCCTTAACGGAAATTGGAATCTAATATTTCTTTCCTTCATATCAATAATTGCACCAATCGTTCTAAGGAAAGGTCTACCAAGAATAATAGGACATGAAGGATTGCAATCTATATCAAGAACAATGAAATCTACGGGCACATAATTCCTATTGGAAACAATAAGAACATCATTAATTCTTCCCATAGGTTTCTTAATAGTGGAATCCGCAACATGCAAATTTAAAGAACAATCATCAAGCTCATGGAACCCTAGCAAATCACACAATGTTTTTGGGATAGTGGAGACACTTGCACACAAATCACACAAAGCATAGCATTCATGATCTTTTATTTTTATTCTTATAGTAGGTTCCCATTCATCATAAAGCTTTCTAGGTATAGAAACTTCCAACTCAAGTTTTGCTTCATAAGATTGCATCAAAGCATCAACTATGTGTTTAGTGAACGCTTTATTTTGACTATAAGCATGCGGAGAATTTAGCACGGATTGCAACAAGGAAATACAATCAATCAAAGAGCAATTATCATAATTGAATCCCTTGAAATCCAAAATAGTGGGTTCATCACTATGCAAAGTTTTACTCTCTTCACTCCCACTTTTAGCAATTTCAGCATCAAGATCTGAAAACTCCGAATCATGGGGCCACCTTAAAGCAGAATCATCTCCAATCCTATTCTCGTCAAGATTAATACTAGAAAACAAGGATCTAATAGGAGACACATCAATAAGTTTCAGATCTTCATCTTTATTTTGATGATAACTAGAAGAACACGATTTAATATAATTCTCTCTTTTAGCACGCATTCTAGCAGTTCTTTCTTTGCATTCATCAATGGAAATTCTCATGGCTTTGAGAGACTCATTGATATCATGCTTAGGTGCGATAGATTTAAGTTTCAAAGAATCAACATCAAGAGTAATTATATCCACACTTCTAGCCAATTCATCAACTTTAAGCAATTTCTCTTCAAGCATAGCATTGAAATTCTTTTGCGAGATCATAAATTCCTTAACACTAGTTTCAAATTCAGAAGGCATCTTTCCATAAGAGTTGTTGTAGGAATTACCAAAATTATTAGGGGAATTACTAGGAAAAGGCCTAGGATTAAAATTACCTCTATAAGCATTGTTACCAAAATTATTCCTACCAACAAAATTCACATCCAAAGATTCATTGTTATTCTCAATCAAAGTGGACAAAGGCATATCATTAGGATCAGAAGAAACACTCTTAGCAGCAAACAATTTCATAAGTTCATCCATCTTTCCACTCAAAACACTAATTTCTTCGATAGCATGCACTTTTTTCCTAGTAGATCTTTTGGTGTGCCATTGAGAATAATTAACCATAATATTATCTAAGAGTTTGGTAGCATCTCCTAAGGTAGTTTCCATGAAAGTGCCTCCGGCGGCCGAATCTAAAAGATTTCTAGAAACAAAATTCAAGCCAGCATAAAAGTTCTGAATATGCATCCATAGATTCAAACCATGTGTAGGGCAATTACGTATCATCAATTTCATTCTCTCCCAAGCTTGTGCAACATGCTCATGATCTAATTGCTTAAAATTCATAATATCGTTTCTAAGAGAGATGATCTTAGCAGGAGGGAAATACTTAGAGATAAAAGCATCTTTGCACTTATTCCATGAATCAATACTATTTCTAGGCAAAGAGGAAAACCAAGTTTTAGCACGATCTCTAAGCGAAAACGGAAATAACTTCAATTTAACAATATCGTTATCTATACCCCTTTTCTTTTGCATATCACACAAATCAACAAAGTTGTTTAGATGGGTAGCGGCATCTTCACTAGGAAGGCCAGAGAATTGATCTTTCATGACAAGATTCAACAAAGCAGCATTGATCTCACAAGATTCAGCATCGGTAATAGGAGCAATCAGAGTGCTAATCAAATCATTGTTGTTGGTATTGGAGAAGTCACACAATTTGGTATTGTTCTGAGCCGTAGTGACAAGCAAGCAATCCAACACACACAAGCAAACAAGAAACAAGCGAACGAAAAACACACGGCGGAAGAAGGGCACATAAAACGGCAAGGGTGAAGTGGGGGAGAGGAAAACGAGAGGCAAATAAATGTAATGCGAAGGATAAGGGTTTGTGATAGGTACTTGGTATATGACTTTTGCGTAAGCCTCCCCGACAACGGCGCCAGAAATTCTTCTTGCTACCTCTTGAGCTTGCGTTGTATTCCCTCGAAGAGGAAAGGGAGATGCAGCACAGTAGCATAAGTATTTCCCTCAGTTTTTGAGAACCAAGGTATCAATCCAGTAGGAGACCACGCGCCAGTCCCTCGCACCTGCACAAACAAATAAGAACTTTTCAGCCAACACGATAAGGGGTTGTCAATCCCTTTACGGTCACTTACGAAAGTGAGATCTGATAGAGATGATAATTATATTTTTGGTATTTTTGGTTTAATAAAACAGCAAATAAAAGCGGTAAAGTAAAGTAGATGTAGATTGATACGTTGAGAATAGACCCGGGGGCCATAGTTTTCTCTAGTGGCCTCTCTCAAGATAACGATATTCTACGGCGGGTAAACAAATTACTGTCGAGCAATTGATAGAAAAGCGAATAATTATGAGACTATCCAGGCATGATCATTTTATATAGGCATCACGTCCGAGACAAGTAGACCAAAACGATTCTGCATCTACTACTATTACTCCACATATCGACCGCTATCCAGCATGCATCTAGTGTATTGAGTTCATACGAACAGAGTAACGCCTTAAGCAAGATGACATGATGTAGAGGGATAAACTCAAGCAATATGATGAAACCCCCATCTTTTTATCCTCGATGGCAACAGTACAATACATGCCTTGCTGCCCCTACTGTCACTGGGAAAGGACACCGCAAGATTGAACCCAAAGCCAAGCACTTCTCCCATTGCAAGAACTATAGATCTAGTAGGCCAAACCAAACCAATAATTTGAAGAGACTTGCAGGGATATTATGAGCACACATAAAAGTTCAGAGAAGAACCAAATATCTTTCATAGATAACCTTGATCATAAACTCACAATTCATCGGATCTCGAGAAACACACCGCAAAAAGAGATTACATCGAATAGATCTCCTCGAAGACCGAGGAGAACTTTGTATTGAGATCCAGAGAGAGAGAAGAAGCCATCTAGATACTATCTATGGACCCGAAGGTCTGTGGTAAACTACTCACAACTCATGGTGAGGGCGATGATGATGATGATGAAGGCCGTGATGGATCCCCCTCCCGGAACAGGCTCCAAGATGGGATCTCCACGGGAACAGAATCTACGGCGGTGGAATTAGGGTTTTCTCTCTGCGTATGGAGTTTCTGGGGTATGTAGGTATATACAGGAAGAAGGAGGGCACCGGGGACCACACGGGCCAGCCTCGAGGCAGGGGGCGCGCCCTGCGAAGGGGGGCGCGCCCTGGGAAGGGGGGCGCGCCCCCCACCCTCGAGGGCAGCCCAACTGTCCCCTAACTTGGTCCTGACGTTTCCCGTGCATGATTTTCTCTAAAAATATCTCTCGCGAAGGTTTCATTCCGTTTGGACTTCGTTTGATATTCCTTTTCTGCAAAACCCTGAAATAGGCAAAAAAACAGCAATTTGGACTGGGCCTTTGGGTTAGTAGGTTAGTCCCAAAAATGACATAAAAGTGAATGATAAAGCCCATTAAACATCCAAGACTTCATAAATAATAGCATGGAACAATCAAAAATTGTAGATACGTTGGAGACGTATCAATGGGTATCCTGCCTTATTGGCTTATCATATTATGATCAACATAATAGAGCCGGCATCCTCGAAATTCGGGGCCTATGTCGTTTCATCCCATATTTACTGGGTACGAGTCTTAATTAATTGATCATAAGGTAACTTGGGCGCTTCCAACTCACTGAGTTAAGCTTTAGTACCCTCTTGATCGACAATTAATGCCATTATATGGGTTAAACCAACTTGTTTTCAACTTTCTACTCCAACAGGTGACCCGTCGTACTCTTGATAGTCAATCTTTTATGACCCTGAACTTGTCAAGGTTAAAACGGTGGTTTTTGTCACGTGAAAGCCAGATTACAGTGAGCAAGGATAAACTCACTCGCCTGCTTGGTGCTACTCTACTATGTGATTCATCGTACACTTGACATTCAATCTACAAGACCCTGGACTAGTCAAGGTTAAAACAGCGAGATATATCACATGAGGGCTGACCTACAGGAGAAAAGGCTATCAAGCCAAAGCTTCATTGAAACAAGACATGAGCCTTAAAAGCCGGCCTTATGTCAATCCTTGAAAGTCGACATCGTTATACTCAGTTATCATACACATACATCATCATACATTGCATCATCATTGCATGCATCATCTATGCATGGATATACAGGTTTATATTATAGGAACCGGTTTTCAAACCGGGTTATATTATTCAAATATTAAATAGCCCACATGACTGGATTTTCATTATGGTTATCATAACCAATATTGGATGACTGAGGTTCTCAAATCCGCTTCAAAAAATGGCTATTATTCCCTCATCTAAAAATACCAGCTTACAGCAAGGAGCATGGTTCAATATTGATATGCAAAGCATTCAGAAAGTGGATATGATTTTATTCTACAATGGAAGGAATAGGCCCGAGTCGCTGGAGGCACACGACCCGGCACTTGGGGGCTACATTATTCAAATCAAGATTACATCAAATATGAAAGTCCCATGTTGCTGCAAGCATGCACCATGACACTTGGGGGCTAAAGCAAATTTCTTTTAAAATCATTGTCAACTGACCCGGTTATCTCAGGGAGATGAGCCATCCTTTCATAATTTTCTAAGTCCCGGTCCATCAAATACTAATGACCCGGCCCTTGGGGGCTACACATTCCTCCTCAAGTCTACATAATCAGATCTACAAAGTCCCTGTTCACTATTGCATAATGACCCGGCCCTTGGGGGTGATGTCTACACACGCTTCTACTCTTGTAGACTATGTTGGGCCTCCAAGCGCAGAGGTTTGTAGGACAGCAGCAAATTTCCCTCAAGTGGATGACCTAAGGTTTATCGAACTCAGGGAAGTAGAGGTTGAAGATGGTCTCTCTCAAGCAACCCTGCAACTAAGATACAAGAAGTCTCTTGTGTCCCCAACACACCTAATACACTTGTCAGATGTACAGGTGCCCTAGTTCGGCGAAATGATGTTAAATGGCAAGTGATATGGATGGAAAAACAAAGTAATATAAATCTGTAATAAAAAGTGCAGCAAGCAAACAAGTGGTAAACGTGAGCACAAATGGTATTGCAATGGTGGAAACAAGGCCTAGGCTTCATACTTTCACTAGTGGCAACTCCCAACAACATTAACATAATCGAATCACATGATATTTCCCATAAAACATGCAAAGGGGACGCACTCGGAGGTCATTCCTTCGTGGTCAAGAGAGGACGAGAATTATGTAGGGCTACAAAAGCACACCTCAAAGTTCGTAGTTCTCAATCTAAGGATTTCCCAATGTCACCGCGGCCATCCAAAGAGAGTCCCACAATCACCACAACATATCTAAAGGATAGTCAAAGACAAGCACCAAGAGACTCTCAATCTTCAATCAACACACAAAAAGGAAATCACTCATGAAATTATTCTTCTAATCCATGTCCAATAGACCGCTGTCACCTTGGTCTCTGGGATTATACTAGATAAAGACAAGTGAGTACATCAATCCAATACATAGAGGAAGGGGAAATATCATGGGATCACCCTAGATTAACATAGCCTATGAACACAACGAAGATCACATCATGGGAGAGAGAATTGACCACATAGCTACTGGTAGAACCTCAGCCCCGATGAGGAACTACTTCCGCATCATGGAGGGAGGAAGCAACGTCGATGGAGATGAATCCGGGGGCACTTCCCCGTCCCGGCAGGGTGTCGACGCAGGAATTCTGGTCCCCCGAAGCTTGATGGCGATGGCGGCGGAGATCGGAATCGCGTCTGGAGAAAAGGGGTCCGGAATCAGGGTTTCCACGACACGGTGTAAATATATGCCAAAGGGGGGCATCAGAGGGGGTCAGGGGTGCCCAGGCGCCCCCCCGGCGCGGCCCAGGGGGGGCGCGTGGGCAGGCCGCCTGGAGCCCCTGTGGGTCCCCTCCAGCCCTACTTTGGCCGCATGGAAGCTTCCGGAACACTGATTTTTTATATGTTTTTTCCAGAATTTTTCTGGCAATTTTCGTAATGGGAAAACCTGAAATACAAAAACAGCAGAAAACAGAAACTGGCACTGGGGTGCACTTAGTTAATAGGTTAGTCCAAATATGATCAAAAGTGTATGGAAGTGTATAAATAACATAGCAATATCACCCAAAAGAGGCATGGAGCAAGCAGATATTATAGATACGTTTTGGACGTATCAACATCCCCAAGCTTAATTCCTGCTCGTCCTCGAGTAGGTAAATGATAACAAGAATAATTTCTGTGGTGACATGCTATTAACCATATAGGACTTTTTATAGTCATATGACAAAAGCTTACTGAGACAATGAATCTTTAGTAATTAAGTTGCCTCATGAGAAAATCACAAAGAACTGAAAGTTTTACAATATGATACTGAAACATCAAATATATTTGTAATGAACATGATGTGCAAATATGATAAAGTGATATCTAGCTTGCCCCCTTTAGTGAAGCAAAACATAAATGCAGGGGCACCTCCAAGGTTTAAGTGATGACTAGATACAATGATTTCAAAATGAACGATATCATAATCATGCAAAAGACAATGCTACTTTGGGACAATGCACATTACACTCAGAATGACAATCATGCTCTCAGTAGTTGGTGCTTTTAAAAGAAGGTGGAGACTCTCGAACCGTGGCTTTTGTTGGCAAGGTTGAAAACCCGTGGTCAGAAGCAAAGACAAAACATGTACCAGAGCTCTTGGTTTTAAAAACAGAGGTAATAATTATTTTTTTGAATATGCATGTTTCGTCAACGAATGATAGCAGATAACTCAATTACTTTTTGAGATGGACAAGTTTCGAGGAACGGCTCCCGAATGAGGACGATCACATCCTCTTAATCTCCTTTGTTTATCACTGCCAAAGTTTTCTGATTTCTCATGAACAAAGCGTGAAGGAGGGTTTGTTTGTTATATTAATTTTGAGCCGGGCGCACTCATTGCCAGTTCCTTCTCGTATTATGGGTTTGCACATTATACATGCAATCCCGGGGTGAAGCTTGTCCAACTTAAAAAGATCATGAATTAACTACTACTTCCTCATGAGCTAAAACAGAGGCACAAAATAGAAATGCATTTTTTTGAATAATTTCGAGATGGCACATGAAAGTCTTCGTTAGGAATGGCAGGTAAATACCATGTATAGGAAGGTATGGTGGACTCATATGGCATAACTGGTTTAAAAGATTTTGGATGCACAAGCAGTCAGTCCGCTTAGTACAGGCGAAGGTTAGCAAAAGACTGGGAGCGACCAACTAAAAGAGCAATGACGGTCATAATCATGCAGAGCGACAAAGCAACATTGAATCAGGCATGGAAGTTATATCGCTACTCAGAAATAAAAGATCATCAAGGCTTGACAGACTTTCTTTACAGTCTTAAATATACGTGAGCATACGCCAAGTCAATCAAAATAAATTCTTGAAGGAAGATATTACTAAACCATACCACATCATAGGCAAACAAATCATGTTGGTACTCCAATAACACATTTGGAATCCCCCAGCTATTTGAGACTAACCATAAGAAAACATGAACTACTAAGCACCATTATGCACGTAGCATCTTTATCATAGACATATCAACCAATGCAACGGAAGCAAACTCTCTTAATAAGGTGAGCATGATAACTAAAGAGAGTTCAAGCAACCAACTAAACAAAAGCTCTTTAAAAAGATAAGCACGAAAACTGAGAGCTGAACATGATAGTAGCTATTAAAAGACAAAGAACACACACAGCATAGATAGACATGAAAATTCTATGTTATGTTCTAGGTAGAAGTGGAGCGTGTTTCTCACCCACATAAAGAAAGCTGAGTTCCGACTCGTTATGAAAAGCTAAAGAAAACTAAAAACAAGACGCTCCAAGCATAGCACATAACACATGAAGTGATTAAAATATAGTGGAACGAAAGACGAACTGATAATGTTGATGGAGAAGGGGATGCACGGGGGCATCCCCAAGCTTAGATGCTTGAGTCTCCTTGAATATTTCTTGGGGGTGCACGGGGGCATCCCCAAGCTTGAGCGCTTGACACTCCTGAATCTTTTTATCATCTTCCCTCGCACACTTGAAAACTCCCTTCATACATAACTCATCACAATCTGATTAGCGAGGTTAGTACCCATAATAAAAAAGGATATTCTTGAAGGTCTACTGTTTCTCAAGATTGCCAAAAGGTTTTTGCAAAGAAAAATCAAGCTCTAGGTTTGCAAAATGAAGGAAAGGCAAAACAGGACAGAATCTGTGAAAAACAGAACAGCAGGTAGTAAATGATTTGTTCGGGGCACTTCTACAACTCTAATCAAAAAACTCAAAACAGACGCATGAAAGACAATTATATAGAGCACGCTGTCGAAATAATTCAGACCAAAAAGATGATCTGGTGATTTTATACGAATTTTTCTATCCAAGGACAGAATCTGTTTCCTAGACAGCACGTCACAACTTTTGAACTTTCTTGCAATCAGAGGCTATACTTGGCACAAAATTGAAAAGCAAAGATACAATGATGATGCTACAGTAGTAACAACATCAAGACTCAACAAAAGCAAAATAATTTTATTCATTGGGCTGCCTCCCAAAAGCGCTTTCTTTTATGCCTTTAAGCTAGGCATAAGACTTTAATGATGCTCTCGTAGGAATAAGAGTTGAAGAACAAAAGAGAGCATCAAGAAGCAAATACCAAACACATTTAAGCCTAACATGCTTCCTATGCATAGGAATATTGCAATAGAATAATTCATTGAAGCACAAAGCAACTAGCATAGGAAGGCAAAACAAGCATAACTTCAAAATATTCACCATAAAGAGAGGAAACTTCTTATTACTAAGATATTTAGAACCAAGTCTCCCTCTCTCATTATAAATTTCAGTGGCATCATGGATGAACTCAACAATATAAGCATCACATAAAGCATTGTTACCATGATCCATATGCAAAAAGGTACTCTTACTCTCTGTCGGGGGAAACTGTCCTCCCACGAGCACCTATGGGACCGGAGCCCCTTCTACGTTGCGGTAAGGGAGCGGAGGGAGCACGAAGAGCATATCGAGGAGCACACGCGGGCAGTTTACCCAGGTTCGGGCCGCGCGGACGCGTAAAACCCTACTCCTGCTTGGATTGTATTGAGTTCTTGAGCTCGGGAGCTTGAAGAGCTAGCTACACCGAGCAAGAGAGCTGTCTAGGTTCCGAACCCTTTCTACGTTGTGCATGGGCCTCCTTTTATAGCTCAAGGGGTCACCGACATGTGTCAACGTAGAGGAGGGTAAAAATGTAACTTTGGTGGTAGTTGTAACAGTGCGGGAACAGTGGATGAACAGTGGTCTTCACCTAACCTTGACAGTGGGGGACAAGGGCATTAAATGCCCATCACTATCGACCCCAAAAGTGTCCGTCCATGCTTCTCCGTTCGCCACGGCGGTAGCCTCGTCATCGTGGCTTGCCACCGTGTCCCCCAGGCTGCACAGCCATCCGCCACGCGTCCCTGGAAGGGCCCCAGGGTGACGCGTGGGTCGATGAGCTGGAGCGCGGGCACACAGCATAGTTTTCCCCGGCAAGCACCTTGCCGGGGCCATGATCTCGCCGGGCCCGGAAGCTTGTCGCTCCCCGGGTCCTGCCGGGGCGCGTGATGCGCCACGACATGTCTTCTGAGATGCTGTTTTCTGGTCTTCCTGCCCAGCTCCTCTCGCCAGTGTCTCGTGTTAATATGGTAATCTTGAGCCTGGTACGGCCTTCCCGGCAAGCTCCACTTGCCGGGGTCTTGATCTTCTGTCTTATATACTTTGTTTTTGAATGGCTTTATAAGGACCGAAAAGGTTTCCGGCGAGCACGTGGTAAACCCTGCCGCGGGAAGCTGCTACTGCCCGTGCACAAGTTGGGGTACTAAGGTACCCCTATCTTAGTACACCGACAGGAGCCCCCGGGCCTGGGCCACACACGGTGCCGAGCGCTGTTGGGCCAGGCCCAAGACAGTGCACGGGCACGCGCGGCCCACGGCACGCCAAATCTCCTTCCGTATCCGCCGCATCCCCCCCTAACGGCACGCGTCGATTGCGGCGTCGTGGGGGAGATCGTGGCCTCGTTCTTTAATGGGAAATGCGGAACGTCCCCCACTTCCCCCTTAAAAGCAGAGGAAGCAGGGGCAGTTCCTCTCCTTCGTCTTCATTGCGCTTCTCTTCTCCAGAAACCTCCGCTGCCTCTTGCATCCGCCCCTCCTCCGCCGTCTTCCGCATTCGCGGCGCCGCCGAGCTCCTCGCTTCTTCCCTCGCCGCCCCCGCCATGGCTCCGAAGAGCGACAAGGCGAAGAGCGACAAGGCCAAGAAGGAGAAGTCCGAGCAGGCGGCGAAGCTGGCCGCCCTGCGGAAGAAGAGCGTGGTCTTCGCGCCGAGGCTTGGCGCGAAGGAGTTGCGGAACAAGTACTATCTGTTCTGGTCAGGGGAGACCAAGGCTCATCCCCGCACCAGAGTCTTCCCCGCCGTCGCCAAAGATCTGTTCCCCGGCGGGTACTTCTTCTTCGCTGCTTTTTTCCACTGTGGGTTGTGCCCTCCGTACTCGGAGTTCTTTTGCGATATCATGAACACATACAACCTCCACCTCCTAGATTTCACTCCCAACGCCATCCTTACGATGGCCGTTTTCGCACATCTGTGCGAAAACTATGTTGGGATTCATCCCAATGTCACCCTTTTCTGCCACTTTTTCATGCCTAGAGTAGAATCGGGCGCTCCCCTCTCCGGCGGCATCTCCTGGATCTTCCAGCTGAACAAGAAGGATTCATACCTGAAGGGAGAGCTCCGCGGCAAGTGGGAGGAGTGGCGTGCAGATTGGTGCTGGATAGTGGAGGATAAGCCGGAGCCCTTCACCGCGCCGCGCACAACTGCCATAGTGCGCGGCAGAGACTGGAGCGAATTGGCCCCGGAGGACAACAAGCTCAGCATTGCCCTTATTAGGATTATTCGTCTCCGGGTAGCCAAACTGACCATCGGAGAGGTAGGGGCAGATTTCCTCCGCCGCCGCATTGCCCCTTTACAAGAAAGGAAAAGGCCAGCATGGGAATTTGGCAACGCGGCGGATATCATGAGGCTGCGCCCTGGATTGAACTTCAATTTCACTGGCTTGGAGTTGAAAGGGATGGTCCGGGAACTTTTCAAGCATGACCCGGCCCACCCGGAATGGTTCAGACCTCCCCGGGGAGTGGTGCCGCTGTGCAACAGCACTGCCCGGGATTCCTTGCGTGCGATGATGCCTGCGTGCGACTCCCACGGCGTCAACCCCACCTGGATCGAGCCTCCGCCGAACGCCGTGCTGAGCTTTCTCGACAACTTGGTCGAGACGCCCAAGAATGCCGAGGAGAACAAGGGCCTCACCCGAGCCACTACGGCAAGGGATATAGCCTACATCGCCTCCAGGATGGAGGAGGCCGCCGCCGCGGCAGCCGCGGGTGACTTTGGATACACCGTGGACGAGGCACAGGCCGCGGACGAGTCGTGCCAAGCAGAGGAGGCGGAAATCCTCAGGCTGCTCAAGCTTCCGCCCGAAGAGTTTGCCGGGGTTCCTTCCTTGAGGCTTTCCGGGATAGCCGGGGTTGCCGGGGTGAGCGAGGCCGCCGGAGGGAGCGAGGCCGCCAGGCAAGGTGCTGGGTCCAGTGGGCCTGCCGAGGAGGAGGAGGAGGACGTCGAGGCCGATGAGGATACTGGTGGATCTCTGGGACTTGACGACGATGCCTCCTCGTCCTCAGAGAACTCCCCGCCTCCGGCAAGTCCCACGCAGCAACCAAGGAAACGCCTCCGCAAGGTGGCCACGTCGACGAGGCCACAGGCGCCTCGACAGCAGCCCGCGCGCCGGGCGACGCGCGCCACCAAGGCGAGCCAAGTCGCGAAGGAGGCGCCCCGCACACCAGCGCCAAGCGGAGGAGGATCCTCCCGGGGTGGAACGGCTGCTACTTCCGCTCCTCGGCCCTCGGCGACAACGGAGGCTGGGTCTTCGCAGGCCACAGCCCCGGAGACCGCCAAGCGCCCGAGGGAGCCTTCTCCTCCTGCTCCTCGCGCGGGAGCATCTCAGGTGGAGTTCGACTTCTCCGCCCTCAGCTCCGACGACGAGGAAGAGGAGTGAGTACTTGCAGCTTGTAATTTCTTTGACTTTGTCTTGATTTTCCTTGTTGATTCTGATCTTGCTTTTGCTTTACTTTCAGGACCCTGACCCAGCGGATGGCGAAGAGGGCCAAGATCCCTGTGGTTGAGGTTGAAGACGACTCGCCCGCCGCGGCGACTGGGGACGTGCCAGCGGCAAGCTTGCCGGATCAACCTGCTGCTCCGAGGAGCAGCCCCCAGCATAAGTCTGGTATTTATCTTTCCATTCTTCGGGCGCGCTTGAGGTTGTTGCTTATATTGATATCTTGTTGTCTTGTTTGTCTTGAGCAGAAGTGGAGCCGCAGCCGCAGGAGCAACCGGAGGTCACCCCCGAGGAGCAGCAAGCGTTCCTCCTTGAGAAGGCTGAGGCCGAGGAGCAGCAGCGATTGGTTGGTGAAGAGATGTGCCGGCGAGAAGGAGCGCTCAACCAACGGAAGGTCGACCTCGACGCCCACGAGGACGACCTCACCGCCCGGGAGCGGGCCATTGGCGGAGCCCTGAAGGAGGCGAAGGCCGCCGCAGCCACCGCGGAGACCGCCAAGAAGGATCTTGAGGCCAAGGTGGAGCAGCTGGAGCGGTACCTGAAGGCGAGTGCGGACAGAATCACCGCGCTCAATGTGGAGCGGGAAAAAGATGCCCATACCAACTCTGACCTGCAGGTACGCCTCTCCAAGAAAGGCGACGAGCTCACCGCCGCCAAAGATTCTATTGCTGACTTGGAATTGAAGGTCTCCACTCTGACTGATTCGCTCGACGCTGCCCAGGATCGCGAGACGAAGCTGAAGGACGAGCTCCGCAAGGAACGAGGCCTGGTGGAGAGCGCCGCCGTCTCGGCGAACCAGTTCAGCCGGGCAGTGGAGCAGTGGACTGACGATCTGGTCACCTCCACTGCCAACATTGACAAGGAGATGATGGCGCTGAGGGCGGAGCACCTCGTGTACTCTCCCGACGAGGACCTCCCCCACAGCGCCAAGTTAAGTCTCTTCTTTAGGGGAATCGCGCCGGGGCTTGCACGGCTACGGGAGAAGCTCCCCACGCAGCTGGCCGACGAGTCGCGTCGGCTCTGCGCGGGCACCTTGGAGCGCGTCTTGACGAAGATCGTCTACCGCAACCCCGGCATCAACCTTGTCAACGTCCTCCGCTCCTTGCCGGACGACGCAGATCAGGAGGCGTTGAAGGCGCAGGTCGCCCACATCGTTGCCAAGGTGAACAAAGTCACGAGGCGTGAAGGCGACCGCGTAGATTAGGCTTCTTTCTTTCTGTTTCCTTTGCCGCTGCAAAGTATGTTATGGACATGAATCAATTAGTATCACGGCAAGCTATCTTTGTAATATACAATCTTATTTTGATCAATCAATGCAGTGTTATCTCCCTTGCTTTGGTCCTTTACTTTGTATGCTTTTTACCCTACGCTATTAGGGAACTTGCCGGCAAGGGGGCCTTGCCGCGAGCGCTGAGTGATGGACTCTGAGCGGCCTGCTGGCAAAGGCCTTGTCGGCAAGTAACCTTGCCGCAGCTAGTCGCAGCACACTTAAACTGCTGAGCGAACTCGAAAAACGAAGTAAGGGCGCGACACTTGTCGCAGCTCACTTAAGCCGTTGAGCGTACTCGAAACAGAGTAAGGGCGCGGCTAGCCATGGGTAGGTTCCTCCGCGCACAGGTTTTCCATACAAAGTGTGGTTGTTCAAGGAAGACAACTAAAATTTAAAAATTTGAATTATTCAAACTTCGGTAACTTAGCTTAGCTTTCCTGGATTGTTTGTTCCCGGCAAGGCTCCTCTTTCTTGAACAGCACTTGGTTCATCCTCCACCACCTTTTCCCCCGGCAAACTTGTGCGCGAGGAACATTCCTTCTGCTTAAGAGGGAAAGAAAAAGAGGAGGGAAAACAAGTATAGGGCCTCTTGGCTTGCTAATGCTTACCGGGTATGCGTGTTGCACAAGATGCCAAACAATGTATGCAAATAAGAAAAAAGCATGGAAATGGCGAATAGTGTGAAACACAAAAGCTTTACTGATGCACGGGATCTGCGCCCGGCTTTGTACAAAGGTTTACATGCAACAGCGGCAAGACTCGTACAAAAGGGTGGTTGCCGGAGCGGATCACGGCAACCGCGCCTTATGGGTGAAACTTGCGAAGATGCTCTACGTTCCAGGAATTGCTCACCGGTAAGCCTTCTTCGGTCTCAAGGCGGACAGCGCCGGGCCTTGTGACTTGTCTCACCCGATAAGGGCCTTCCCACTTCGGCTTCAACTTGTTGGAATTATTGGCGTACTGAACACGCCGAAGAACAAGGTCGCCTTCCTCGAGACTCCTGGCCTTAACCTTGCGGCTATGATAGCGGCGCAAGGCTTGCTGGTATTGAGCAGCTCGTACAGCAGCCTGGAGACGTTCCTCCTCGAGGAGCAGTGCATCATCTTGTCGCAGTTGCTCTTGCTCGAGCTCATCATAAGCGAGCACTCGAGGAGATCCGTATACGAGTTCCGTGGGGAGAACTGCCTCTGCTCCATAGACAAGAGCAAAGGGTGTATGTCCGGTGGCTCGACTTGGTGTCGTCCTGATTGACCAAAGAGCCGCCGGTAACTCCTCTATCCAGTTTCTTCCGCACTTGCGCAGCCTGTCGAAGGTTCTTGTCTTGAGTCCGCGCAGCACTTCAGCATTGGCCCTCTCCGCTTGACCATTGCTCCTCGGGTGAGCAACAGAAGCGGAACAGACCTTAGCGCCAAGGTCTTGGACGTACTGCATGAAGGTGCGACTTGTAAATTGTGTGCCGTTGTCGGTAATGATCCTGTTAGGGATTCCGAAACGGCAAACAATTGACCTGAAGAACCTGACTGCTGACTGTGCTGTCACCTTTCTCACTGGTTCCACTTCTGGCCACTTTGTAAACTTGTCGATTGCAATGTACAAGTATTCAAAGCCCCCCTACAGCGCGGGGAAAGGGGCCGAGGATATCGAGCCCCCAGACCGAGAAGGGCCAGGATAAAGGAATCGTCTGGAGAGCTTGAGCTGGCTGGTGAATTTGCTTGGCATGGAACTGGCACGCTTCACACTTGGTTACTTGTGCAGTTGCATCTTGGAGGGCTTCTTGCCAAAAGAACCCTTGCAGGAACGCCTTCCCGGCAAGTGCCCTTGCGCCAATGTGGTGGCCACATATGCCTCCATGTATTTCTGCCAACAGCTTCTGTCCATCTTCTCTGGAAATGCACTTCAACCTGACACCATTGAGTCTTCTTCTGTACAGTTCATTGTCAACGAACTGGTACATACTTGACTGCCTGGTTATTTTCTCTATTTTTTCTGGCTCGTCGGGAAGTTCTCCAGTTTGCAGAAAACGGACGATTTGTTGTGCCCATGCCGGAGCTCGAGGCTCAACGGCAAGGACTAAAGGCATGAGGGCCACTGCGGGAACCCCAGCTTCTACGGCAAGAACCTCTGGTTCTGCCGGAGCTGATGGTCCCCCGGCAAGCCTGCCGGGGCAAGGCTTGTCGGGAACGATTGCTTCAACTGTACAGACCCTTGGATCTGCAGGAGCAAACTGTTCCTCGGCGTTCTGATTGTTGATCTTGGGGACCTTGGCGGCGGCTTCGGGGAGGTCCGCCGGCAAGTAGTCGCCGGAGACCAACTTTCTCTTCTTGTTCTGCCCAATTGATGGTGTAACGGATGGCTGAGTTAGCTTGAGCAGGAAGGTCCCTGGTTCCACAGGTAACTTCATTGCAGCACACTTTGAGAGGCCATCTGCAATATCATTCTGAGCTCTTGGGACGTGCTCCATTTGCAGACCTTCAAAGTGCTCTTCAAGCTTCCTCACCTCATCAACATAAGCTTCCATCAAAGGGCTCTGATAACTCTTGTTCACTTGTCGGACCACCAACTGAGAATCTCCCCGCACAATCAACTTCTTGATCCCAAGCTCAACCGCAATCCTGAGGTCGGCAAGCAAGCCTTCATACTCACCAGTATTGTTTGTTGCTTGTTCCTTGGGAAAGTGCATCTGGACAACATACTTGAGGTGCTCTCCGGTGGGCGCTATGAGTACCACACCAGCACCAGCGCCTTGCAGCGAAAAAGCACAATCAAAGTACATTACCCATTCGCTGGTCGCTTCTTGTACGGGGACACTTGTCTCTTGGACTTCTTCATCTGGCGTCGGGGTCCATTCCGCTATAAATTCTGCCAAAGCTCTGCTCTGTATAGTTGAAGTACTCTCAAACTTGAGACCAAAGCTCGACAGTTCCAGTGCCCACTCGACGATCCTGCCTGTTGCTTCGGGATTTTGCAATATCCTTTTCAACGGAAAGCGAGTGACCACTGTTATCTCATGTGCTTGGAAGTAATGGCGCAGCTTTCTCGAGGCCATGAGGAGGCCGAAAAGCAACTTCTGCACCCCAGAGTATCTTGATCTAGCCCCCTGCAAGAGGGAACTTACAAAATACACCGGGCGCTGCACCATCTTCCTTCGCACTTCTCCTTGCTCCTGCGCAGAGTTGTCCTTGTCGGGGCCAGAGCTTGCCGGTGGAGCCCCCTGCTTGTCGCTGGATTCGCTTGCCGGAGGCGTGGGCTCTTCCTCTGCCTCCCTTTCCGCTACCAACGCAGCACTAACCACTTGATTGGTTGCCGCTAAGTACAGCAGCAACTTCTCTTGTGGCCTAGGTGCGACAAGTATTGGAGTGGAGGACAGGTATCCTTTCAAATCCTGCAGCGCTGCCTCCGCTTCCGGAGTCCATTTCATAGGACATGCCATCTTCAAAATTTTAAAGAAAGGCAAGGCGCGTTCTGCGGATTTTGAAATGAACCTGCTGAGGGCAGCCACACAACCAGCAAGTCTCCTTACGTCCTTGACGCGCTTTGGGGCTTCAATCTGCTCGATGGCTTTTATCTTATCGGGATTGGCTTCAATCCCCCTCTGGGACACAAAGAACCCGAGAAGCTTGCCGGAGGGGACTCCGAAGACGCACTTCTCGGGGTTCAACTTGAGTTGGATCTTGCGCAGATTTGCTAATGTTTCTTCCAAGTCTTGGATCAGGGTATCTTTGCTCTTGCTCTTGACCACTATGTCATCCATGTAAGCTTCTACATTTCTGTGGATCTGTGGCTCAAAAGCAGTGTGCACCACCCTTGCAAATGTTGAGCCTGCATTCTTCAATCCAAAGGGCATGCGTATGAAGCAATATGTGCCACATGGAGTAATGAATGTAGTCTTCTCTTCATCTTCCTTGGCCATGAATATCTGGTGGTAACCTGAGTATGCATCAAGGAAGGAAAGCAGCTCACATCCAGCGGTGGAGTCAACAATCTGGTCAATACGCGGCAAGGGAAATGGATCCTTGGGACATGCTTTATTCACATCAGTGAAGTCTATACAGAGTCTCCACTTCCCATTGGCCTTGCGTACGACAACTGGATTGGTCAACCACGTGGGATGGATCACGCCTCTAACCAGGCCTGCTGCTTCTAGATTTTTTATCTCTTCGGCGATGAATTCTTGGCGCTCCACGGCTTGCTTCCTGACCTTCTGCTTGACGGGTCGCGCATGAGGACAAACAGCAAGCTTGTGCTCAATTACCTTCCTGGGAACGCTGGGGATGTCAGATGGTTGCCATGCAAACACATCGACATTCGCCCGCAGGAAGGCAACGAGCGCGCTTTCCTATTTGTTGTCAAGTGTAGCACTGATGGTGAAGGTACCACCAGTGCCGTCCTCCTTGGCGGACACCTTCTTGGTTGCCGGTGGAGCGGCCATCCCCTTCTTGCACTTGCCGGTGGAGCTCGATGGAACGTCCTCGACGGCAGCGCAGCACTCCGAAGAGGTGCGTTTGCCGGAGTGGGCCCCAGAGCTCTTGCCGGACTTGGTCTTGGTCTTCCCCCCGGGAGCTTCAGCGGCAAGTGTGTTGCTTTCTGCTGCGGCTGCTGCATCCCGGTATATCTTGTCGGCGCAGATAAGTGCGTCCTTCTTGTCGCCAGGGACAGAGATGACGCTTATCGGCCCCGGCATCTTGAGTACGTTGTAGGCATAGTGGGAAGCTGCCATGAACTTGGCGAGGGCAGGACGTCCAAGTATCCCATTGTATGGCAATGGGATATCGGCCACGTCGAAGGTTATCCTCTCCGTCCTGAAGTTGAGCTCCCCGCCAAAGGTCACTGGCAGAGTAATCTTCCCCTTCGGCTTGCCCCTCCCCGGGTTTATTCCTTGGAACGACCCGGTTTCTTCGAGCTCGCCGTCTGGGATCTGGAGTTTCTTGATCACAGCCGAGGAGATCAAGTTCAGGCCGGCCCCGCCGACAACCAACATTTTGGTGACCTTGAGGTTGCGGATGGTTGGTGAGACCAACATCGGCAAGCACCCGACCGCCGTTGTGCGGTCAGGGTGATCCTCAAGATCAAAAATGATGGGCGTGCTGGACCACTTCAGCAGCCTGCGTGACTCAATGGGCGGCTCGGCTGCGTTTACTTCCCGCACCCACTGCTTGAGTTGGCGGTGGGAAGCGTGCAGAGAGGCGCCTCCGTCGACACACGGAACTTCCGTGGCCTTCTGGAACTCCTGCTGGCTGTTATCTCCTTCCTCCATTTCGTCGTCGTCTTCTTCTTCCTCATCCTTGTCGCGGCCCCGGGGAGGTCGATCACCTTGCCGCTGCTTGGCCTTGCCGCGGCGTCCTCCCCGGCCATTGAATGGCCGCTTCTTGCTTGGCTCTCCTCCGCCACCTTGGGCCTTCTCCTTGTCGCGACGCTCGTATTCAGCCTTCTGCTGTTCTACGAGGTACTCGACTCGCTTACAGTTCTGAAGGTCGTGGCCCTTGGTGCGGTGAATCTTGCAGTAATGCTTGTCGGAGCCGTCCTGCTTGTCGGCTGCCGCCACAGGGGCAGGCTCCTTGCCGAAACCGCCAGCCTGTGCCTTCTTGGCGGGAGCCTCCTTGCCGGACTGCTCGACGACTAGCACTTCCTTGCTCTTCTTTCTCCTGTCGTTCCGCCGCCGGCTCTTCTTTGCCGGGGCAGCGTCCTCACTGTCGCTTCCTCCTGCGCCAGTATCCTCTCCGGGGAGTCTCCTCCCCTCTTCGGCGCGCGCGCACTTGTCAGCTAGAGCGTAGAGCTCGCTGACATCCCGAATCTTGGTCATGGCCATCTCTTCCCTCATGCGGCGGTTACGCACATTCTGGTGGAACGCGCTGATAACCGCGGCGGGGTGGACGTCGGGAATGTTGTGTTGCACGCGGCTGAATCTCTGGATATACTTGCGCAGGGATTCTCCTTCCTTCTGGGCCAAGATGTGGAGATCACTCTCCTGGCCGTGAGGTTTGTGGCCGCCTGTGAAGGCGCCAACAAATTGGTGGCACAGATCTGCCCACGAAGAAATGGAGCCTTCCGGCAAGTGCATAAGCCAAGAGCGGACGTTTGGCTTAAGCACCAGCGGGGAGTAGTTAGCCAGTATCTTCTCGTCGCGTCCCCCGGCAGCCTGCACCGCGATGGTGTAGATGCCGAGGAACTCCGAGGGGTGCGTCTTGCCGTCGTACTTCTCGGGTAGGTCGGGCTTGAAGTTTTTCATGCTGGGCCACTGGACTCGCCGCAGCTCACGGGTGAACGCAGGGCAACCTGCCGCGTACGGCAAGTCGCCTGGCTCACCGGGCGCGTACGTGTCGACAGCGGTTCCAGCGCGCTGATCTGATTGTCGCCGGGCTTCTCGTCGGCGCTCGATGCGCGTCCGAGCATCTTCTTGTCGCCGATCGTCGAGGACTTGGCGCTGGTCCCGACGAGCCCGCGGGTCCGACGACGTCGTGGAGTCGTCGTCGATGTTGATCCGGCGGGGTGGCGTCTTCTGCTTCCGCGGCGGGGAGTGCACGGTGGTTGCACCCCCGGCGGTCTTGTCGCCATCGGCCTTCGTCTGGTCGACTTGTCACGGCCGCGATGTCGCCGACTGCTGTGGCGTGTCGTTGTTGGCGAAGGCAATGAGGCTCTGAATCATCGCCCTCCAGTCTTCGGCCTTGTCTGCCGCTGGAGGGAAATCGAGGAGCAGTTGTGCTCTTGCTAGAGCTTCTGCTGGAGAGGAAGAGAGCGGCGGCGAGCGGTGCGAGGAGCGAGATATGCTCGGACTTCTAACAGGGTTAGAAGGAGCAGTTTCTCGCCCCGGCGACCGCGCCTTGCTCGTACCAAGACGGTGACCTTGAGCGTCCCGCGATCCTGCGGTTTGTCCTTGCCCCAGCAAGCGTATGGTACCTCCTGTACCACGGCGCTGCTGGCCTGGCGTCTGCTGAGAGAGACGTCGTGCATCTACGGACACCGAGGCCTTGGAATTTGCCCGATCGTCCATCTTGTCCTTGGATTTGGTGGCGCCGTGAGTCTCCTCGCCGGCGACCACCCTTCCGCCGGCGTCTCCTCCACCAACCGTTGGTTCTGGTGGCGGTGGGATCGACGCAGACGGGCCCGCGACCTCCGAAGCCTTCTTCTTCGGGGCCATGTTGTTGTTGCTGATGAAGTTGATGAAGCTGGAGAGGTTGATAAAGAATGCGCCCGCGTGAGCGCCGGATCAGGTTCGCACAACCTCGACGCCCCCTACCTGGCGCGCCAAAGATATCGGGGGAAACTGTCCTCCCACGAGCACCTATGGGACCGGAGCCCCTTCTACGTTGCGGTAAGGGAGCGGAGGGAGCACGAAGAGCAGATCGAGGAGCACACGCGGGCAGTTTACCCAGGTTCAGGCCGCGCGGACGCGTAAAACCCTACTCCTGCTTGGATTGTATTGAGTTCTTGAGCTCGGGAGCTTGAAGAGCTAGCTACACCGAGCAAGAGAGCTGTCTAGGTTCCGAACCCTTTCTACGTTGTGCATGGGCCTCCTTTTATAGCTCAAGGGGTCACCGACATGTGTCAACGTAGAGGAGGGTAAAAATGTAACTTTGGTGGTAGTTGTAACAGTGCGGGAACAGTGCATGAACAGTGGATGAACAGTGGTCTTCACCTAACCTTGACAGTGGGGGACAAGGGCATTAAATGCCCGTCACTATCGACCCCAAAAGTGTTCGTCCATGCTTCTCCGTTCGCCACGGCGGTAGCCTCGTCGCCGTGGCTTGCCACCGTGTCCCCCAGGCTGCACAGCCATCCGCCACACGTCCCTGGAAGGGCCCCAGGGCGACGCGTGGGTCGATGAGCTGGAGCGCGGGCACACAGCATAGTTTTCCCCGGCAAGCACCTTGCCGGGGCCATGATCTCGCCGGGCCCGGAAGCTTGTCGCTCCCCGGGTCCTGCCGGGGCGCGTGATGCGCCACGACATGTCTTCTGAGATGTTGTTTTCTGGTCTTCCTGGCCAGCTCCTCTCGCCAGGGTCTCGTGTTAATATGGTAATCTTGAGCCTGGTACGGCCTTCCCGTCAAGCTCCACTTGCCGGGGTCTTGATCTTCTGTCTTATATACTTTGTTTTTGAATGGCTTTATAAGGACCGAGAAGGTTTCCGGCGAGCACGTGGTAAACCCTGCCGCGGGAAGCTGCTACTGCCCGTGCACAAGTTGGGGTACTAAGGTACCCCTATCTTAGTACACCAACACTCTCCACATAAGCATAATCTTTCTCATTGGTAATAGTGGGAGTAGGACTATCATAAACAACTTGAACACTATAGATTAATTGTATATTAGGAGGGTGGTGTTCAACAAGGGAGTAATTCCCTCCATGATTATGACAAGTTTCATAAGGATAATTTCTCCTTATGTCATAGGTACCTTTATAATCACTATAGATTGGAGTTATAACATCATCATGGTAGAGAAGAGCATTATCATTGCTAGCAACTATATTTGTAAACATGTTGTCTTTATTCTTACTAGCAAAAGAATTATCACTTATCACATCACTAGTGGGTAAAGGACTTGCAATCCTATCATCCCCAAGCTTAGAGCTTCCCATATCATCACTTTCAGAGTTGGTACCAAAAAGATTTTCAAGATCATAAGTAGCATTATCATCATTTTCCCAATCACAATAAGTAACATGCATATCATAATCAAAATCATCTTCAATAGTACCTACGGACGTATCATCAAGATGATAATTAAGGCAATAAACTTCACCTTCTTCTTTAAACTTACAATCGTTAGGATAAAAGTTGATGGGAGGAATATGCTCAGGCCAGGTTGATACCCATTCTTCTTCTTTCTTGCTCATCTTCCTCCTCCTCTTCTTTTTCTTCTTATTAACCTTAGGAGGGAGTGGTTGGAGATGAAGCTTCTCCACATATCCTGGTTTATCATTAGAATCAATAGGGGAAACTTGGGAGAAACTCTCCTTTTTATTAGCAGAAATATAAGAGACATTTTATACTTTGGTAAAGTTCCCTCCTTTATAATCTTACCTATGTAATCATTTCCATGGCAATTAACAACACAATAGAGATGGCAATTTTGCAAAGTGTTTTTTATTCCTATGGCATTAACATCTAGCCATGAAGTCTTTTCTGATAACTCTTCACACATCAAAAATAACATAAGCTCATCATAAAGATCAGAGGTGATCATGTTATCACACAACTGGTTAACAGTTATGTTTTGAAAGTGCATGCATTGAAAATTAAAGTGACCCTCTATACGGCAAAGTTCACAAGTAAAAGGATAAAGGTCACACAATTCTCTAGCAATTTCATTTAAATCTCTGACCCAAGTGATTGTTCTTTCATGCTTATGTTGCTTACAATACTTCTCTTCTTCAATCATAGGCTTTTCACAAGGTCTATCCACTCCACAAAAATTAACATGCTTATATAAAACTTCATTTTTAGGAATTGGATCATGCATGTTGCAATCATCATGAACAATTTCATTTTCTTTGCAAATCTTTTTAAAAGGTTTATGATGCTTGATCCAATCCTCCTTAGGGATATTAAGATGTGAAGCAAAAGATTTGGGGAAATCAACAAGGAGTTGAGAATCAAGTCCAAACTTAGCACTAAACTTATTAAAACTTGTAGTTTCAACAAAGGACTTAATGCAATCATACTCATAAATTATACCTGACTCTTTACGTTTGTCGATCTCCCAATCTTCAGTGTTGCGTTGAATTCTTTCATGGAGTTCCCATTTAGCATCAGTCTTTTCGTTTGTGAAAGAACCCATAGAGGAAGCATCGAGCAAATCTTTATCCTGTCGAGAGAGCCTCGCATAGAAATTAGTAATAATAATATCTTTGGGGAGCCCATGGTTATGACATTTTAGCATTAACGTTTTCAGTCTCCCCCAAGCTTGAGCTATGCTCTCTCCGTCATGAGGATAAAAATTATAAACATAATTCCTATTCTCATGGACTTCATGAAGAGGATAAAACCTGGAGTAAAAGAGAGACTGGATCTCTTCCCACTCCAGCAGGTGAGAGTCATTTAGTAGCCTATACCATTCCAATGTTTTTCCTTTCAGTGACAAGGCAAATAATTTCCTCATGACAAACTCTCTCGATACATCTGCAAGCTTAAATAATGAACATAGTTGTGACAGATATAGCAAGTGTTCACCGGGATGTCTGTCTCCTGCATAACGATTAGCCAAAACATAATCGATAATACCAGCTGGTATTTTATAGGGCACAATTTCAGTAGGGGGAGGAGCAACCACCACAGGTGTGGGGCGTCTTCCCGCAAGCAACGATCCAATAGCACGGTTTTCCATAAACATAACTAGTGAAATAAAAACAAGAAACAAAAAGATTTAATTGCAAGATCTAAAGATATACCTTCAAGCGCTCACCTCCCCGGCAACGGCGCCAGAAATAGCTTGATGTCTACACACGCTTATACTCTTGTAGACTATGTTGGGCCTCCAAGCGCAGAGGTTTGTAGGACAGCAACAAATTTCCTTCAAGTGGATGACCTAAGGTTTATTGAACTCAGGGAAGTAGAGGTTGAAGATGGTCTCTCTCAAGCAACCCTGCAACTAAGATACAAGAAGTCTCTTGTGTCCCCAACACACCTAATACAATTGTCAGATGTATAGGTGCACTAGTTCGGCGAAGAGATGTTAAATGGCAAGTGATATGGATGGCAAAACAAAGTAATATAAATCTGTAATAAAAAGTGCAGCAAGCAAACAAGTGGTAAACGTGAGCACAAATGGTATTGCAATGGTGGAAACAAGACCTAGGCTTCATACTTTCACTAGTGGCAACTCCCAACAACATTAACATAATCGAATCACATGATATTTCCCATAAAACATGCAAAGGGGACGCACTCGGAGGTCATTCCTTCGTGGTCAAGAGAGGACGAGAATTATGTAGGGCTACAAAAGCACACCTCAAAGTTCATAGTTCTCAATCTAAGGATTTCCCAATGTCACCGCGGCCATCCAAAGAGAGTCCCACAATCACCACAACATATCTAAAGGATAGTCAAAGACAAGCACCAAGAGACTCTCAATCTTCAATCAACACACAAAAAGGAAATCACTCATGAAATTATTCTTCTAATCCATGTCCAATAGACCGCTGTCACCTTGGTCTCGGGGATTATACTAGATAAAGACAAGTGAGTACATCAATCCAATACATAGAGGAAGGGGAAATATCATGGGATCACCCTAGATTAACATAGCCTATGATCACAACGAAGATCACATCATGGGAGAGAGAATTGACCACATAACTACTGGTAGAAACCTCAGCCCCGATGAGGAACTACTCCCGCATCATGGAGGGAGGAAGCAACGTCGATGGAGATGAATCCGGGGGCACTTCCCCGTCCCGGCAGGGTGCCGGCGCAGGAATTCTGGTCCCCCGAAGCTTGATGGCGATGGCGGCGGAGATCGGAATTGCGTCTGGAGAAAAGGGGTCCGGAATTAGGGTTTCCGCGACACAGTGTAAATATATGCCAAAGGGGGGCATCAGAGGGGGTCAGGGGTGCCCAGGCGCCCCCCCCCGGCGCGGCCCAGGGGGGGCCGCGTGGGCAGGCCGCTTGGAGCCCCTATGGGTCCCCTCCAGCCCTACTTTGGCCGCATGGAAGCTTCCGGAACGCTGATTTTTTATATATTTTTTCCGGAATTTTTCTGGCAATTTTCGTAATGGGAAAACCTGAAATACAAAAACAGCAGAAAACAGAAACTGGCACTGGGGTGCACTTAGTTAATAGGTTAGTCCAAATATGATCAAAAGTGTATGGAAGTGTATAAATAACATAGCAATATCACCCAAAAGAGGCATGGAGCAAGCAGAAATTATAGATACGTTTTGGACGTATCAGGGGGCTACACTGGCTGAAGTGTTATGAGCATAAGGCAATTACAAGTCCCAAGTTGTTGCAGGCAAGACAACCCAGTACTTGGGGGCTACATATGTGGAACATTCAAATTATTACTAGTGACTAAGACGAACAACCCGGATTTCTCCAAGGTTACAACATTTAAATTGGGGGCAAGTCTTAAGCTATCACTAAGTTCCTCTCTTAATACTTGGGGGCTACTGATCATATGGATATAAGGAAGGTATACCTTCAAATTTTCAGTTATGAGTAAACCAGGTCTCATATTTTTTTGTGAAGAAATTGGCAAAAGTTTATTTCCTCCAAGCTATTCAAACAAGCCAATTCAGCATCGTATGGATTTTTTGTTCATCAAAATATGAAGCATTGAAAAGACCCAGATTTTCAGGAGCCGGTTCACTATCTATTCTTATTTCAAGAAGCTTAGCATGAATTCATGACAAGCTTGTATTCAAGCTAATATGAGGGATAATGTCGGGGGAATTACCGGTGGTTTAACCCAGCTCATGATGTTAAGTCATCTCTAGACTTAACCTGGTAGATCCTAACCCAGCAGATCCTAACCCTGCAGACAATACTAACTCGGCAGACAATACTAACCCGGCAGACAGTTCTAACCTAGCAGACAGTTTCTAACCTGGCAGACAGTTCTAGCCCGGAAGACGGATTGTAACCCGGCATATACTTAGCCACGAAAATGAGTCATCTGGTGTTAACAAGCCCACGGAGAGAAGCCCGGGCGTTAAGAAGGCCACGAAGAGCATCCAGAAATATGTTAAGTCCTAATCCTACTAGGACCCTACATGTAACCCGCCCCTTCAACTTATATAAGGAGGGGTAGGGAACCCCAAGAGGGCCAGGGGATAACAGTCTGGACTTAGACAGACAAGTCTTAGTCAAGATCAAAGTAGATGCTCTCGAGATAGAGGGAGCGAAACACCGCCCTTGTAACCAAGATCGTCATCATCATCAATATCAATCAAGCAGGATGTAGGCTTTTACCTCCATCGTGAGGGGTCGAACCTGGGTAAAATATTGCATCTCTCATCCCGCTCAACCCCGTTCAAGCTACCACTTAGATGCGTTGGCCTCACAAATAAGTCTTCACACTAGGACATCTACCATGACAAACCATGACACCACGTGTCCTTTACCCTTAACAAAAGCACTCCCATGACACACCATTTATCAATATGGAAGTGAACACTTCCGTGATGATAATTTCAATATTTTCATGCAACACTTCTACGATAGCACTTGTCTGACTGTCGTGATTCTGTCATAAAATCATCATGGATGTACAAGCACGACAAAAATCGTGACCTACTGTGACAAACATGTATCATCGCGAAAGTGTTTTTTGTAGCGATGGGGAGATTTTAGCACGGATTCCAAGAAATTGGTTGAGAGTGTGAGCTCGACCGAGTGTTAGTATACTAGTACTACTAGGAGCACTCCATACTCTACTACAGATGATGTCAATACTTCACTAGTACTACTACTCCTACTACTATTGGACAGGGAGCTTCAAAATAATAATAATTACTAGACGTGGCGAAATCCTAGCAGGAAGAACAAGCATTCACGTGTTTCAATACATATTGGAAACCATTTCTGCTTGAATACAAATCTAGGAGTACGTACAAATCTAACAATATTGATTGGGCGTTGTTGAATGTTCATACTTTTTTCTGTAAGTTTGATCAAAGTATAGATACTTTGACTACACACAAAACTTATATCTTAACTAAAAATGATAGGAGGGAGTATATTGTACGTTCAAAAGCGAAAAGAACATTGAATGCCCTTTATATATGATTTGTTATTGCAATGATCACCGGATCAAAAATTTGAATCCGCCTTTGGTTCAATTCTATTTTTTGAAACCTTTTTAGGGATTTAAATACCATATGTCTTATTATGCGTAAAACATTTTTTCTTTGATGTGCTATCTCTCTGTATCACACATGCACCCACTCGAGCTCTCTCGGTTTCATTTCGGGGTCTTTCTCTCCCTCCACCTCTCTCTCTCACGTGTGCGCATACACACACACACACACACACATACCACCTCTCTTCATCTTTGTGCATGTCACACATAATCAATCTCTCGACATATCGGGATTGTATCTCGCTTGTTAGGTCGCTCTTTGACACATGCCTAGGTCACTCTAGCATGGATTAATTGTAACCAAGACTTTCATCTATCTTTTTTAAGCATACATTCATCTTTCTCTCCGCCCATCTCTAGATCGTTGATCTCTGGACCCACCATAGTCCTATTTCAATCAAAACAAGGCTAGATGGTACACGACAGACGCGCGCGCACAGAAACACCCCCCTTCTCTCCACCCCACATGATCATTTCTATCATAGAAACACACAAAATAGTTATCTCATTGCATGACACGCACTCAATCTCTCAACATCTATGGATCTCGTCAAGATGTGTTGGTTCATGAACCAAATGGGATGTCAAAACTAAGATGGGAAGCGACACTTAGTGGAGGCAACACGAAACATTAAACAAACCGTTTGTCTGTATGCATGTCGGATAAATTACAACATTGGAAATACACGAAGGGTCTAGGCCCACATGCGAATGACACTAGGTAGAATGTTCATATGAGGCATGCGGGAGGATGGAGTCGACCGGAGGGTGGCATGATCAATGGAGAAGAGGGCTGTAGAGGAATGCGAAAGAAGCAAAGTCACATGATTATATTTGGACGTCTAAAAACGACCTGAGTAACTACTTCCAAGCTACTTACATACTCCCTCCATACCTATGCATAAGTTATGTTACGACATCCAAATTAATCCCAAAACACTTTGGGGTGGTGCATTAACTCCCGCTTCATTTCTTGTGTTTTGACATGAACAAAGGAATCAACCAATAAGAGATGTGACGGGTGTATGTTTTAATGACTTTAGAGACTACCTAACACGGCATGCAGCGGTCAATTCATTGCATGCAATTTTATTAATTAGAAAATAAACAGAGTTATTTACCCCAAACCACCACACTTGGGGATAGGGTAACAACTTCATACTGCACCGCATTTGAACCAGGGCACAAAAAGCAAAAGTTCTGCAATGTGTAACGCGGAGCACTCATGCTTGAATTTGGCCGGTGTCAGGGATATTACTAGCAGGTATGAACCGGCTAGTGTAAACCGGTTTATTATAATGTGTTTGTATAATTGTAATATTTCGTAAAGGCTACGGCCCAGGAGGTTTTAGGGCCCATGTATAGGGTTATGGTTTGTAAACCGCCCGATGATGTAACTTGAGAGATAAGGAAGAAAGAACAGAGACCGAGGCGGACACGAGTATGAGCCGGCCTCGGGACTCTGTAAACCGGACCAGGCGTCACCTCTATATAAAGGGACGACCCGGCGACGGTTCAGGGACAAGCAAGAAACAACCCGTCGAGACAGGCAAGCAAATCGCTCCCTGTTCATCGACGCCCAAGCAATACCAAACCAAACTAGACGTAGGCTTTTTCCTTCATCGAAGGGGCCGAACTAGTATAAACCCTCTATGTCCTTTGTGTGCTTTTAACCCCTTCAAGCTAACCCGTGTGATGGTTCCATCATCAAGTCAGCTAAACCGGACATCTGCCGTGTTAATTCCACGATAGTTGGCGCCCACCGTGGGGCCTCCGTACGATGGTTTCAAGTTCTTAAAGGGCAGCTTTGAAGGGCTCAAGGGTTACGCGGTCGGTCGGATGACCAAGAGTCGCCGCAGCCGGATCTACATCGACGACGCAGGTTGGGGACCGGAGGCCGATTCAATCGAATACGGGTACCGGGTTCCCTTCGGCGGCATCCACGTCTCCATCGGCAAGATCGGCGAACCGGGACCTGAGCCGGACATCTTCCACAACATCATTGAGCCGGCTCAGCGTGCGAGATCGGCCCGGATTCAGCCCGCCATGAAGCACGTTTTCGTTGGAGCAGTTCACGGGGTCCAAACCGAGAACGGATCGGAATCCGGCGGTGAAACAGTTGTATACTCCGACGACGGATCCTCATCCGGAGAGACTGAATCTCTGTATTAGTTGCAGGCCAGCCGGTCTGAGGGTGAGTCCGACGGGAACAGTATTCCGTACCCCTTTGACCCGCCAAACCGGGTGGCTGTCTTTATGGCCGGTTCACAGCCCACGGTGAACGGGGCGACGGAAGAAGCTGGTGTAGGGGGGAGCGGCCCAGCCCTCTCACCTGCTGACGTTCTATCCACCTTAGTCGAGGAGTTCACAGCTAAAGCGGTGGCAGAGGTAGCTCCAGCAGACAAGGCGCAGCATGATGCAGAGCTCCTTCTGTTAAAAGGCCGGGTTGATAAAGCAAGGGAGGATCTGAAAGCGGAGAAGGCTATGATAGCAATAAGACAGGCGGAACTAAATGATCAAGCTTTTCATCTAAGGATGGAGCAGGCCTCTGTACAGGGAGTAAGGGGTCGAAAATATCAATCTCGTCTACCGTCGGTTTATGAAGCGACGGATCTGTTCAGGACACCTGGGGCTGGGACCAGCAATGATCCGGCTTTAAACCGGAGGGCACCCCCAGCCAGGGAGGAGCCGGTTCAGCAGCCCACCGCGGAGCAAGATCGGCGGATCACGTCTGCACCTCACGTTCCTACACCTTCAGGTCACTATTCCAATCATTTGGATAATATCGTTGCTGCTGCTGCACGTTTGGCCGCTTTACACGTTGAGGGGACGTCCCCGGTAGCGTTGGAGGCACGTCGGGTCAAGGAGCTACTTAATGCGGCGTTAGTACAGCAGCAAGCATATTCTCATAGTAGGGAAAAGCTACATTCAACACCACGTCCCAGCCGGAGTTACACTAGGCATTGGGAGGAACCAGAAGTGTCTAGCAGTGAACGCAGGCGACATCGGTGCAGACAGGATAATCCGGCAGGCGCGGATGCTCAAGCTCAGGATGCAAACCGGGTTAGGTCAGTTGCCCGGGAGGAGGTCCGTCAGACGACGCCAGTTCAAACCACCACAGCAGAGATCGGAGTCACAACGAGTTCCTTTGGAATGCAGTGTCTTATCCACGCTTTACGGAGCGTGAAGTTGCCCAAGGATTTTAAAGGGCCCCGTAAGGTACCTAATTACACTGCAGATTTACCTCCTGAAGCTTGGGTGGAGAGTTACGAGATGGCCATGGAGATGCTGGATGTGGATGAAGCGGCTTGTGCAAAATATTTCACCATGATGCTTGAGGGAACAGCCCGGACCTGGCTAAAGGGCTTACCACCTAATTCTATCGGGTCATGGGGGGAGTTACGCCGCCAGTTTATCAAGAATTTCAAAGATACATGCAAGCAGCCGATGTCAATAATAGATTTAGCAGCATGCGTGCAAGGAGAGCAGGAGTCTACAAGTGCATGGGTGCGGCGAGTATCAGAGATCCTGCATTCCTCGAATGGTATCAATCCTAGTACGGCAATAGTGACCTTGGAAAACAACTGCCGGTTTGAGTCTCTAAAGTTAAAATTAGGACGGCTTAAACGGGAGTGCAATGATATGGGAACTCTCATGAGTGCTCTGGTGAAATATGGGGATTCTGACAATACTAAGTATCCAGAAGCGGAGGGAGACAAGGCAGGAAAAGTTAACAAGCCCAGTAAACCGGCGCAAGCTAATCCGGCTACTACAAGCTTCTTAGGTAAGCGAAAGGCGGAAGGTGGCTCTGATTTCGTGGCCAATACCCAAGTTCAAGAAGGATTCCAGCACAACAGGGGAAGACCGCCTCCACAAACCGGCGGAGGAGGCATCAACTGGAGCCAAGAGTTAAATCAGCCTTGTCCGAAGCATAGCTCGAGGGGACGACCGGTGAAACACACTATAGGAGAATGCAGACCCTTTATGGAAGCCATGATGGGCCGCTTTAACCCTAATGATAGGCCTCCGAATGGCGGTTCAGGCCCAGGGTTCTATGGTCCGGGACATCAGGGGAGCAGTTCCGGATCATGGTATCGGGGCAATAACGATGGTTATCAAGGCAGGGCAAACAATCAGTATGGTCAAGGTGGTTATAATAACCAGGGTAATCAGCCGCATGGTCAGGGTGGTTACAACAGCCAAGGCAGCCAACAGCAGGGCCAAGGTAATCATAACAACCAGGGTAATCAGCAGCGTCAGCAACAGCAACCACAATCCGGATATCAGAGTAATCCGAAGGAGTTGAGCAGTGGGCAATATCATGTGTTCACCACGAGTCTATGTAAACGAGATCAGAAGGTTTTAAAATGGGAAGTCCACGCGGTTGAACCGGCGACCCCGCAATTCCTACGCTGGTCAGAACAGCCCATTGTATGGAGCAGGGAGGATCACCCGATGCGGGTGGATAATCCGGGACACTTGGCCTTGGTGGTGGCACCACAGGTGGGAGGTTAGAAGTTCACTAAAGTTATTATGGATGGTGGCAGCAGCATCAACATCCTGTATTATGAGACCTTCCGTCGAATGGGCTTGACGGATAAGAAACTGAGGCAGTCAAACACGGTGTTCCATGGGGTGCTTCCAGGTAAGTCAGCTTATCCAGTTGGAAAAATTGACTTGGAAGTTACCTTTGGAGATGAGCATGATTCCAGGTCAGAGATGATAACTTTCGAAGTCGTCAAGATCCGGAGCCCTTATCACGCTCTGTTCGGAAGAACGGTTTATGCCAAGTTTATGGCTAGACCGTGTTATGTTTACCTGCAGCTCAAGATGCCGAGTCACAAGGGTACAATTACGGTTCACGGAAGTCGAAAGGTTGCGTTGGAGTGTTAAGAGGGAGATGTTGCTTATGCAGAGACAGTATGTGCTACCGAGGAGTTAAAATTTTATAAGGATAATGTTGATCCGGCAGATATGACCCCATTGAAGAAGCCAACTACAGAGCATGATCTGGCGCTGAAATTTAAATCGGCAGAGGAGACCAAGCAAGTTGACTTTGTGCCGGGCGATTCATCCAAGCAGTTTACGATCAGCGCTAACCTTGACCCCAAATAGGAAAGCGCGCTCATCGAGTTCATCCATGAGAACCGGGATATCTTTGCGTGGAAACCTTCTGACATGCCAGGTATACCGAGGGAACTCGCTGAGCACAGTCTTAATATTGATCCGAAGTTTAGACCGGTCAAGCAATATCTGCGCCGCTTCAATGAAGAGAGGCGCAAGGCTATAGGAGAGGAAGTGGCCAGGCTTTTGGCAGGAAGGTTCATAGTAGAAGTTTTTCACCCAGAGTGGTTGGCTAATCCGGTGCTAGTGTTAAAGAAGAATGGGAAGTGGAGAATGTGTGTGGACTACACAGACCTCAACAAAGCTTGTCCAACTGATCCTTTTGCTCTCCCTCGCATTGATCAGATCATCGATGCTACAGCGGGATGTGAGCGGCTAAGTTTTTTGGATGCATACTCAGGGTATCACCAGATCAAGATGGCAGTTAAAGACCAGGAGAAGACAACTTTTATAACTCCTTTTGGTGCTTTTTGATATGTATCTATGCCTTTTGGACTCAAGAGTGCTCAAGCAACTTATCAGCGTTGCGTTCAGAATTGTCTTAAAGGGCAGATAGGGAGGAATGTTCATGCCTATGTGGATGACATTGTGGTTAAATCAAGGAAAGAGGAAACGATGATAGAGGATCTTAAGGAGACTTTTGACAATCTTCGAGCCTATAAGATGATGCTTAATCCGGAGAAGTGTGCCTTTGGTGTTCCGGCAGGCAAGCTCCTCGGGTTCTTAGTATCAAACAGGGGAATAGAAGCTAATCCGGAGAAGATTAAGGCGATAACATCTTTGACTAAACCGGTTTGCATCAACGATGTTCAGCGTATAGCCGGCCGGATTACAGCATTAAGCCGGTTCATCAGCCGTTTGGGAGAGAAGGCGATTCCGCTTTATCAGATGTTGAGGAAAACAGACCGGTTTATATGGAGTGATGAGGCAAACGCGGCATTTGAGGATCTGAAGCGGCAACTGGCAAAGCCGCCGGTCCTGGCTGCCCCTGTCGATAATGAGCCGTTGCTATTATACGTCGCCGCCAATGCACGGGCAGTCAGCGTCGCAATCGTGGTTGAGCGCAAGGAAGCAGGAACGGAATACCCGGTTCAGCGCCCGGTTTACTATGTGAGTGAAGTACTCATTGAGTCCAAGCAAAGGTACCCACATTGGCAGAAGCTGGTATATGGTGTGTTCATGGCAAACCGGAAACTGAAGCACTATTTTCAAGGTCATCCAATAACTGTGGTTAGTTCAGCACCGTTGGGGGACATAATCCAGAACAGGGAAGCTACAGGTAGAGTGGCGAAGTGGGCCATTGAGCTCAGCCCGCATGAGTTGAAGTATGTACCACGCACCGCTATAAAATCTCAGGCATTGGTAGATTTCATCAATGATTGGACAGAATTACAAACTCCTGAGGAGAAGCCGGATCCTACGTACTGGACGATTCACTTTGACGGTTCAAGACAGTTGGAAGGCTCGGGGGCTGGAGTTGTCTTAACTTCCCCATGAGGTGATAAATTTTGTTACGTCTTCCGTTTATTGTTTCCTTGTACTAATAACGCAGCAGAGTATGAAGCTTTGCTTCATGGCTTGCGGATGGCAAAGGAGATGAACTTGAGCCAGGTCAAGTGTTTCGGCGATTCAGACTTGGTGGCACAGCAAGTTTCAGGCAAGTGGGATTCAAGAGATCCCCTCATGGCGGCTTACAGACGAGAAGTGGAAGCAGTTGCTGGATATTTCAAAGGGTATCAAGTGGATCACATAGACCGGCGAAGGAACGAAGCGGCTGATGCTTTAAGCCGGTTGGGTTCTCAACGTAAACCGGTGCCACCAAATAGTTTTTTGGATGAGCTGCACAGTCCATCAGTACAAGTACCATCGGAAGAAGACCTAGCTGTTCCTGATCCGGAGGCACAGTTAGTTGCAGCACTTCATGTTATTCCGGATTGGACGCTGCCTTATTTGGCATATCTGAGCCGAGGAGAGCTACCGGACGATGAAATAGAAGCACGGCAGATAATCCGGCGTTCTAAATCCATGACAATTGCAAACGGGGAGCTTCATCATCGCAGCATTTCTGGATCGTTTCAGCGGTGTGTGTCAGCTGAGGAAGGTTGCGAGATTCTTCGTGAGATCCATGAAGGGGATTGTGGTCATCATGCCGGTTCAAAATCACTGGTGCTAAGGCTTTTCGACATGGTTTCTATTGGTTAACAGCTCATGCTGATGCGGCGGATTTAGTCCGGAAGTGTGATGCATGTCAGAAGTTTTCACGACGTGCTCTTGTTCCGGCGCAGGAGCTCCGGATGATACCAATAACCTGGCCGTTTGCGACTTGGGGGCTTGATATGGTTGGACCCTTTAAGCGATCTCAAGATCAGAAAACTCATCTACTAGTGGCGGTGGATAAGTTTACAAAGTGGATTGAGGCAGAGCCTGTGAGCAAGTGTGATGCGGCCACAGCAGTTAAATTCATCAAAAAGGTAATTTTCCGATTTGGGTTTCCGCACAGCATCATCACAGACAACGGCACCAATTTATCTCAGGGTGAAATGGAAGAGTTTTGTCAACGGGAACATATTCGCCTAGATGTATCTTCTGTGGCTCACCCCCAATCCAATGGTCAAGCTGAAAGAGCAAATCAGGAGATTTTGCGAGGTATCAAGCCCCGGCTTATGACTCCCTTGCAAAGAACCCCGGGATGTTGGGTCGAGGAGTTACCATCTGTCCTCTGGAGTATCAACACTACGCCAAACCGGTTCACTGGTTATACACCTTTCTTTATGGTATATGGTGCTGAAGCGGTCCTTCCAAGTGATATCCGTCATGATACACCAAGGGTGACAGCCTATGTTGAAACGGCCAATGAACAGGCGAGACAAGACAATTTGGACCGGCTGGATGAAGAGCGTGATATAGCAGCCGCACGGTCTGCGATCTATCAACAAGACTTGCGCAGATATCACAGCCGCCGGATCAAGACAAGGACGTTCCAGGAGGGCGACTTAGTACTCCGGCTCATCCAAGATCAAACAGATATGCACAAGTTATCCCCGCCTTGGGAAGGACCCTTTGTGGTCAGCAAGAATCTGCACAACGGTTCATATTACCTGGTGGACGTTCGAGAACACAAGGACTCACGGACATCATAGGAGGAGACGAAGAGGCCATGGAACATCGCCCACTTACGGCCTTACTATACTTGAGCTATGAGCTCTACTGTATCCTATGTATATATTACGATTAATGAATAAACCGGCACCCTCGGTAAACCAGGGGCTCAGCTTTTTTTCCAATACAAATATCTTGTGAGGACAACCATATATGTATTATCATATGTCATATTTCAAATATATCGATCGGTTTAAAACTGATTTTGCAGAATATATACTCAGAAGCAATAAAACTCCCTGAAGAGCAAGAGATCACATCCGGCTCAAAGAGGACACTTCAGGAAAACCCTCTGGAAAGGCTACGGGCATCCAGTGATTGGTTAAAATTTACCCATGGTTTCATGGAACCATGGAGGCCCTCTGGAAAGGCTACGGGCATCCAGTGATTGGCTTATGTTTACCCATGGCTTCATGGAGCCATGGAGACCCTCTGGAAAGGCTACGGGCATCCAGTGATTGGTTAAAATTTACCCATGGTTTCATGGAACCATGGAGGCCCTCTGGAAAGGCTACGGGCATCCAGTGATTGGCTTATGTTTACCCATGGCTTCATGGAGCCATGGAGACCCTCTGGAAAGGCTACAGGCATCTAGTGATTGGTTAAAATTTACCCATGGTTTCATGGAACCATGGAGGCCCTCTGGAAAGGCTACGGGCATCCAGTGATTGGCTAAAGTTTTTCTTATGGTTCCTATGGAAAGGTTACGGGTATCCATCGACCGGCCCTCTGGAAAGACGAGATTACCCGCATCCAGTGATTGGCTGAACCTTGCTTTGAGCCTGGCAGCTCATAAATAGCCTCGACTACATGGTTTTATTTGCAAATTTGCATTTTCTGATTTTTTATGTGTTATGGTTCTTTAATCCGGAGTGGGACAATTCAAGAAATTGACCACACATCTGCAAAGTTGAAAAGTCTGGGTCATGAGCACCAGCATGAGTAAAAAGTTTGGGTTAATCCGGTGTTTATCATAACCCGGAACACTCATCACGCAGAAACAAGATAAGCCAAGCATGCTTTAAACCAGTAGTTCATATAAGATCAAGGATTATTATTGAGTATGTTAAAAGACTCCCTTCAAAGAGGCAAAATCCGCCGGATTAAGAGTATCAAGCATACTTGATCTCAGGTATAAAGTTGTTCTTCGATAAGTATACACTTGTTTAATATGTTGTGAGAACGATTTAATGGGTTCAACGGTAAAGCCGTTAGGACGTATCCTCATTATCTATGCAGGAACAGATGATATATCAGATAACCTATCTCAGACCAAATTGGTAATATTAAAGCAAGAAGTATCCGGATCAAAACAGACACAGTCTTCAGCTATCCTATTACAAAGCATAGCAAGCCTGACGGATTAAAGATTGTTTGGTAAAGTGAGACCGCAACCACAAACACTAAAGTATGACCTATGCTCCCTCCTGCTGCGACAGCTGGGCATCGACTTGATCCGGAGTCTCCTCCTCTTCTTGAAGCGGTTGGAAGTCCAGAACACACCAGTCGATCTTCGTTAGGGCACGGAAGTACATCTCTTCATTGATAAGTTCAGAAGGTTCGATATCTGGAGCGAAGGTATGAGGGCGCACTGGTGGGATTAAATTGACGGTATCATAAACCGGCCGTTCCACCCGCTCGTTCTGCAAGTCATACCCCGGATGATACCTGGATAAATCGGATTCGGCTGCAAGCTTGCTAGCGAGTGGACGCATCTCCTTCGTCAGAACATGGAGGTCCTTTGCAGTAAAAGTTGATCCGTCTTCTTTAGTGTCGGGATACCCACTCAAGGCCTCTTCCGGATCAAGATCCGGGGCCCAGGCTTTAGCCCTGGTAAGTGCCATGAGGGCACCGGCTCGCGCAGCAAATTTTTTAACTTCCTCCAAACGCACTGGCAAAACAGACGGCTTTTCTAACGTGCCTTGGATGGTAGTGGGCGCCGGTTTATTGAATGATGTTGCACTTATGATCCTCTGAGCGCCGGAATACAGCTGCTCGACCAAAGTGTAACATGCCTTAAGTTTCTTCCGTAAGTCATCCCCAAGATGGGTGACACGGCGCCCTGCATATGAGTATCACAATTAAACCGGCACAGATGGAAGATTACAAGGATAAAGCAGGAGTACATATTATACTTACCAAAGATTGCAGAAGTCATCAAATCTATTTGCCGCTTTAAGCCGGTTAACTCTTCAGTCACCGGATTAAGCGCTCCTTCAGCATCTTTGACCCTTGTTTCCAGATCTTTCTTCTGAACCTCAAAGGCGGTCCGCTCTTCTTCAAAGAATTTTTTCAGCTCTTCAGCAGTCTTTAAACTCACCTTCAGATCTTTTTTGGCTTTAAAAGCAGCAGCCTCCGTTTCAGCAAGACGGCTCCGAAGTTCATTGATTTCGTCAGCACTCCGGTTTAAATCAGCCTGCAAGGATGATAAGGTAAGAAGCGGATATAAATTAAAAGCAAAGTCTCAAGCATACAAACAAGTTGTCTACTTGACACTTGGAGGCTAATGGGCAATTGAAGTGTTAAACAGTAGCGATTTAAAGACAAAGTATCAAGCATACAAACAAGTTGTCTACTTGACACTTGGGGACTAATGGCTAATTGAAGTATCACAGGAAAAGTTAAGCAAGTCCCAAGCACATAAACCGGGTTATGCCCCTGGCACTTGGGGGCTAATGAAAGATCATTCGACTCATTAGGAAGTACCGGTTCACCTTCTAAACACAGCTAAACCGGAACTTGGGGGCTGATACGATATGGACAGAAGCACGTTGAAAGTTAAAAGAAGATGCAAGGGATTACCTCATACTTGTCTTTCATCATATTAATCAGACCTGCCTCATAGTCCCGACCTGTGTGGAGCCGGTTCAAGTACCCGGAATAGAGTTCCTGGGCACTCATCTCAGCAAAGCTGGACAGTTCGGTACTCCATTTACCCTTTTCCTTGTGCAGCTTCTCCGCTTTAGCCGTATGTTTGGCTAAGACAGTGGGCTCAGCGGGAGCGGTGTAAGCGGTATGAGTTATCTCCACATCCGGAGAAGCAGTAGTTGGTGGTGGGGTTGCAGTATGAACCGGACTGGCTGGAGCCGGATTGGGCTGAGGAGTATTGGCCCGGGCAGGACTGGACGGTTCAAGAATGTCTTCAGCATTTGGATTCTCAGGCATAGTTGTGTGGTCTGCAGGGGCAGGATCTTCAAGGGGAATTGTACGTTCGCCTTCAGGAGGGATAGTTGAGTCCGGGTTAGCAGCCGGATCATCAACAACAGTCTGAGCAGTTGGTTGGTTGGCCTTTGGTTTTTCACTAGGCTTTGGCTTGCTGAAGGAAGTTGGAGAAACAAGTTAGAACGGTGAGACAAAGTGCAATCATAAACCGGATAAATTTAAAAGACTTACCCTGGGACAGTTTTCAGAGGTGGAAGTTGTGTTGCAGTTGATTCACCAGAAGAGGATAACGGAGTCTCCTGATAATCAGGGTCAGACGGTTTAAGAGGTTTGCGTATAAGCCCGGCCTTGGGATGAAGGAGGGTTGGAGAGAGTGTAACCTCAGAGCGGCGCCTCCGAGCCGGAGTAAGAGATATTCCGGATGATTCCACGGCAAGACCACTATGGCGAGTAGTCCAGTGAAGGGCTTCATGTTGTTGTTTCTTCAAAAGAAAATTAGGATCCAATTGAGCATAAGGGTGAGAAAACTGATACTTCCGGACTGTCCGACGACTTTTTTGTGGAAGTGGTTCTGAATCGGAAGAAAGGATAGTTACCTCAACAGCGGCCGGTTTATCTCCTTCCGCCAACTCCTGTGAAAAGTTATCATTAGATACAGATATGAGTAAAAGCAAATAAGTTAAAGCCGGATCAATTCATACCTCAGAGTCCGGATCATCATCCTCAGCGTGAGAACTAGAACCACCAGCCGCTTTTCTCTTCTTATTAGCCAAGGTTTTCCGACGGGCTTGTTTTCCGAGTTTCTCCTGAGGCTTTCTTTTCCAGAAAGGATCATCGGCCTATTCGGGCAGAAAAGAGACAGTTAGAAGACGGTTTATATAAACGGATTAAAAAAGTATATATATATATATATATATATATATATATATATATATATATATATATATATATATATATATAAGAAAGCAAGGCTTACTGCAGGCAGATTGTTTTTCTTGTAGTACGGAGCCAATCCGATTTTGCTGCAATCCTCTAAGGAGACATTGAGCATCTTCTTAGCCGATTCAATGACCTCTGATTCAGAAAGTTTATCTTTGGTAAACCGTAGAGGGTCGTCCGGTTTACCAGAATATTTGCACATCAAATGTGGTCGCGAACTCAAGGGAATAATACTCCAAGAGAGCCAACCGCGCATAAAATCGGTTCCAATTAAACCATTGGTCATAAAAGCTTTCAGTCTGGCAAGCTGAGAAGCAAACCGGGGCCGTTCGGCAGAGCTAAGTCGCTGTGGCAAAGGGTGATCCTCCGGAAGACGGTGCTCGCGATAACCCAGCAGTGGGTTTTCCCCTTCAGGAGAAGTGTCAATACAGTAAAACCAAGACTTGTTCCACTCCTTTGGGTGCGTGTGGAGAGCGGCATGGGGAAAGACTGCATCTCTCCTGTTCTGGATACTAACCCCGCCGAGTTCCTGATGCGGTCCGCTGGTGAACTCAGTACGCCGGTTCAGGTGAAAGAAATCCCGGAACAGATCAACAGACGGTTCTTCTTGTAGATATACTTCTGAGAAAACTTGGAAGTCACAGATATTGGAAACGGAGATGGGACCAATGTCCTGAGGATGGAGTTGGAAGGCGGCAAGAACATCTCGGAAGAATTTTGAACCGGGAGGTGTGAAGCCTCGACCTATGTGGTCGAAGAAAACAATAACCTCCCCCTCTCTGGGAGTAGGAGGGCATTCATTTCCTGGAGCCCGCCACTTTAAAACGGATTGAGGGCCTAAAGTACCAACGGCAGCAGCATTGGCCAAGTCTTCTTCCGTAATAATGGAAGGAACCCAATCGCAAGACACAAATTGTTTGTCCATGACAGTGGAAGAGCACGCGCTAAAAAGATAAAGTGCAAATACCGGATTATTTAAGTACAGCAGCATAAACCGGAAGATATATATGAAGATCACGCAACGGTTTAGACAAGGGACTAATGATACAGATAACCTGGCAATAACAGGGAGCTATGTTATTACCGGTTCATGACAGCGATAGAAAAAGAGCTAAACCGTCGCGTATGTTTTTAAAATTATTTACAGAGTTTGCGCATGACAGTTTAAACCGGAGTATACTTAACAGATCTACAAAGGAGAAGAAACAGGTTTTCACAGACAATTAAAGCAGAACAGATCTGAGCATGCAAGAAAAAGAAAAATAAATGCAAAGATATACGGGAAGAACTACAAAGGTGATATATGGAGCGGATGAATCTACAGGTTGTATATAAACGACGAAGATCTGAAGCATATACAGCGGAGCAGAGGCAAAGTTTAAAGGGCAAGATCTAAAAGTAAAGGTCACTGAAAACTATTTGCTTAAGTTGAATAAGGGGAAGCTCTCGTTGAGGCTCTAATGGCGGAGGCGCGAGGAAGAACCCTAGAAGATACGAATCTATAATGAGGAGGAAAGACATACCTGGAACAGCAGGAATCAAGCGGCGGAGGTTCTCTGGTCAAGCTCAGGTCGATGCAGCGGACGGCGAGGACTTGGATTCGGCGGTTGACGACAGCAGTTCGAGCTCGGGCGACGATGGAGTCGGGCGACGGAGGAGGAAGAAGATGCGAGAAGAAGATAATGAATGGGGACAGCGGTATTTATAAGAAGAAAGACAGATCCGAAGCGACAGGTGCGGGATTTGAGGAGGCAAAGGATCGGATAAAGATCCTCTGACGCCTTGATTTTCGGGATAACCCTTAAAACAAAAGCTACAGTACAACTCACAGCGTTAAATGCGGAAGTGATCTCACGGTCAGATTCAATGATTCTCGAGGATGACGTCAGGGCTGGTTTACAAAAAATGAGAAGACACAGAAGAAAATTGTGCAAGACTGAGAAGATTGATGTGAACAAGTTCAAATCATTCTGGGGCCTAATGTCAGGAATATTAGTAGCAGGTATGAACCGGCTAGTGTAAACCGGTTTATTATAATGTGTTTGTATAATTGTAATATTTCGTAAAGGCTACGGCCCAGGAGCTTTTAGGGCCCATGAATAGGGTTATGGTTTGTAAACCGCCCGATGATGTAACTTGAGAGATAAGGAAGAAAGAACAGAGACCGAGGTGGACACGAGTATGAGCCGGCCTCGGGACTCTGTAAACCGGACCAGGCATCACCTCTATATAAAGGGACAACCCGGCGATGGTTCAGGGACAAGCAAGAAACAACCCGTCGAGACAGGCAAGCAAATCGCTCCCTGTTCATCGACGCCCAAGCAATACCAAACCAAACTAGACGTAGGCTTTTACCTTCATCGAAGGGGCCGAACTAGTATAAACCCTCTGTGTCCTTTGTGTGCTTTTAACCCCTTCAAGCTAACCCGTGCGATGGTTCCATCATCAAGTCCGCTAAACCGGACATCTGCCGTGTTAATTCCACAACAGCCGGGAAAACAGCAAAACTGGCAAGTGGGGCCCACCTATCGGGATGACATGGCAAAGACTAGTCCAAGTTGAGATTTGGCCTGGTAAGGTGGACTACAGTCCCACTTGCCGGTCACTTGTCCTATTTCTCAATTTTCTGTCTTCATCATCTCTCTCCATCCCGCATCCTCCACCCGCTAGCCCTATCCCCGCCGGCCACTCTCCTCTTTACCATGTCAACCACTCTCGTCTTCATGGTGCACACCTCTACCACGGCAATGGAGGAGCTGGTCCACGACCTTCTCGCCATGGACAGTTGTTCATGTGGGTCATGGGGGCCAGCAACGTGGCGCAGCTCCCGCACCACCTCTAGACACGGCGACCTCCGTGAGCGACACGCTCATCGTCGATGTACACGCTCGACCTCAGGGTGCTAAGGGTGGCGCTATCGATGTGGCACGACCAGTTGATCAACACCCAGCTCGTCGAGGATGGACGGGGCGCCGGCGTGCGCGCGCCCCATGCCGCGTCCGATGTGTGTTCTAGCACAAACAACTGCATCCCCACGACCTGTGACCATGCCGGTTAGCTTCAGATTAGTCTGCTTGCCTTCCCTGCCAAAGAAATGGAAGCCGGGGCTTGAAATCAGTGGTGTCCTTGTCTTCTTCTCCACCTCAAGTGACGCTCGGCAGCGCGTCAATCTCCTCCGCCGGCAAGCACTACTCGTCTACCTCTGCTTCCCCGAGCTGCCCCGTCGTTCACTCGGAGGCGGTCGATGCAACAAGGATGTGTGTGCATGACGAGAAGAGCAACGAGCTGCCTAGGACACAACATTCATATGGGCGTATGTGGCAGAGGTGAGGTGCTTAACCAAGTTAGTGTTTGATTCTCCCTTCCCTATTTCCAGAAATGGGCGTATGTCGCACACTTGTACACGTGGGCTACTAGGCTGGATATAGGTGAGGTGTCAACTTCATATATCCTTTCGATTTTACGCTCTAGTAGTACAAGCATTCGGTTTACAAGTTATAAATGAAAAGGTGGTACACTGACATCACTTGTGTCTCGTTCAAGTGGCACCCCGAGACGATCTATCCGACATGATACTGAACCAAGGGACCACGTGTTGGGGAACGTAGTATTTTCAAAATTTTCCTACGATCACGCAAGATCTATCTACTAGATGCATAGCAACGAGAGGGGAGAGTGTGTCTACGTACCCTCGTAGACCGAAAGCGGAAGCGTTTATCAACGCGGTTGATGTAGTCGTGCACCTTCACGATCCGTCCTGATCTAGTACCGAACGTACGGCACCTCCGCGTTCAGCACACGTTCAGCTCGATGACGTCCTCGCCTTCTTGTTCCAGCAAGACGGGCGAAGTAGTAGATGAGTTCCGGCAGCACGACGGCGTGGTGACGGTTGTTGATGAAGAACAATCTCTGCAGGGCTTCGCCAAGCACTGCAGAAACTAGACGGAGGATAAACTAGAGGGTCGGGGTTGCCGGCACACAGCTTGGTGTATCTTGATGTGTCTTGGGTGCTAGCCCTACCCCTCTATTTATATGTTGAGCCTTGGGGTCGAAACTTGGAGTAAAAGCCTTCACAAAGTCGGTTTCACCCGAAAGGCAAGAGTCCTTCTCGGACTCCAGGGCCAGACGCCAGGGTTCCCGGCGTCTGGACCCAGACGCCAGGGACCCTGGCGTCTGGCCCCTGGACTCTGCAAAACTTCCTTTTGCGCCTTCCAAAAACCTTGTGTGCTTTCCCTTTTGCCCCAAATAAAGTGTTCTCGTACCCAAACACTTCGGGAAACATCCGGAACCCCTTCCAGTGAATTCCGGAACCCTTCCGGAGGTCAAACACTATTATCCCATATATTAATCTTTATCTCCGGACCATTCCGGAGTTCCTCGTCATGTCCGTGATCTCATCCGGGACTCCGAACAACATTCGGTCACCAACATACATAACTCATTCAATACTATATCGTCAACGAAACGTTAAGCGTGCGGACCCTACGGGTTTGAGAACTATGTAGACATGACCGAGACACTTCTCTGGTCAATAACCAATAGCGGAACCTGGATGCCCATATTGGCTCCTACATATTCTACGAAGATCTTTATCAGTCGAACCGCATAACAACATACGTTATTCCCTTTGTCATCGGTATGTTACTTGCCCGAGATTCGATTGTCGGTCATACCTAGTTCAATCTCGTTACCGGCAAGTCTCTTTACTCATTCTGTAATACATCATCTCGTGACTAACTCATTAGTCATTTGCTTGCAAGGCTTATTATGATGTGCATTACAGAGAGGGCCCAGAGATACCTCTCCGACAATCGGAGTGACAAATCCTAATCTCGAAATACGCCAACCCAACAAGTACCTTCGGAGACACCTGTAGAGCACCTTTATAATCACCCAGTTACGTTGTGACGTTTGGTAGCACACAAAGTGTTCCTCCGGTAAACGGGAGTTGCATAATCTCATAGTCATAGGAACATGTATAAGTCATGAAGAAAGCAATAGCAACATACTAAACGATCAAGTTGCTAAGCTAACGGATGGGTCTTGTCCATCACATCATTCTCCTAATGATGTGATGCCATAGATCAAATGACAACTCATGTCTATGGTTAGGAAACATAACCATCTTTGATCAATGAGCTAGTCTAGTAGAGGCATACTAGGGACACTCTGTTTTGTCTATGTATTCACACATGTACTAAGTTTCCGGTTAATACAATTCTAGCATGAATAAAAGACATTTATCATGATATAAGGAAATATAAAATAACAACTTTATTATTGCCTCTAGGGCATATTTCCTTCACCACGGTGGTCTTGTTTTCTCCAATGTTGCCACGCCCGCATCTGACTACACTGGCCCACAAAAAACCCTTGTCCCTCATGCGCGTGCATTCCCAGCCTGCGCCAGCTGTCGGTATTCATACTGTCCGTCCTTATGCCATCGTTAAGCAGGCTCTCTGCCCGAGGAACCAACTCCGGCGACTCATTGACGTACCCGGACGCTTGGCCTGGCCGAAATGTGCTTCTTAAAGCGGCAACGTGCCGCTAACCTACACACTAGAGCGCACCCTCCTACCTGGCATCACATCCACCATGAACGCAAGCGGGAACGATCTGCGGGAGAGCTTGTCTTCAAGGATGAAGCTTGAGGTCACCGCCCTTGCTCAACTCTCCGCTTGCAATGCAACGCAGACGTAGGCGGACAAGTCCGCGACAGCACAAGTGGTGGACGCGCTGGCGGCCGATGACGAGAGCACCGCCAGCCATGCGTTCTACTTGCCGTCGTCCAACATTTGGTGGCACATTTGGCATGTGAACAATGACGGGACGTCCACATCCATCATCAGTGACCTCGCGTCCACTAGCACCTCAAGGTCGGGGACCTCCGAGGAATACTAGGTCATGGGAGGCGGTAGCGCATGGTGTGCCAACTAGGCCAGTCCATCTCCCGTGTTCTACTCTTCCTCGTCGGAGACCGCACCTTCACTTCACCGGTCTTGAACCTCGTAGCCGTTCATGGAGATGGCAGATGGAGAATGTCATCGTCGATGCGGAAATACAAAGTGAAGTGGACATTGGTCGCCACCGAAGGATAGGTTTAGGGTCAGGTTTCTTTTCTTTTGTTTGTCCTAAAAGTTTTAAATGTAATGTAAATCTGCCATGTTTGCATCATTACGTGAATCTCATCCAATGTATATCAAGTTTCCCAATAATAGTGATATATTGTATGAAAATATATTGAATGGTGACTCTAATCGTATTTACTTGGTATTGTGGTTCTCATTGTTTCTGTGTATATATAAACATGGAATACATTTAGAAGGTTTGACCCGACACAAAGCTAACATGCAAGGTAAATAAACATATACGGTTTGCATGCACAAGTTATCTTAGGCACTCCAGTAGTACGTCCACTACACATTCAAATCTTTCTCTCGCTCTGTCTGTCAAACCAACTAAGCCATGTCCTAAAAAAGTCATAAAAATCAACTAAGCCAACCTTCCAGCATATCTCGTGGGAAAAGACCCGGCCACACCATTTTAGTCAGGATTAGTATCGATGGATCACGCGAAGCACCAAGTTTAAAAGGAAAAAGACGGTATGATAAGTCTCCATCGTATCGACTTTTCCTAACGCGTTTGCTCTTGTTTTGGACTCTAATTTACATTATTTGGATGAAACTAACCCAGACTGATGTTGTTTTTAGCAGACTACCATGGTGTTACTTTGTGCAAAAATAAAATTTCTCGGAATGGGACAAAACTTTTTGGAGAATTATTCAGAATATACAAAAAATACTGGAACCGAGAGCCACAAGAGGGGGTGACATGGCTGCCCACAAGATACCAGGGCGCGCCACCCCCCTGACGCGCCCTGGTGGGTGGTGTGTCCCTCGGGGCTCGGCTGACCCTAACTCCGCCTCTATTAAATTCTATTTTTGGAGAAAAAATAAGAGAGGAAGTTTCATCTCATTTAATGATATGGAGCTGCCGCCACCTCCTGTTCTTCATTGGGAGGCCAGATCTGGAGCCCGTTCGATACTCCAGAGAGGGTAATCTTCGGCCTTCGTCATCACCAACCATCATCAGCAATTCGATGAGGCTCCCCACCGGGAGTGAGTAATTCCTCTGTAGGCTCGCTGGTCAGTGAAGAGTTGGATGAGATTCATCATGAAATCGAGTTAGTTTTGTTAGGGCTTGATCCCTAGTATCCACTATGTTTTGAGATTGATGTTGCTATGCCACTACTCCAGGATGCTGCGAACACGACACTACGATCAGAGACCCTTCGACGAAACTGTGTGTGATGCAATAATCATAAACGGTGGTGTAAAAAACCGTCAAAAAGTTGCAAAATGTTTGCGATGACGGATGCATCAAACATGGTTCAGATTTTAGTTGCGTGTGCGATGCAAGACATACGGTCCAGTTCAATTAACTTTTTGGGCTGATGAGGAACATAAGAAACGGGCAGCCAGATGAAGGTGTGTGCGATATACAGCGTACGGTTCACTCGGAGGAACTATTTGTGATTAGGCAACACAAAAGAAACAGTCAGCCAGATCAAGGTGTGTGCGATATACAGCATGCGGTTCACTCGGATGAACCGTTTGCGTTGAGACAAGAGAACAGAAACGGCTCAATATAACAAGATGTGTGTGATACGCGGCAAATAGGTATGTAATCATAAACGTGTGGGAAGACCGACAATAACATAGATGATTCATGTTAACAAGCCGTGTGTGTTGTGAGGAAACGATTTCTGGTATACAATTGTCAGTGATTGATGAAATCATCACCGACGGGTTCCATTGTTTAGTCAGTGTGCGATGTGATTTGCTCTGTCTATAGAGCATCAACATATATACTTAAAAAGACAGCATTGCAAAACCAAATTAAGCATACAATTACACAAGTGACTACAAACATAACATTTGCACACACCAAAGTAAGTAATTACATGCATACTAAACTAGGAGAAATGAGGATCTAATCATCTACTTATTTTTGCGACGGCGCTTGCCATTGCTCTGCTTCCAGCTGGTTCCCTGCCCGTTTTGGGGAAGGAGACACTTCCTCATGTCAATGATCCGCATGTACATGACGTAGCTCGGGGTACACCTCCTTGGCCGCATACACGACGTGAGCTTTGTCAAGTTTCTCCATCCACGCTGAGTGCCAGGCACGCTTGTCCTTGTTGCAGGAATCCTTCATGTCTTTGTAGTAGGGGTTGTGATGGCCTCGGCGAGGTGAACCAGTGAGTCCTTCTCATGCTCCTTGCTGCCCCAGATCTTGTATTGGCCCTGGATGTCGACAATATTCTAGCAGGTGATGCCCGAGTTCTCGAGCGCCTTTACATCGCTGGTGATGTCCATCGTAGTGAACATGTAGTGGGGGCTGTTGACAAACCTGGCGAAACACTCGCAAGGCCTTGTGGCTAGGCAGTAGTGGTAGACGACAATGTGGTGGCGCACGCACATCTGGGCAACGGCGACCTTGGGACGAGACCCGGCACAAGCGCGAGTGTGCTCGAGGTCGAACCTGACCACCTTTACTTCTCCTCGGCAAGAAATAGCTCCATGATGTGGATGGAGTGCTCCACCAAGACCGGGTCATTGGTGTATGATACGTCTCCAACATATCTATATTTTTTTTATTGTTACATGCTATTATATTATCATTGTTGGATGTTTTACAATCATTTTATAGTCATTTTTTTGGTACTAACCTATTGACATAGTGCCAAGTGCCAGTTGCTGTTCTCTGCATGATTTTTACATCGCAAGATATCAATATCAAATGGTGTCCAAATGCAGTGAAATTTCTTGTGGATTTTTTTGGACCAGGAGACACCCAATGGGCCAAGGCAGCACCTCGGGGGAGCTCCGAGGGGAGCACAATGCACCAGGGCACGCTTGGGGGCCCAGTCGCGCCCTGATGGGTTGTGCCAACCTCGGGTGCCCCCCGGACCGCCTCTTTGCTCTATAAATACCCCAACATTCCAAAAACCCTAGGGGAGTCGATGAAATTTCGATCCAGACGCCGTAAAGTCCAAATCCACCAGATCCAATCTAGACACCATCACGGAGGGGTTCACCACTTCCATTGGTGCCTCTTCGATGATGTGCGAGTAGTTCCTTGTAGACCTACGGGTCAGTAGTCAGTAGCTAGATGGCTTCCTCTCTCTATCTCTCTCTCTTTATTATCAATACAATGATCTCTTGGAGATCCATATGATGTAACTCTTTTGCGGTGTGTTTGTTGGGATCCGATGAACTTTGAGCTTATGATCATATCTATCTTTTTATATCCATGAAAGTTATTTGAGTCTTCTTTTTGATCTCTTATATGCATGATTTCTTATAGCCTTGTATTTCTCCGATATTTGGTTTTGTTTGGCCAGCTTGATCTCTTTATCTTGCCATGGGAAGAGGTGCTTCGTAGTGGGTTCGATCTTATGGCGCTTGATCCCAGTGACGGAAGAGGAATCGACACAAAAGTATCATTGCTACTAAGGATAAAACGATGGGTTCTATTTATACATAAATAGATCTTGTCCACATCATGCCATCGTTCTTATTGCATTACTCTGTTTCTCCATGAACTTAATACACTAGATGCATGCTGGATAGCAGTCGATGTGTGTTGTAGTAGCAGTCATGAATATTTGTCTGCTAATCTTGGACGTGATGCAGGTAAGAGTCTGTCTGCTAATCTTGGACGTGATGCCTATATAATGATCATTGCCTAGATATCGTCATGAATATTTGAAGTTCTATCAATTGCCCGACACTAATTGTTTTCCCACCATTTGCTATTTTCTCGAGAGAAGCCACTAGTGAAATGTACGGCCCCTGGGTCTCTTTCTCATATTATCTGCCTTTGCGATCTATTTTCCTTCGCTTTTATTTTTAGATCTACTAAACCAAAAACCCAAAAATACCTTGGTGCAATTTATCTTATTTATCATTCAATCTATCAATATTTACAGCTCTATCACGTTCGTTACCCGAAAGGGATTGACAACCCCTTTTCACGTCGGGTTGCGAGTATTTGTTATTTGTGTGCAGGTGTTGTTTATGTTGTGTTGCTTGGTTGTCCTACCGGTTCGATAACCTTGGTCTCATCACAGAGGGAAATACGTACCGCTGCTATACTGCATCATTGTAACATCCCAAATTTTCAATTTGGAATGTTTTACAATTATTAGCTAAGCATCTATGTATTTTTTTTAGTGTCATTTGGAAATTTCAGAGGCATTTGAGTTTTATCTGACTTTGGATTCAACTTGGCATCTGAAATTTATTTCGAAAATCCCTGACAAATACTAGTTCAAAAGTATGAGAGGAGCGAACATGGCACTCCAAAAAGTCAGAAGAAAACGATGCCGAAAGTTTTGAATTCAAAATTGAGTTTCATTTGAATTTTTAGAAAAAAGTTTTTTTATAAAGTTTTTATTTAGCATCTGAAAAATAGTTCATCTTGTAGGATTTATTTTTCTGATTTTTTGATATATATATATAGGTTATATATAAAAATATATTATTTTCTATATTTATATTTTTTCCCCACTGTCTAATTCAAAAAAAAACGCAGCCCAGCAGGCCCAGCCTTCCTCACGACCCAACCTGGTCTTCTCCTTCCGTAGGTCGTTCGTTCACAGAGAGCGCACAAAGCATCTCCACCCAACGCCCCCACCCCTCCCCTCCTCTCGCTCGCCCAGAAACTGCTCTAAACGGAACCCCCTCGCCTTCCTCTACCCTTTCCCCTTCACTAGTGCACCTTAATTCCTTCTCTAACGGCCACCATGAGAACTTGAAACTGCAGCCATTAACACATCTTGTCCCACCCAACTCTGGACCTCCCCAAGCCCTATAAAAGGCACCCCGCGAGCCCCTTTCACCCCTCGGCCGAAGCCCTCTCCTTCTGAAGCTTTCCCCCTACCTAACCTCGCCAATTGCTCGCCGGAGTTCGTGAATTCCGGCGACCTCTCACCGTGTGTACATGAAGCTATCTACAACCACAACTTGATCAAGTGGTTCACCTCATCGTCCTCTACACCGTCCTGCACGCGTCCTTCACCGAAGCACACCGGAGCCGCCTTCTTCCTCGTCTCCGACGACAAGTCTGGTGAGCACCCAGCCAGCCAATCAGAGAGCGCCACTTGTCTCTGGCCGAATTATTTTTATTTTTTAAGAATTTTTCCAATCTCAGATTCTATATCAAATCTTGTTTCTCGTATATCTTTTAGTCTATAAATCCGTTTTAGTTGATTCCTTTTCCTACGGTTTCGTAAAAATATCCTCTATCCAGAGAACCAAACGAAAAATATTTTTGAAATTTTTAAAATTTGAATTCAAACAGATCTGAATTCAAACTTCGTTAGGCCATAACTTGAGTTTTGTAACAACGTTTTGGGTGATTCTTTTTGCTAATCGAAGCTTGTGACATGTACTTTCTATTAAAACCAAAACAATTTATTTTTGTTGTTGTAAAAATTACTCTCTGTACAGAAACTTTATTTGAGTGTTTTTGGAGTTTTTCGAAGTCTTTTATTCGTTTTCTTTTTGATTCTTTGCTTGTATGCTTATGTATGTCATTGCTTGCTTACGCTAGATCATCCGGAGTGCGAAGCTTGCTACAAGGAATCTTTAGAGTTCAACGAACGTCAGCAAGGCAAGTTCACACTTTGATCATAATTTTCAATACCCAGTTTTTACTATGCATTAGTTTCACCCTCAAACATTGCATGAGTAGGATTGGGAACATGTGGATATGCTTTGTAGTTTATGTGGTAGGAACCTATGACCTTTTATCACCCCAGGAATATTCGTTATCTCATATATTGCTTAGCCATGCTCGTAGACGGGGATTGGTATGTGTGATCCATGCAAGTTGTGAGAGATAATAATTTATTGGGACAACATAAGGTGGCAACTTTAAGACACATCTGGGTGGATTGTTTGGGGCACCTGGAGAAACCAGTGCTTGCCCAAGGGGAATCCCGGAGTACCCGTGTGATTACCCTATGTCCGCCACCCAGGCTCAAAGGGATCATAAGATATTTCATGCCTAGAAACTTCCGTGTGCAGCCACAAGCCATTATGGGCTCTGACATAGTTGAGTAAGTTGTGTGACCTCTTTCCGTGGTATACTAGCTGATGTAGGGGAAAGTAGGTGTACCGGTCTACCCAGGGTTTGGAGGAAATACTTCAGAAAGACTATGTCTGAATCTTCCGATCATGGAGGTGGTCGAGTCTTGTGGGGAAAAGTGCGCAAACCTCTGCAGAGTGTACAAACTAATCATGATTAGCCGTGTCCCTGGTTATGGACAACTTGAGTATCTAGAAGTGCATTATTGGTTGATCTCATCACTCTATTTAATGAAATTATTGGGTTACTAATAACTTGGGAATTGTGGATTGAGTTGGAGGAACCTTCTCAATAATGGCATTTTAATTTTGTAGTAAATAAAAATGTATTCCTTTGTTGTAGGGTAAAATTGGCTTTATGCAAAAATTAAACTTAGAGCCTCCACCAGCTATGTTTGCATATAGAGATAGTCTTTTTCATTATTATTATTCTATGGTGTGAAATTGCCAGCATATTCCATGTGATGACCTACATGGCTGCAACGTCTCATGTTGCAGAGTTTTCCGACGAGGATTAAAGGTGCGATAGGTCGTTGTTCTGCACTCAGTTTGTCGTGGAGTTGGATGGACTCATTTACCTTCGATGCTTCCGCAGTTATTTTTATTTAGATGGCCTTTGGCCATATTATTGTAATAAATACTCTTTTGATGACCTCGATCTAATAAAGTGTGTGATTGAACTCTGTTATAATTCATCGAGTATTGTGTGTGTCATCATACCGACCCAGGGATGACACTTAAGCACAGAGACTTTGATCCATTTGGATCGGGTCGCTACAAGATGGTATCAGAGCACACGCTGACTGTAGCACACGACCACTAAATAATGGGAAGCCATAGGAAGAAAACTCTATTTTATGACTTCCTTATATACCAGTTGGTCTATACTCTTCTCTATTCATTTATATCTCTTCTGTACTTTAATTCAATAGTTGTTGAACCCCATCACCAAGTTGCTTAGCTGATGAGACCTATGAAGACATCATTGACGAAGAAGAAGAAGCTAGAGTTGACTTTGATTTGAGAAGATTTAGTTCAGACCACCACTACCAAATGGAGTCCAACGAATGATTGTGGTAGTATGAAGAGATCATATCTCTTGTGGATATGACCTTACCTGTAGGTTTTGCTTGTGTGGTGTGATTTGTGTGAATTGCTTGATTTGAAGTTTTATTGCTATCATAAGCATATGGGTAGTGATTTCTCTCATTAGGCTCTTATTCTATTCTAATTTCTCATCCACTCTAAACCGAACTGATACCTCCGAGACGTGGCCCGGAATTCCCACCGGAACTTATCCAGTTGATCCAGAACCGGAATGCCCTCATGCAGATGCTCATCCAGAATCAGAACCAGAACAACAACAACCCACCGTCACCACTCCAGAGGGGAAACCAATCAAGTATGTGTGAAGGCATACACCAAGAAGGACTCCAGTGTATTCTCTTTAGGGAGTTGTTCAGGAGGAAGTACCAGTTGTCAAGGACTATCCCGATGTATTTCCGGAGGGATTACCAGGCATGCCACCGGACCGAGACATAGAGTTTTTGATTGAATTGTTACCAGGCACTCGACCAATATCCAAGAGACCGTACCGGATGCCCGCAAATGATCTGGAGGAAATTAAGAAGCAGATTAAGGAATTATTGGGGAAAGGTTATATTCGACTGAGTTCATCACCTTGGGGAGCCCCAGTGCTTCTAGTTGAGAAGAAGGATGGATCCTTGAGAATGGTTGTAGATTATCGTGCGCTGAACGAGGTGACGATCAAGAACAAGTACCCTTTGCCAACGATCACTGATTTGTTTGACCATCTACAAGGAGTAAAAGTTTTCTCAAAGATCGATCTTCGATCTGGATATCACCAGCTGAAGATTCGAGAACAGGATATACCCAAGACAGCCTTTACCACGAGATGTGGGCTTTATGAGTATACGGTCATGTCTTTTGGTTTGACTAATGCCCCTGCCTATTTTATGAGTATGATGAATAAGGTATTCATGGAGTTCTTGGATAAGTTTGTTGTGGTATTCATTGATGACATGTTGATTTACTCGAAGAATGAAGAAGAACACAAGGAACATTTGCGCTTGGTTCTTGAGAAGCTCAGGGAACATCAGTTATATGCAAAGTTCAGCAAGTGTGAATTCTGGTTGAAGGAAGTTGGATTTCTCGGACATGTTATATCAGGGGAAGGAATAGCAGTGGATCCTTCGAAAGTTTAAGCCGTCACCGAATGGAAGGCACCCACCTCAGTCGAAGAGATTCGCAGTTTCCTTGGACTTGCAGGATATTGCTGAAGATTTATTGAGAATTTCTCCAAGATCGCAAAGCCCATGACTGAGTTATTGAAGAAAGACACCAAGTTTAATTGGACCGAGGAATGTGAGGCCAGTTTTCAGGAGTTGAAGAAACGTTTGGTCATAGCCCCAGTGCTAATTCTTCTGAATATACGCAAGGATTTTCAGGTATATTGTGACGCTTCTCTTCAGGGACTTCGAGGTGTTCTTATGCAAGAAGGAAGAGTTGTTTCATATGCCTCACGTCAGCTTCGACCTCATGAGCGGAATTATGCCACGCATGATTTGGAGTTAGCAGCCGTAGTGCACGTACGCACTCAAGACCTGGAGGCATTTTCTTATTGGAAATCATTGTGATGTTTACACGGATCACAAGAGTTTGAAATACATCTTCACGCAGAAGGAGTTGAAACTCAGGCAGAGAAGATGGTTGGAGCTCATAGAAGATTATGACATCAAATTGCACTATCACCCAAGAAAGGCAAATGCTGTGGCAGATGCATTGAGCCGCAAGAGTTATGTCAATACCTCACAGCAGGAGGATTACCTCAAGAGTTAATTGATGATCTCAGAGATCCCCGATTGGAGATAGTACCACGAGGTTTTGTTACCACAATGGAAATTCAATCCACCTTGTTGGGAAAGACCCGAGAAGCCCAGAAGTTAGACAAAGGTATTGCAGAAATAAAGGAAAGGATGAACCAAGGAAAGGCAGAAGGATTTTGTGAGGATGAACACGGAACCATATGGTTTGAGCAGCGTATTTACGTGCCCAATGACACAGAGATCAGGAAGTTGATTATTCAGGAGGCTCATGATTCGCCTTATTCGATACACCCAGGAAACACCAAGATGTATTTGGACTTGAAGGAAAGTTTCTGGTGGACAGGTATGAAAAAAGATATTGCCGAGTATGTCGCAGTATGTGATGTATGTCAAAGGGTTAAGGCAGAGCACCAGAAACCAGCAGGATTACTTCAGCCTTTGCCGATACCGGATTGGAAGTAGGACAAGCTTGGCATGGACTTCATTACAGGATTACCCAGGACCCGATCAGGCTATGATTCTATTTGGGTAGTAGTTGATCGCTTGACCAAGGTAGCTCACTTCATCCCCGTGAAAACCACATATACAAGTGCTAAGTTGGCCAAGATATACATGACCAGGATCGTATGTCTGCATGGAGTTCCGAGGACCATCGTATCAGATAGAGGAACACAATTTACCTCAAAGTTTTGGCATCAGTTACACGAAACTTTGGGTACCAGGCTAGAGTTCAGTACAGCCTTTCATCCGCAGACAGATGGGCAGACCGAGAGAGTCAATCAGATTCTGGAGGACATGTTGAGAGCTTGTGCGATAGATTATGGATCTAGTTGGGATGATAATTTGCCATACGCAGAATTCTCATACAACAACAGCTATCAAGCTAGTTTGAAGATGGCCCCTTTTGAAGCTTTGTACGGAAGGAGGTGCAGGACACCATTGATGTGGGATGGAGTTGGAGATCGTAAATTATTTGGTCCCGACCTTATCAGAGATTCGGAGGAGAAAGTCAAGTTGATCTGTGACAGACTCAAGGTAGCCCAATCCAGACAAAAGAGTTATGCCGATACTAAACGCAAGGAAGTAACTTATGAAGTCGGAGATAGAGCATATCTTTGTGTGTCTCCACTTCGAGGAGTTAAATGGTTTGGAGTTAAAGACAAACTAGCACCATGATTTGCGGGGCCATACCGAATTTTGGAATGCAGAGGAGAAGTTGCATATCAGCTGGAGTTACCCGAAACCTTGTCTGGAGCTCATGACGTGTTTCACGTTTCCCAGTTGAAGAAGTGCCATGTGGAGATGGCCGATATTCCTTTGAGAGATACAGTGCCACTAGAAGCCATACAGTTGGATAGTGATCTGACCTATAAGGAGAAGCCCGTCAAGATTCTCGAAACAGCAAGCAGGGTTACCCGCAGCAAGGTCATCAAGTTTTGCAAGGTTTAGTGGAGTCATCATACTGAGGAAGAAGCCACCTGGGAACGCGAAGAAGATTTTCGACAAGACCACCCACACCTTTTTGCTAGCCAACCCGAATCTCGAGGGCGAGATTCATCTTAAGGTGGGTAGGTTTGTAACATCCCAAATTTTAAATTTGGAATGTTTAACAATTATTAGCTAAGCATCTATGCATTTTTTTTATTTGAGTGTCATTTGGAAATTTCATAGGCATTTGAGTTTTATCTAACTTTGGATTCAACTTGGCATCTGAAATTTATTTCAAAAATCCCTAACAAATACTAGTTCAAAAGTATGAGAGGAGCGAACATGACACTCCAAAAAGTCAGAAGAAAACAATGCCGAAAGTTTTGAATTCAAATTTGAGTTTCATTTGGATTTTTAGAAAAATGTTTTTTATAAAGTTTTTATTTAGCCTCTGAAAAATAGTTCATCTTGTAGGATTTATTTTTCTAATTTATATATATATAGGTCATATATAAAAATATATTATTTTCTATCTTGATATTTTTTCCCGCTGTCTAATTCAAAAAAAACGCAGCCCAGCACGCCTAGCCTTCCTCATGACCCAACCTGGTCTTCTCCTTCCTTAGGTCGTTCGTTCACAGAGAGCGCACAAAGCATCTCCACCCAGCGCCCCCACCCCTCCCCTCCTCTCCCTCGCCCAGAAACTGCTCTGAATGGAACCCCCTCGCCTTCCTCTACCCTTTCCCCTTCACTAGTGTACCTTAATTCCTTCTCTAATGGCCACCATGAGAACTTGAAACTGCAGCCATTAACACATCTTGCCCCACCCAACTCTGGACCTCCCCAAGCCCTATAAAAGGCACCCCGCGAGCCCATCTCACCCCTCGTCCGAAGCCCTCTCCTTATGAAGCTTTTCCCCCTCCCTAACCTCGCCAATTGCTCACCGGAGTTCGTGAATTCCGGCGACCTCTCGCCGTGTGTACATGAAGCTATCTACAACCACAACTTGATCAAGTGGTTCACCTCATCGTCCTCTACACCGTCCCGCACGCGTCCTTCACCGAAGCACACCGGAGCTTCCTTCTTCCTCGTCTCCGGCGACAAGTCCGGTGAGCACCCAGCCAGCCAATCAGAGAGCGCCACTTGTCTCTGGCCGAATTATTTTTATTTTTTAAGAATTTTTCCAATCTCAGATTCTATATCAAATCTTGTTTCTAGTATATCTTTTAGTCTATAAATCCGTTTTAGTTGATTATTTTTCCTACGGTTTCATAAAAATATCATCTATCCAGAGAACCAAACGAAAAATATTTTTGAAAAATTTAAAATTTGAATTCAAACAGATCTGAATTCAAACTTCGTTAGGCCATAACTTGAGTTCCGTAACTCCGTTTTGGGTGATTCTTTTTGCTAATCGAAGCTTGTGACATGTACTTTCTGCTAAAACCAAAACTATTTAATTTTGTTGTTGTAAAAATTATGCTCTGCACAGAAACTTTATTTGGGTGTTTTTGGAGTTTTTCGAAGTCTTTTATTCATTTTCTTTTTGATTCTTTGCTTGTATGCTTATGTATGTCATTGCTTGCTTACGCTAGATCATCCGGAGTGCGAAGCTTGCTACTAGGAATCTTTAGAGTTCAACGAACGTCAGCAAGGCAAGTTCACACTTTGATCATAATTTTCAATACCCAGTTTTTACTATGCATTAGTTTCCCCATCAAAGATGGCATGAGTAGGATTGGGAACATGTGGATATGCTTTGTAGTTTATTTGGTAGGAACCTATGACCTTTTATCACCCCAGGAATATTCGTTATCTCATATATTGCTTAGCCATGCTCGTAGACGGGGATTGGTATGTGTGATCCATGCAAGTTGCGAGAGATAATAATTTATCGAGACAACATAAGGTGGCAACTTTAATACACATCTGGGTGGATTGTTTGGGGCACCTGGAGAAACCAGTGCTTGTCCAAGGGGATTCCCGGAGTACCCGTGTGATTACCCTAGGTCCGCCACCCAGGCTCAAAGGGATCATAAGATATTTCATGCCTAGAAACTTCTGTGTGCAGCCACAAGCCATTATGGGCTCTGACATAGTTGAGTAAGTTGTGTGACCCCTTTCCGTGGTAGACTAGCTGATGTAGGGGAAAGTAGGTGTACCGTTCTACCCAGGGTTTGGAGGAAATACTTCAGAAAGACTATGTCTCGATCTTCCAATCATGGAGGTGGTCGAATCTTGTGGGGGAAAGTGTGCAAACCTCTGCAGAGTGTACAAACTAATCATGATTAGCCATGTCCCCGGTTATGGACAACTTGAGTATCTAGAAGTGCATTATTGGTTGATCTTATCACTCTATTTAATGAAATTATTGGGTTACTAATAACTTGGGAATTGTGGATTGAGTTGGAGGAACCTTCTCAATAATGGCATTTTAATGTTGTAGTAAATAAAAATTTATTCCTTTGTTGTAGGGTAAAATTGGCTTTATGTAAAAATTAAACTTAGAGCCTCCACCAGCTATATTTGCATATAGAGATAGTCTTTTTCATTATTATTATTCTATGGTGTGAAATTGCCAGCATATTCCATGTGCTGACCTACACGGCTGCAACGTCTCATGTTGCAGAGTTTTCCGACGAGGATTAAAGGTGCAATAGGTCGCTGTTCTGCACTCAGTTTGCCGTGGAGTTGGATGGACTCATTTACCTTCGATGCTTCCGCAGTTATTTTTATTTAGATGGCCTTTGGCCATATTATTGTAATAAATACTCTTTTGATGACCTCGATGTAATAAAGTGTGTGATTGAACTCTGTTATAATTCATAGAGTACTGTGTGTGTCAGCATACCGACTCAGGGATGACACTTAAGCACAGAGACTTTGATCCATTTGGATCGGGTCGCTACAATCATCCCTTCCTCTTTGGGGAAATACCGACGTAGTTCTAGTAGACATCAAAAGGAATTTCTGGTGTCGTTGTTGGGGAGCACCTTCAACATATACCAGGTTCCTAATCACAAATCTCATCTCCTTGCAATTTACATTATTTTCCATTTTCCTCTCGTTCTCATCTCCCCCACTTCACAAAAATTTGTCGTTCTTATTCGCCCTCTTTTTCCTTTGCCATTTTTCCGGTCAGACTTATCGCCCACTTGTGTTCTTGTTTACAATTGTTCAAAAATGATGCAAGAAAACACTAAGTTGTGTGATTTTTCCAATACCAACAACAATGATTTTATTGGCACTCCGATTGCTCCTCCCGCCACTAGTGCGGAGACTTGTGATATTAATATTGCATTGTTAAATATTGTCATGAAAGATCAATTTTTCGGCACTCCTAATGAGGATGGCGTGTCCCATCTCAATACCTTCATGGAATTATGTGATATGCAAAAGAAAAGAGATGTGGATAATGATGTTGAGAAATTGAAACTATTCCTGTTTTCTTTGCAAGATCATGCAAAAAATTGGTTTTCTTCTTTTCCTCGCAATAGCATTGATTCTTGGAACAAATGCAAAGATGCTTTTATCACTAAATATTTTCCGCCAGCAAAAATTATATCCCTTAGAACCCAGATCATGAATGTCAAGCAACTTGAACATGTGCATGTTGCACAATCTTGGGAAAGGACGAAAATGATACAAAGGAATTGTCCAACTCATGGGTTAAATCTTTGGATGATCATACAAAAAAATTATGCGGGATTGAATTCTGTTTCTTGAAATCTTTTGGATTCCACCATGGGTGGTACTTTTATAAAAATTACTTTGGGTGAAGCCACCAAATTGCTTGATAATATTATGGAGAATTATTCGCAGTGGCATACCGGCGGGGCGCCGACTAGCAAAAAGGTTAATTCGGTTGAGATTGATGCTTTGAATGAAAAATTTGATGCTCTTATGAAAATGGTTGCTAGTAAAAGTGCTCCTATTGATCTTAATGATCTGCCTTTGTCTACTTTGATTGAGCAAACTAGCGATGCTATAGATGTGAACTTTATCTCTAGAAATAATTTTTACAATAATGCTTATAGAGGTAATTTTAATCCTAGGCCTTTCCCTAGTAATTCCTCTAATATTTACGGTAATTCCTATGGAAATCAATCTTAAAATAATAATTGGAACACCTCTGATCTAGAGAATAATATCAAAGAATTTATTAATACTCAAAAAGTTTTCAATGCATCCATAGAAGAAAAGTTGAATAAGATTGATGATATGTCTAGGAGTATTCATAGAATTTCTCATGATGTAGTGAATCTCAAGTTGATAATTTTTGTGCCTAAAGTTGAAGAATCAACTAAAGCTCTTTATGTTTCTATGGATGAAAGTAAGAAAAGAACCTCCATGCTTAGAGCTAAATGAGAATTTTTAGAAAAAGATTTTTCTAGCGATTGCTTTCATAAAAATGATGAAGAGATTAAAATGATTGGTGTTTCTTCTATTGATTATTTTTTTAGTAAAGTTCAACTTGATGACAAAGGCTCTAGAGAAGAGTCAACTTTGGGTAGAAGGCGTCCCAATATTTTGAGGGTGAAAATCTTGTTGAGAAATTTGATAAAAGTGGGTTTGGAGAGGTCAAGACTTTAACTAGTGATGTGCCCACTATTTTGGATTACAAATACTTTAATTATGATAGTTGTTCTTTGATTGATTGTATTTATTTGTTACAATGCATGATTAATTCACCTCATGCTATGAACAAAATAAAGCTTTTACTAAACATATTATTGATGCTATGATGAAAGCTTTAGAAGAAAAGTTGGAGCTATAAGTATCAATTCCTAGAAAGTTGCATGATTAATGGGAACCTAATATCAAAATAAAAAAAAATTATGAGTGATTTGCTTTTTGTGATTTGGGTCCTAGTGTTTCCACAATTTCGAAATCTCTTTGCGGTGCTCTTGGGCTTACCAATATTGAAGATTGCTCTCTTAATTTGCATTTGGCAGATTCTACTATTAAAAAGCCTTTGGGGAGGATCAGTGATGTTCTTATTCTTGCAAATAGGAACTATGTACCCATAGACTTTATTGTTCTTGACATTGATTGCAATCCGTCTTGTCCAATTATACTTGGTAGACCCTTTTTGCGCACTATTGGCGCAGTGCTTGACATGAAAGAAGGGAATATTAAATTCCAATTTCCCTTGAGAAAGGGCATGGAACACTTCCCTAGGACCAAGATCATATTTCCTTATGAACTATAATTAGGGCAACTTATGGAACATCCAACAAGGATGACACCACTTGAAATCTTGGTATTATGGCTAGCTAAGGGCGTAAAACATTAGCGCTTGTTGGGAGGCAACCAACTTGTATCTTTTTGCTTTTATTTTCTTGTTGTTTTCATTAAAATACCCTTTTATACATCTGTATAGATGTGTTTTTGTGGTTTGAATAAAGGTTTGTGCCAAGCAAAGCCTTAGGATTACTTTGGGTGTTAGTAGATTTGATCTTGCTGAAAAATAGAAACTTTTGCACTCATAAGAAAAAATCTCATTTTTAACAGAATAGTGCTTTTTGGTTGATTCTTTTTGCAGAAGATTAATATACAAATTGCCCACGTGGCCCTATTTTTTCAAGATTTTTAGAGTTACAGAAGTATTCGGAACTTCCAGATTACTATAGACTGTTTTTTTGAGAGATTCTGTTTTTATTGTATTGTGTTCTTGATGCTTCTATGGTTTTGTTTGAGGAGTTTTTGCCATAGAAAATTTGGAATACATTATATATAATACAAATACAAAATAAGAATGGGTTTACTACAACACTTATAGTATTGATTTGTTTTCTTATACTAAAAGATCTCACGAAATTTTTGTTGAGTTTTATGTGATTAAAGTTTTCATGTTTTGGGTTATCTTACGATGGATGAAGGAATAAGGAGTAAGAAGAACCTAAGCTTGGGGATGCCCCTGCATCCCAATCTATTATAAAAAGAGAAGCAAGCAACTAAGCTTGGGGATGCCCCCGAGTGGCATCCCCTCTTTCTTCTAACGACCATCAGTATTTTACTCAAAAATATATTTTTATTCATCACATTATGTGTGTTTTGCTTGTAGAGTCTTGTATGATATGAGTCTTTGCTTATTTTGTTTTGATTTTTAAGTCATCAATCCTTGTTGTACACATCTATTTGAGAGAGCCAAAATTATGCCATGACTTGTTAAAATAGCTCTCTATGCATCACTTAAATTTTTATGAGCTATGGATTTGCTCTAGTGCTTCACTTATATCTTTTTGACTACGGCGTGCTTTAGTATTTTTGAAGAAATACTCTCTTGCTTCACTTAGATTTATTTGAGAGTTAGTAAATTTTTAAGCAAGTCTCTCTTGCTTCACATAAATTATTTTGAGAGAAAGAAAAATTATGCTCATGATCTTCACTTATACTTGTTTGAGCTTATTAAAAGCAACACGTGAAAATTAGTCCCAAAGTGATAGATATCCAAGAAGGATATATTAAAAACTTTCATGAGATCATTGGACAAAATAAACTTGATTCCTTGTAATAGTTTTGAGACATGATAATGTGATATGTGAGTCATGTTAATGAGTAATTATGCTTTAGTAAGAATATTAGTGTCAAAGTTTGTGATTCCCTATGCAAGCACGAAAGACAATAATCATGCAATGAAATTACATCCTACTTGTGGTGCATTATTCGGTGTTATGTATGATCAATGTTCGCTTATGAGATTATTTGTTTCATGGTTGGTCGCTTCCCAGTCTTTTGCTAGCCTTCATTTTGCACTAAGTATGATCACTACTTGTGCATCCAAAATCCTTTATCCCGTTTTTGCCACATGAGTCCACCATACTTACCTATATGCGGTATTTCCTTGCCGTTCTAAGCAAATGTGTATGTCCCATCTCTAATTTTCAAAATAAATTTCCCTGTTGTGTGCCCGTACCGCTCGCGAGGCGGTGCGGGGTGGCCAATATTTTCCATGCTAGATGTATTATTCTCACCATGAGTGTTTATTCACTTGTCATTGCACGAGAGTAAGGCAAAGGTATTAGGGATGCCTAGTCCCGAAATGAAAAAACAAATTTACTTTATGTTGTCAAATAATAAATTCCTTGGAAAGTGTTGGTATGGAAGGCAACCGTGGATTCGGCTAGCCATGGCTTGTGAAAGTTGGTGGAAAGGTAATAAACTTTATTTTATGTTTGGCAACCGCCTATGATATATCTAGCATGGAAAGTGTTGGGAACCTCAAGTCGTTTTCGTTGGTGGGAAAAGTATACCTCCCAAAATATGTTTATCTCTCAATTTCAGCTTTGAGCTCTGGCACCTCTACAAATCTCTACTTCCCTTTGCGAAGGGCCTTTCTTTCACTTATGCAATTTTTATTTTGAATTTGAGTCTCCACCTTCTCTTATAAAGCACCAACTAGGAAACACTATGATCGTACTTGAGCATTGGGTGTAACTAATATGCGAGTGTGTTTCATGAATGGATCAATGGTTGAGCATGATGGGCTAGGGATAACTTATTTTAGCATTAATATTTTGAAAGACGTGGTTGCTTGTTGATATGTTTGAGTATTTAAATCTCATGTCAAAACAAGACTATTGCTTTGAACCATACAGAAGTCCAAATGTCCATGCCATAAATAAAATAATATGATATGATATGATAGGTAGCATTCCACATCAAAAAAAATGTTTTTTTATTTACCTACTCGAGGACGAGCAGGAATTAAGCTTGGGGATGCTGATACGTCTCCAATGTATCTATAATTTTTGATTGTTCCATGTTGTTATATTATCATCCTCGCATGTTTTAAAATCATTTTATAGTCATTTTATATCATTTTTTGGTACTAACCTATTGACATAGTGCCAAGTGGCAGTTGTTGTTTTCTGCATGTTATTTACATCGCAGGAAATCAATATCAAACGGAGTCCAAACGCAGCGAAACTTTTTGTGGATTTTTTCTAGACCAGAAGACATTTATTGGGCCAAGGCAGCACCTGGGGGGAGCTCCGAGGGGAGCACAACCCACCAGGGCACGCCTGGGGGCCCAGGCACGCCCGGATGTGTTGTGCCCACCTCGGGTGCTCCCCGGACCGCCTCTTTGCTCTATAAATACACCAATATTCCAAAAACCCTAGGGGAGTCGACGGAATTTTGATCCAGCCCCCGCAGAGTCCAGAGCCACCAGATCCAATCTAGACACCATCACGGAGGGGTTCACCACTTCCATTGGTGCCTCTCCAAGGATGTGTGAGTAGTTCCTTGTAGACCTACGGGTTCGTAGTCAGTAGCTAGATGGCTTCCTCACTCTCTTTTGATTATCAATACAGTGGTCTCCTCGAGATCCATATGATGTAACTATTTTGCGGTGTGTTTGTTGGGCTCCGATGAACTTTGAGTTTATGATCAGATCTATCTTTTTATATCCATGAAAGTTATTTGAGTCTTCTTTTTGATCTCTTATATGCATGATTGCTTATAGCCTCGTATTTCTTCTTCGATATTGGGTTTTGTTTGGCCAACTTGATCTCTTTATCCTGCCATGGGAAGGGGTGCTTTGTAGTGGGTTCGATCTTACGGTGCTTGATCCCAGTGGCAGAAGGGGAACTGACACGTAAGTATCGTTGCTACTAAGGATAAAACGATGGGGTCTTGATACGTCCAAAACGTATCTATAATTTCTGCTTGCTCCATGACACTTTTGGGTGATATTGCTATGATATTCATACACTTCCATACACTTTTGATCATATTTGGACTAACCTACTAATCCAGTGCACCCCAGTGCCAGTTTCTGTTTTTGGCTGTTTTTGTATTTCAGGTTTTCACATTACGAGAACTGTCAGGAAAAATCCAGAAAAATTATATAAAAAATCAGCGTTCCAGAATCTACCTTGCGCCCGAAGTACAGCCGGGGGGGGCCACCAGGGCCCCAGGCGCCCTGGCGGCGCCCCCCCCCCCCCTGGGTCGCGCCGGGGGGGCGCCTGGGCCCCTCAAGCCCCATCTGGTGCCCCCCTTTGGCATATATTTAGAGCGTCCTTCGAAACCCTCGGGACGGGGACTCTTTTTTGCGATCTCATCTCTGTTCCGCCGCCGCCGCCACTTCCAAGATCGGGAGCACCAGGAGAACTCTTCCCGGCACCCTGCCGGAGGGGAGGATCACCACCGGGAGCTTCTCCACCACCATGGACGCCTCCCGGATGAGTCGGGAGTAGTTCCTCCTCGGGGCTGAGGTTTCTACCAGTAGCTATGTGGTCAATTCTCTCTCCCATGATGTGATTTTCGTTGTGATCATAGGCTATGTTAATCTAGGGTGATCCCATGATATTTCCCCTTCCTCTATGTATTGGATTGATGTACTCACTTGTCTTTATCTAGTATAATCCCCGAGACCAAGGTGACAGCGGTCTATTGGACATGGATTAGAAGAAGAATTTCATGAGTGATTTCCTTTTTGTGTGTTGATTGAAGATTGAGATTCTCTTGGTGCTTGTCTTTGACTATCCTTTAGATATGTTGTGGTGATTGTGGGACTCTCTTTGGATGGCCGCGGTGACATTGGGAAATCCTTAGATTGAAAACTACGAACTTTGAGGTGTGCTTTTGTAGCCATACATAATTCTCGTCCTCTCTTGACCACGAAGGAATGACCTCCGAGTGCGTCCCCTTTGCATGTTTTATGGGAAATATCATGTGATTCGATTATGTTAATGTTGTTGGGAGTTGCCACTAGTGAAAGTATGAAGCCTAGGCCTTGTTTCCACCATTGCAATACCATTTGTGCTCACGTTTACCACTTGTTTGCTTGCTGCACTTTTTATTACAAATTTATATCACTTTATTTTGCCACCCATATCACTTGCCATTTAATATCTCTTCGCCAAACTAGTGCACCTATACATCTGACAAGTGTATTAGGTGTGTTGGGGACACAAGAAACTTCTTGTATATTAGTTGCAGGGTTGCTTGAGAGAGACCATCTTCAACCTCTACTTCCCTGAGTTCGATAAACCTTAGGTCATCCACTTGAGGGAAATTTGCTGCTGTCCTACAAACCTCTGCGCTTGGAGGCCCAACATAGTCTACAAGAGTAGAAGCGTGTGTAGACATCAAGCTATTTCTAGCGCCGTTGCCGGGGAGGTGAGCGCTTGAAGGTATATCTTTAGATCTTGCAATTAAATCTTTTTGTTTCTTGTTTTTATTTCACTAGTTATGTTTATGGAAAACCGTGCTATTGGATCGTTGCTTGTGGGAAGACGCCCCACACCTGTGGTGGTTGCTCCTCCCCCTACTGAAATTGTGCCCTATAAAATACCAGCTGGTATTATCGATTATGTTTTGGCTAATCGTTATGCAGGAGACAGACATCCCGGTGAACACTTGCTATATATGTCACAACTATGTTCATTATTTAAGCTTGCAGGTGTATCAAGGGAGTTTGTCATGAGGAAATTGTTTGCCGTATCACTTATAGATAAAGCTTTAGATTGGTATAAGCTTCTCGATAACTCGCACTTGCTTGATTGGCAAGAGCTTGTGTCTCTCTTTTATACTAAGTTTTATCCTCTTCATGAAATTCATCGAGACAGGAACTATATCTATAACTTTAGGTCTCATGACGGAGAGAGCATAGCTCAAGCTTGGGGGAGACTGAAAACGTTAATGCTAAAAAGTCCTAACCATGGGCTCCCCAAAGATGCTTATGTGGAGAGTAAGAGTACCTTTTTGCATGTGGATCATGGTAACAATGCTTTATGTGATGCTTATATTATTGAGTTTATTCGTGATCCCACTGAAAATTATTATGGGAAGGGAACATATGCTTATAGATATTTCAATAATATCAAGTTCTCTCTCTTTATGTTGAAGGTTTTGAAGCTGCACTTGTTTTGTCTTCCTATGCTTATTGCTTTGTGCTTCAATGAATTATTCCATTGCAATATTCCTATGCATAGGAAGCATGTTAGGCTTAAATGTGTTTGGTATTTGCTTCTTGATGCTCTCTTTTGTTCTTCAGCTCTTATTCCTACGAGAGCATCATTAAAGTCTTAAGCCTATCTTTATGGCTATAAAGAAAGAGCTCTAGGGAGACAACCCTTGTTATGTTTACTTTCAGTTTTAGTGGTCTTGATGTTTGTTACTACTGTAGCAACATCATTGTATCTTTATTTTTCAGCTTTGTGCCAAGTTTAGCCTCTGATTGCAAGAAAGTTCAAAAGTTGTGAGGTGCTGTCCAGGAAACAGATTATGTCCTTGGATAGAAACATTCGTATAAAATCACCAGATCATCTTTTTGGTGTGAATTTTTTCTACAGCGTGCTCTATATAATTGTCTTTCGTGCATCTGTTTTGAGTTTTTTGATTAGAGTTGCAGAAGTGCCCCGAACAAATCATTTACTACCTGCTGTTCTATTTTTCACAGATTATGTCCTGTTTTGCCTTTCCTTCATTTTGCAAACCTAGAGCTTGCTTTTTCTTTGCAAAAACCTTTTGGCAATCTTGAGAAACAGTGGACCTTCAAGAATATCCTTATTTCCAGCAAGGAACAATTATTTTATTAAGGGAACTAACCTCGCTAATCAGTTTATGATGAGTTATGTATGAAGGGAGTTTTCAAGTGTGCGAGGGAAGATGATAAAAAGATTCAGGAGTGTCAAACGCTCAAGCTTGGGGATGCCCCCATGCATCCCCAAGAAATATTCAAGAAGACTCAAGCATCTAAGCTTGGGGATGCCCCCGTGCATCCCCTTCTCCATCTACATTATCAGTTCGTCTTTCGTTCCACTATATTTTTATCACTTCATGTGTTATGTGCTATGCTTGGAGCGTCTTGCTTTTAGTTTCCTTTTTAGTTTTCTTTAGCTTTTCATAACGAGTCGGAACTCAACTTTCTTTGTGTGGGAGAGAAACACGCTCCACTTCTACCTAGAACATAACATAGAACTTTCATGTCTATCTTTGCTGTGTGTGTTCTTTGTCTTTCAATAGCTACTATCATGCTTAGCTCTTAGTTTTCATGCTTATCTTTTTAAAGAGCTTTTGTTTAGTTGGTTGCTTGAACTCTCTTTAGTTATCATGCTTATCTTATTAAGAGAGTTTGCTTCTGTTGCATTGGTTGATATGTCTATGATAAAGATGCTACGTGCATAATGGCGCTTAGTAGTTCATGTTTTCTTATGGTTAGTCTCAAATAGCTGGGGGATTCCCGATGTGTTATTGGAGTACCAACATGATTTGTTTGCCTATGATGTGGTATGGTTTAGTAATATCTTCCTTCAAGAATTTATTTTGATTGACTTGGCGTATACTCACACATATTTAAGACTGTAAAGAAAGTCTGTCAAGCCTTGATGATCTTTTATTTCTGAGTAGCGATATAACTTCCATGCCTGATTCAATGTTGCTTTGTCGCTCTGCATGATTATGACCGTCATTGCTCTTTTAGTTGGTCGCTCCCAGTCTTCTGCTAACCTTCGCCTGTACTAAGCGGACTGACTGCTTGTGCATCCAAAATCTTTTAAACTAGTTATGCCATATGAGTCCACCATACCTTCCTATACATGGTATTTACCTGCCATTCCTAACGAAGACTTTCATGTGCCATCTCGAAATTATTCAAAAAAAATGCATTTCTATTTTGTGCCTCTGTTTTAGCTCATGAGGAAGTAGTAGTTAATTCATGATCTTTTTAAGTTGGACAAGCTTCACCCCGGGATTGCATGTATAATGTGCAAACCCATAATACGAGAAGGAACTGGCAATGAGTGCGCCCGGCTCAAAATTAATATAACAAACAAACCCTCCTTCACGCTTTGTTCATGAGAAATCAGAAAACTTTGGCAGTGATAAACAAAGGAGATTAAGAGGATGTGATCGTCCTCATTCGGGAGCCGTTCCTCGAAACTTGTGCATCTCGAAAAGTAGTTGAGTTATCTGCTAGCATTCGTTGACGAAACATGCATATTCAAAAAAAAATATTACCTCTATTTTTAAAACCAAGAGCTCTAGTACATGTTTTGTCTTTGTTTCCGACCACGGGTTTTCAACCTTTCCAACAAAAGCCACGGTTCGAGAGTCTCCACCTTCCTTTAAAGCACCAACTACTGAGAGCATGATTGTCATTCTGAGTGTAATGTGCATTGTCCCAAAGTAGCATTGTCTTTTGCATGATTATGATATCGTTTATTCTAAAATCATTGTATCTAGTCATCACTTAAACCTTGGAGGTGCCCCTGCATTTATGTTTTGCTTCACTAAAGGGGGCAAGCAAGATAGCACTTTATCATATTTGCACATCATGTTCATTACAAATCTATTTGATGTTTCAGTATCATATTGTAAAACTTTCAGTCCTTTGTGATTTTCTCATGAGGCAACTTAATTACTATAGATTCATTGTCTCAGTAAGTTTTTGTCATATGACTATGAAAAAGTCCTATATGGTTAATAGCATGTCACCACAGAAATTATTCTTGTTATCATTTACCTACTCGAGGACGAGCAGGAATTAAGCTTGGGGATGCTGATACGTCCAAAACGTATCTATAATTTCTGCTTGCTCCATGCCACTTTTGGGTGATATTGCTATGATATTCATACACTTCCATACACTTTTGATCATATTTGGACTAACCTACTAATCCAGTGCACCCCAGTGCCAGTTTCTGTTTTCGGCTGTTTTTGTATTTCAGGTTTTCACATTACGAGAACTGTCAGGAAAAATCCATAAAAATTATATAAAAAATCAGCGTTCCAGAACCTACCTTGCGCCCGAAGTACAACCGGGGGGACCACCAGGGCCCCAGGCGCCCTGGCGGCGCCCCCCCCCCCCCCCTGGGCCGCGCCGGGGGGGCGTCTGGGCCCCCCGAGCCCCGTCCGGTGCCCCCCTTTGGCATATATTTAGAGCGTCCTTCGAAACCCTCGGGACGGGGACTCTTTTTCGCGATCTCATCTCTATTCCGCCGCCGCCGCCGCTTCCAAGATCGGGAGCACCAGGAGAACTCTTCCCGGCACCCTGCCGGAGGGGAGGATCACCACCGGGAGCTTCTCCACCACCATGGACGCCTCCCGGATGAGTCGGGAGTAGTTCCTCCTCGGGGCTGAGGTTTCTACCAGTAGCTATGTGGTCAATTCTCTCTCCCATGATGTGATCTTCGTTGTGATCATAGGCTATGTTAATCTAGGGTGATCCCATGATATTTCCCCTTCCTCTATGTATTGGATCGATGTACTCACTTGTCTTTATCTAGTATAATCCCCGAGACCAAGGTGACAGCGGTCTATTGGATATGGATTAGAACAATATTTTCATGAGTGATTTCCTCTCTTGTGTGTTGATTGAAGATTGATAGTCTCTTGGTGCTTGTCTTTGACTATCCTTTAGATATGTTGTGGTGATTGTGGGACTCTCTTTGGATGGCCGCGGTGACATTGGGAAATCCTTAGATTGAGAACTACGAACTTTGAGGTGTGCTTTTGTAGCCCTACATAATTCTCGTCCTCTCTTGACCACGAAGGAATGACCTCCGAGTGCGTCCCCTTTGCATGTTTTATGGGAAATATCATGTGATTCGATTATGTTAATGTTGTTGGGAGTTGCCACTAGTGAAAGTATGAAGCCTAGGCCTTGTTTCCACCATTGCAATACCATTTGTGCTCACGTTTACCACTTGTTTGCTTGCTGCACTTTTTATTACAAATTTATATCACTTTATTTTGCCACCCATATCACTTGCCATTTAACATCTCTTCGCCGAACTAGTGCACCTATACATCTGACAAGTGTATTAGGTGTGTTGGGGACACAAGAGACTTCTTGTATATTAGTTGCAGGGTTGCTTGAGAGAGACCATCTTCAACCTCTACTTTCCTGAGTTCGATAAACCTTAGGTCATCCACTTGAGGGAAATTTGCTGCTGTCCTACAAACCTCTGCGCTTGGAGGCCCAACATAGTCTACATGAGTAGAAGCGTGTGTAGACATCAGGTCTATTTCTGCATAAATAGATCTTGTCTACATCATGTCATCGTTATTATTGCATTACTCCGTTTCTCCATGAACTTAATACAGTAGGTGCATGCTGGATAGCAGTCGATATGTGGAGTAACAGTGGTAGATGCAGGTAGGAGTCGGTCTACTAATCTTGGACATGATGCCTATATACTGATCATTGCCTGGATATCGCCATGATTATTTGAAGTTCTATCAATTGCCCAATAGTAATTGTTTTTTCCACCATTTGTTATTTTCTTGAGAGAAGCAACTAGTGAAATCTACGGCCCCCGGGTCTCTTTCTCATATTATTTGCCTTTGCGATCTATTTTCCTTTGCTTTTATTTTCATATCAACCAAAAACCCAAAAATACCTTACTGCAATTTATCTTATTTATCATTCAATCTATCAATATTTACAACTCTATCATGTTCATTACCCGAAAGAGATTGATAACCCCTTTTCATGTCGTGTTGCGAGTATTTGTTATTTGTGCGCAGGTGTTGTTTACGTTGTGTTGCTTGGTTCTCCTACTGGTTCGATAACCTTGGTCTGATCACTGAGGGAAATACCTACAGCTGCCTCTTTGGGGAAATACCGACGTAGTTCTAGCAGACATCAGTGTACACCACCGAGAGGTCCGTGAACCTTCTGTGGGTGTCCACCATGGCATGCATGGTGAACTGCTGCTCATCATCGGCAGCTGCTCGGAGCGCCATTGGAGCCACGCAGGATATACCCTCCTAGAATTTCTCGTGATGGGTGTGCTTCTTGCAATAGTGGGGAGCGATCGAAAGGTTGAAGAGACACAAGGGTTAAATGGCTGATGTAAATAATGGGGGCCGGCAGGCCTGTAATCATCACGTCTTGTCACGACTTTCATAACAGAGGATTCCAATGCACGCTTGACAATACCACACCGCATGCATTTCGTTTGACCACGTGTAGGCTCGAAGAGGCGCCAAGTGTATCGTCGATGAGCATGTTCCCATGCTACCGCGCAAGCTTCCTACCTGGCTAGTTTGGCCACGCGTCGGCTAGAAGAGGGACAAATTGTGGGCGTTTATTGGCAAAAAGTTTTATAAAAACAAAGTGTGTGGAATGACTTCGATCATAAGTTTACCCTGTGGGTGATAAGGTCAAAGTTACACAGAAGGGTGATCATGGACACTCGAGTGCGGTAATTAATTCTGCGCTCTACAGGGCACACGGTTGAAGAAACCAACTGTGTGCAATAATGTCGAAGATCATAGTCGAGTTAGCTGAACAGATCATGTGTTGTGAGATCGACAAGGTAAATAAATTCGAGAATGTTTAATAAAATCTAAGACCATTGCATATTAAGGTCAAAATAGTGCTACCAATATACGAGTCTCATACTATGCCATTTCAATTATTGTACCACAAAAGCTTGAAATATTACAAGGTGTAATTTCCAGATTTATATGGCTCAAATTCGAAGATTACAAGGTTCAAACTGATATTAGAATGAAATTAAGCTCATCAGACGCAAATGCTCGCGCTAATCCGCTGAACATGGATATCAGAGAGGTTCAAACTAATATTACCACTTCTTAGTCTGGTTTCGAAACCTCATAATTTTTGCAAAGGGGTCAGCCACTGAGAAGTCATGTATGGGGCTGACATGATAACTTCTGATTACTCTGTCATCTGAACTTCCAAAATGAAATTCAGCATTTTTGGAGCCTATTCCATTCTGCCGCAGGCGCCGGCGCTGATCAACAAACAATTCATTTTTGCGAAATAAATGTAGGGCAAACCTCATTACCTTTAGCACCCTTGCTCTCACAATAAAGAACCTGGCGAATATAATCTCCAGTAAGGTCCCTCGGTAGGAGTTCAAAGTAATTTCTAAGAGATGTAGATCTAGGTATTCAACGTGATTATTATATTGTATCGCATTATCCACCACTGGGCCTAATCTTATCTGCAAAAGAAGAAAACATGTTAGTGCCTACATGCAGTTTTGAACACTACTACGGGCCTATTTGGTTTGCGGGATTTGTAAAATGCACTAACATGCCATCTTCAATCTGACATGATTAACATGGGCATTTGATTACATTCTAGAAAAATGTAGCCTTCTTCACAAGAGGTTAGAGTGGATGAAAAGTTCCCTAAGAAAGCCAGTACAGATGAATCCAAAGGAGAAATGCATATGGATTGTAACTATATGGATCAAGCAACCAAATTGGGGGGCATGTATGTACTGAAATCCTCCAAAAGAATCCTTCTGAAATCGTAGTACATTGTCATTGTAAACTTGGAAAAAGGTGTCACAAATTAAACTCCATTATGGTTAACATTTAACAGGAAACGAACATCACCTCAATATATAGCTTCTCCAGGCACGGAAAGTATCTCAGGAAACTAACAACTTGCTCCAGGTTGGGGCCGATAGATTCTAGTGCCAAGACCTTCACTGTGCGCAGTTTCAGGGTCAAGCTTGTCAGAGTCATTTTCTGGATGACAGACGAACAAACATCTTCAAAATTAGAAATAATGTTAATTTGCAGAAGAAGAGGTAGAAGGTGATTGTTGTACCTGAACGGGTGTGGATCCAATAACAAGTTCGTAGTATTTGTCACACGAGTAGCCCACCATTGTCAATTTCGGCGCAGAAATGACATTGATTCTTCTTGGACTTTCATTATCAACTACAAGTAATCTCTCAAGTGCAGGTGTGTCCTCAATGACCATACCGTGGTACACATCTTGTGATGTCTTCCTGTCGCACCAGTAACACACATAAATAGCCCGGAGAATCATGGAGGTGATGTGGAAGCTATTCAACCCATTGATCGCCTGAAGACGAAGGTACTCGAGTGCAGTACAGCCATGGTGCATGTGCTCCATGTCACCGTTTGGGAGGCATACTGCGAAGAGCTCGAGGTGCTTCAGTCGTGGTAGAATAAGAGCGGGCGCGTCATTAAGGGGGATGACAGTTCCTGAACTTGGTGATGCATAGCGTGGGAGCGAGGCGGAGCGCGGACGTTGGCAGCGAGCGCATATGCCCATCATCAAAAGTGAGCTCCTCGAGATGATCTAGGGCAGGGGATCGGAACCAGTCATCAACCTTGGCTCGGTCCTTACCATTGGAACTAAACTTGCCCATTCTAAGGCCTCTGGTTGGGCCAAGGTGCTGCCGAGGATCTTGGAGAATGCATCCAAGCTTTTGCGATAGCCATGGCAGAGCTCGTGGGTGTCGATGAGGTCGAGAAGTGTGGAGTTCCATAGGGGGTGCCACCACCGGGAAAGGACGGTTGTCTGCGCGCCATATTTGATTGGGAGGAGGGAGATGATAACTGTCAACATATCATCGGGGAGGCCGCTGATGATGTCTAGGCCTACTGGAGTCGCTTGCTCGCCCCGCCTCTGGTTGTTGGCAGTCCCGTTCTCCACCTCCGGAGTCTCCTTGTCAGTGGTGCTTTCTGATAGAAGTGGGAGTACAACGAATATTTAGTTAAAACAGGGCAAAAGAAAAGTGTATTGGTAACTAGAAATTATTATGTAGGAAAATAGTAAGAAAAGGAATAACAATTGGTTGCTTAAATACTACACAATTCATTTGATATTGCTGGGTAAGTCAACACGCAGATACTTGAAAAGAAAACTTACCTCGAACAAAGTCTGGACGGATGATATCGTTGGGGAAGTTAGCATATATCTCATGACCAGGCTCTTTTATATGCAGTGCAATTTTAGTGCCAGCTTTCAGTACATAAAACTTAGAAATTTCTTTCCAAAAGCCAGTGGCAAAATAGGACTCACCACATTCATCAAGTCTTTCAGTAGCTACGATTGTAAATCCATGGTTTGTGTTCAGTATGACATTCGTGTAGTCTTGATTTATCTAAAGGGAAAGATTGTGCACTACAGATTATGTTGCATAGAAAGGGACGTGCTGCAGAAAATGGTAGGACTGTTAAAGAAAATATGGTAACATGCAAATATGGGCCCAAATTGAAAGAACTATACAATAGTTGAAATTGAAGGATAAAAATCTATAATTAAACAGATAGGGTAAACATGATGTCATGGAAATATGAGAGTAATCGAAAGAACAATACATCATTAATTTTCCTAATATACAAAGAAGAGGGGGGAAATCCCCTTTCACGTATATGGTGCATGTGGTACCTTTTATCCAAATGTAGCAATATTTAGAATATGTTCAAGAAAGTAGGCCATGCCAACCGATTCAGGGTGAGATTGAACATACCGCACGCATCCCCAAGTCATCTGGTACGGTGAGATGGAATCTCTGGCGGAGGTCGCAAAGTCCTGATGTGTTCGCGCACTGTACACTCTATGAATGAAAGAAAACCCTCAAATCAGCTCGAATAAAAATGAATTCACGGTGATTTCGTCCGGGTGATTAAAGGAGGCAGATGAACTGGGATAAGAGATGAGATAATATCTCATTAAATTAGTTACCTTGTTGTCCATGAGAAAGAACCCTCGGTATGGTAGATTCCCCAACTAAGCGGAGCTGGTTCAACCGAGAGCAGCAGTGAGAAAGTCGATGACGATAGGCGGCGGCAAGCGAAAGTGGCGAAATACGGCGGGGTTTGCCGGCAGCCTGGTGGCGGTGGTAGACGTCAAGCTAAGTGGTTACCACCACGATAGGCAGTGCCATGCATAGACGTGGAGGAGTTTGTGTGGGTGTGAATGGGGACCGGAGGGGGTGGCAGGCGGGGTGAGCATTTTTGCGACGTGGGGATGGTGAGGGTTTTCTTTTTTCTTTTTTGAATTGGGGTGGTGAGGGTTTTCTGTCCCACAAAGAATTTTGGAGGCGACAGTTTTCTAGAGCCAACCATGTGTGATTGACGCAACAGGCAAAATGAAAGTCATTGCACATGGTTCCAGTTTTAGGAACCGTGTGTGATTGACGTACTACCTCCGTCCTGGCTCATTGATCCCCTTCATAGTTTGTACCAAATTTCAACCAAATATTTAACTAAGAAATGTTTATGCATGTCACCAGAAATTATATCATTGAACACTACGTTCAAATACGCATCCAACGATATATTTTTTGTCGACCTGCACTAACATTTTGTTAGTTAAATCTTTGGTCAAAATTTAACACAAATTACAAAGGGGCCAATAAATGAGGACGGAGGTAGATTCCATCAACCGAACTGATTGCATCCATATCCCACAGTTAGACAAAAGTAAATATAGATTAAACATACTCACACATAGATAATAAGCTACATGTACACAAGCATAGTTCAACTGTCATTAAACATGATTAAGCGTACATAGTTCGATCCCACATCTCATCTCACATGCCGGCACGATCCTGAAGCTTCTCCAGGTACTCTGTGTACGCGCCGTACGCCACCCAGTGAGAATACTTCTCCTTGAAGGAGCCAACGGCCCATCCTCTTGCATGTGCCAGAATACTTTGATAGGCGGCATGAAGCTTGTGGTTGCAAAATGGGCATCGATAGCCGCCGTCCCAGGTCCTAATACACCCGTTATGCATTCCCGCATAAAGCTCCCTCAGGATTTGCCTCTTGTACCTCCTCTAGACATCTTCATCCTTGCTGTCCACATCGTCAGACAGCACCTATACAAATAGTAAAACAAATTTGGCATCAAATCAATGTTTACATGCCGTGAAGTAGGATTAGGAATTTATGGGTATTTTTTTATACATATCCAGATATTATGGTTCGATTTTTAAGCACACTCGTCTATGTACAGACCAATCTTGAAGAAGATAATGGCACAAACATATATATAGGTCATTCAAAATCAATTGTCAAGTCATGGCTGGGAAATATTAGCACAAACACTAACCATAGTCAGATTACTAGCAGAAATCAGTTGCACAGATGACACAACTAATCACTTATAACTTTGTGACGCTCGGATAGTTAAGCTACAGTAACACTCTGATAATGACGACACGTCACCGTAATTACTGTTGGTAATCTCGTGTTAGTTCGAAACCGGTTCGAATTCAAATTTAAAGTAAAATCAAACTACAAAAGGTTTCAAAATATCAAAACTAAAATGTTCAAATTGTAGCAAATAAATCATAGATGATTATGGTGATGAAACCACATTGTTCTGAAATGTTTGAATACTCTAAATTAAATAGAACAGCAACCAAAACCAATAATTAAATGCCTTTTTCAACTAATGAATATTAAGCTGATTTATTTTATTGCCCGAAACTATTGGGGCAGTGGCATATTTATTAATGCTAAATTGGGTAGAACTTTTGTATTTCATAAAACAGAATTTAACGGCAAATAAAAGAAAACAGAAAAGATTTAAAAGAAGAAGCAGCTAAAACAAAGAAAACAAAATGGCTTCCCTGGCCCCATTGGGCTTTGGCCCACATGGCCTAACCAGCCCCCCCCCCCACACACTCCCCCATAACCCCCCTGTCGGTGGAAAA